>OZ020524.1:6877230-7006281 GCA_963971425.1 Bryoerythrophyllum caledonicum
TGGCCACTGATCGTAATACTGGGAAGCGGCCCGCGTATGTTGATTTAGATGCTCCAGATGCATCGGAGCTTCCACCTACTAGCGTTGCGGAGTCGAGCCGCAATCCTTCCGATGCACCGAAGGCACCGTCGAAGAGGGCGAAGCAAAAAATGTCTGCGCACGAGAAGGATGCCGGTTATCCACCAAAGGAGTATACCGCATTTCTTCGAGGTGTGGCAATACAATACTACCGTCGATGGTGTGAAACTGACGTGGTGCGATTCCGTCAAGTTTATTTGGAGAAGGGAGAGCCAGGAATCATGTGCTTACAGGCCGACCTCCAGTTGAAATTCGAGCGCGCTCTGGAGAGTTCTGAATCGTTCAAGGATGCATATGGCATGTATCACTATGCCTCATTCATGGAGAGAGTAATCACTCAATGTACGAGTAATGCATCGCATATATTTGATTGTGAGGTGAAAAAACCTCGCGGGGGCCAGCATCAGCCACGAGACTTGGAACTCCGCAAGTTCCTCGAAGGTGTGAAGACCACCATCGGCAGGTTTTCAAGCTCTCTTACGAGAGGTATGCCTTGGAATGAACAAGCGATGAAGTCAGCCATGGAGGCGCATATGTTGCACAGAGTGCAATTTCTTCCAGAAGATATCGGAGTTTATGGACTTTCCGGATATGACGCCGTTGGTGGATACGGAAAGGTTCGGAAGGTCCGCATCGTGGGTGTGCTTGCCATTTCGGCATACATGGAGTTTGCCGGGAAAATGCCAACGGCGTCTCATCCGAAGGAGAAATTTAGACAACGGTCTCACGAGGCCATGATATGTCATGTTGCACACCCAGGAGTTATAAAGTTTTGGGCTGTGAATACAAAGAATATGGAGGCGTACACATTGTGGTGGAATGGTGGTAGTTGGGCCCATTTTAAAACCGTCGATTCAAAGGCAAATCCGGCGGCTTCGAGCAACTCAATCCTTTCAGCTCCATATATTTTGGCGGAGGATACAACACAAATCTTAGCCTTCCGGAAGAATAGAGCAAGACTTGCCTGGGCTTTGATGTGCACCATGGCCCAAGTCCACAAGGCAAATGTCATTCACAATGACATCACTCCCACAAACGTGCTTCTCCACTTTCCTCCAGAGAAACCAGGATCCGTCTTTATAGGCGTTTGTGATTGGGGAATTGCGAGCCGAGTATCATATGAAGAGCCATCAAAATATGGATTTCGGACAGACACGGAGCTGGACAATCAACGCCGTAGACGACATTGGGTAGCTCCAGAGTTGTTTTACAAATTCGGCCCACAAGATTCGGAAACGGCATTGGATGTGATGCAGCGGCGTCACCAATACACATAGCTCGCCGATTCGTACTCCGTTGGGTGGATGGCTAGAGCGATTTGGGAGAAAGAATCTGACTCAACATTCTTCAAATCAACCGTCAACTACGCAGCTTTTCAAGTGAAGATCGAGAAATTACTGCAGCGAGATCCCCTCAAACGTCCAACACTCTGCAAAGTGGTTGACGAGCTAATGGCTAAACCATTCAACTTTGAAGTTCCGGATGCTTGCTTCCGCTATGAGATATAGATATTTTGACTTAGCGTATTGATAGTGAAGGTTTCAATTGTTGAACATTTTGCAATACGTACTAGCATTGTGATATAACGGTGATTTTTGCCCATCTCGTGATATATATAAGATTAATATTTTTCATACACATTGCGATATGAAGCTCATGCATGTTAAGAAGTGAGAGAGCGCGCGCGACCCCTAAATTCAATACCCATACGCGCGCGACCCCAAAGGCCACGCGCCAGGCCCAGCCCCCTCCACGAACGCGCCCAGTCCTCCCCCACGAACGCGCGCAGCCCCTCTACGAACGCGCGCGACCTTGGCAGGTCGCGCCAGCCCCTCCAAGTATGCACCCGGCCCTTCACCGCGCGCGCCCGGACACTTGCGTTACGCGCCCAGCCCCTCACAGTACGCGCCCGGTCCACCCCTGTACGCGCCCGGCCCAACACGGTACGCGCCCGGTCCTCTCCTGTATGCGCCCGGCCCCTTCTGTGCGCGCCCAGCCCCTCACAGTACGCGCTCGGTCCACCCCTGTACGCGCCTGGCCCAACACGGTACGTGCCCGGTCCTCTCCTGTATGCGCCCGGCCCCTTCAGTGCGCGCCCAGCCCATCTCCGCACGCGCCCGACCCTTTCAGTATGCGCCCGGCCCATCTCCGTACGCGCCCGACCCCTTCACGCGCCCGCCTCCTAGCCGCACGCACGCGACCATGTTGACGACGTGTCAACCACGTATTCGCCTTCGTGGCAGTGGGTAAATTGATTTACCTCGAGTCATGGTCAAACTAGGGTTGACCCTTATCGGACGGACAACAGCCTCTATCGGACGGACATTTGGACGGACGGACGGCCGAACAACCCTGGTGCTTGCTGTTGTTTTTAGTCCTACTTTTACCGATTCTTGTCATTGCATCTCGTTGGCTGGCAGCCAACAGTTTTTTGCAGCGAACTACTGACTTAGCTTATCGTATTTGTGCTCTGCGGGCAAAAGCAACTATGATTGAGTTTGTGCGCGAGGAAGCTGACGTTGCTATCGCGAAGGAGCGCGTAAAGAACATGTAATTTCTTCCGCAGTCGCCTAGTGTACCTAATCGAATCACGTGGCCTCATCAGTTTGGTTCATCATTTGGGGCTACTCAGCTTGGAGATAATTTAGCGCCGCCCCCGGAGGTCGTGGAACGCGATGATTTTGCTCGTGCTGCTTTGGAGGTAGTGGAAGACTTTGTGGTCCATTCCACCCAACCATCCAGTTCACGGAATGCGTTGGTAGTGTTTGATTTATCGGACGACGAGATGTCGGATCGTGATATCGGGTTGAATGATGACAAGGCTAGTCTGGACCATCCGATTACCCCGATTGGCAAAGGACATCAGTCTACTGTGCCAGATGTGTTGCCTACAGTAGTGGAAGAAGCAATGCATGCTGGTTCTGTGGTCATCAATATGGCCGAGCAACCCCAAGTTGAAATAGTCGTCTGGGCTGTGTGCACATATGTGGCACGTCCTAAGGCAAAGACCGTCCATCCTCTTAATCTCGCGATGGACCCTGCTGCTCGGAGACCGATTACTCCCGATTTTGGCGTCGTCCAGCCGGGACCTCAAAAAGAAGTTCCCGTGATTTCTACAGGTACTGACGTCCCTCATGGAAGCCCTAAAGCAAAGAGGTCGAAGATAAGCAGCAAAACTTTTGGATTGAAGCGGCCGAAGTCTCCCTTGGCAAAGATGAAGGGTTCCATTGCAAAGCGCGGTGCAAGAAGCAATTCTTCTTCAAGACTAGGCACGCTAATGACCCCCAATGGCGAAGATCTCCCCAACGAGCCCCTGTCTCCTCACGTAGATCGCGCAGGCAATCCATCCGGAGTTTAGTTTGTTAGTTAACTTACTGTTGGTTCAGAATTTAGTGACCTAGCATGCAACTAATTTTTTGAAATATTTATAAACCCTTTATGATTCTGTGCTCAAGTGCATTGCTATTTCTATGTTTGATTTTATGAATTATTCTCTGACCTTGTCTTATCTTTCGGGTTGGTCCGTCGGCTGGCAACCGACCTAGGATCTAATGTCCTATAAATGGTCTTTCTTTAAATCAGCTGATCAGGGGACTAGTACTTCTGTATTTGCTGCTTCTGGTGCTGTGGAGCAGGTTGCTGCTAATCTAGAATCCGAAGCGTTTGAGCACATGATTCAGGTGGGTTTGACACCCCTCAAAGATTACTTCCTTGTACTTGAATTCAATGGTTTGGTTCTCACACATGGCACTGACCGTGTTACAAAGTTCCGGCCTCACACCCAAGAATTTCTCAAGTATTGTGTTGATAATTTTACTATCGTGATTTGGAGTTCTAAAAGTCCGGCTAGAGTGGGGACTCTTCTTAACGACCTGCAAAATTAGTTCGAATACATTCTTCACAGAATCAAATATGACATCTTCGATAATATCCATTGAGATGTAGCTTGGTATATTGTCGATGGCAAGAAATTCTACCTTAAGAGGCTATCAATGCTATTTTTTAGTTATGGGGAATTGATAGGAAAAGGAGCCAATAGAGCCAACACCCTCTTGATTGGCGTTCATCCGTACTCGAACGTCAAGAATTCTCCATATAATGCCATATATCCAATGCCCTACACTCTCACTTCAACTGAGACTGCCGACGAGAATTTGGAAGCTCTCTCGGTAATAACTACCTTTCTGAGTGCGATGAAGGAATTGGGTTGGACCGTTCCCGAATACACCTCAACAATGGACCACCTTATCATGGTGAAGAAGTTCGCCAAGCCCTTTCGGAGTGACAAGCCTCGTCGTCCTCGTCCTGAAGTTGCGAATCCGGAATTGAATGATGAGCTCTCAGCCAGCGTGGATACGGTCGTGCCTGATGTTGTTGTTGTCGCTACTCTGCTTCTCGGCCATAGGATGACCTTCCTTGAACCTAAGCCTGTCGACCCTTGGAAGACTGTGCTAGTAGCCGACCCAGGAACCCTCGATTGCTTCCAGGACAACTAGAGTGGGAGCAGTTTGTTTGGTGCTTTCCAAGCAAGAAGCATCCAAGGTCACTTCCAAGTAGATGTTAGGTCAATCCGTCGGCTGCCAGCCGACGCTGCAATTGATTCCATTTCTTTTCGTGACTTTTGTCATGATTATGGAAATATATTTTTGAGTTCGCACAGTGATATTATCTTTGTGTGAATGTTTACCCATAATAAACATCGCTTGTAATTATCTCAACTTCCTATGCACTTGATGGTTTCTTAATTCATGCATCGTCATCCATTCATTTCTCTACGTTAACTCTGAAGTTGGCGATGCAAGTGAGTGGTCTTTATCGCTCCGCACCGGTCCATCTGAGAAGGTCAATAAGTACTTCCTTGTCCTATCTTTGAACGGTCTCTTGATGGCTCAAGGTGTTGGAGCCGACAGGAAATGGCATACCATCTTCCGGCCGATGCTGAAAGAGTTTCTTGAGTTCTGTGTTTCCAACTTCACTATGGCAGTTTGGAGTGACCAATCCAGCTCTTTTCTGAAATTACAAATGATAGCTCTTGAAGGACAGTGTGGCATTGTTAGACAAACTAGACATCGTTTCCACAAGAGTTTCTGCGACACAGCAACGACATCGTTCAATGGTCGGACTCTTTATATCCGCAGGCTTTCTACCCTGTTTTTGCATCCGTCCGGCCTGTTAGGCACAGGAGCAAATAGCCTAAACACTCTTCTTCTCGACTGCTGTCGTTTTGCTAATGTCCGGAACAATCCCCTCAATGTCATGCATCCACTGATGTTCGATCTGACTTCAAAGGAGACCGTGAAGAATGTCGTTCTTTGTGGTGTCGTTCAGTTCCTTTCCGATTTGCTTTCAACGGGATTGTCTGTTCCTGAGTATGTTTGTGAGAACATAGATTTGACCGGATATCCTCGTCTTTGGACCGATGACGCAAAGTGGGCAGAATACGTCAAAGCTTACCCCAGCTCGATGCGTCTCAACATTTCTTCCTCATAGGATAGCAACGTTGGCTGGCAGGCAACGCCCTTGAATGTTCATTTTGTCAGACCTTTATTGACTTGTTGTATTACAATTTTCTTGGTAATAAAGCTCTTTCGTTTTTTGAACAATCATTTGTGATTGGTGCCTCACTGAATCCATGCATGTCTGCTTTATTGACTTTAGATGCAAAATTCATTCCTTGAAGTCGGAAATTTCGCACCAACTTGCCGTCGTGACTGATCCGGGAGACATTGACTTGACGGACATCTCCCCGCGCTTCAGCGGCTTCCAGTCACTATTGGGAGATTACGAGAGACTGGAGCATCAAGACATCCCTGGTGCCTTTTGCGGTCGTGGATATCATGTCGATTATGGCCAATGCTCACTTGAGCGTGGCGGGGAGCGTGCAGTTGTATTCAAACCTGCTGTTGTAGTTGAGATCGTGTCACTAATGCATTATGGGAATGTCGTTGTCGTTTCCGGCTCCACCCGCTGTCACATCGAGGAGGTAGACATCGACGATTTTGTTTCGGATGGTGCTTGTCCTATCTCTGTCAATGTCGTCGGCTCCCAGCCGACACCTTTTTCTACTTCAGTTCACGCTGCCGAGCTCAGCTCCGATGTGGTTCCTAGGAACATTCAGGTGGGTCCTTCAAGCTACTACCTCGTCCTTGAAATAAGGGGGCTTCTTCTCGCCAGAAGTTTTGTTTGTCGTGGCAATGCTAAGAGGAAGAGCTTTCATCATAAATCTAGGCCTGGGCTTCAAGAGTTCCTTGCTTTGTGCCAGTCGTCCTTTTCGTTGGCCTTTTGGTCAACCGATAAGTCTAGAGATATCCATCGACACATGGATCACTTGTTCGATGTTTTCCCCAACTTGCGAAAGGACACAAAAGTGTTGGGCACTACCTACTGTGATTCCTTCGCGGCCAAGAATCCCACGACTTTAGTTGCGCCGTTGCTGAAGAGGTTGGCCTGTTTGTTTTCTGATAGGTGCTATTTGATCGGGCCTGATGCAAATGAGCGGAACATGCTTCTCGTTGATCCCTTTCCTCTCCAAAATATCCTCAATAGCCTCTATAATAATGTTTATCGTTCTCTATTTAAATATAATATTCCAGAGATCTCAGTGCCTGGTGTCGTGAAGGAAATCACTAGATGTTATAACAGGATTAAAAAAAGAGGGGAAAGAGAATGGTTAGGGCCGAAGGTGAAGACATGACTAGCGGATTCATCCTCAATTACGCAGTCATACTTCACCAAATAGCATCTTTATCTTAGAGGGTCTTTTACTGCCTCTTGTCACTAGCTCAGGGCTTAGGAGCGTCCACCAGCTCGTTTTCCTGCTGATTCCAGCAGTCCCCTGACCACGCGTGCGCCAGCCGCTCTGACAACCCAAGGAATCGAACCCGGACCGGCGACGTGCAACGAAATGCTCAGCCAGCCGAATTGAGCCGCGGTCGATGACAGTACGTGGGCTCTAATGGTATTTAAGCCATTTTCTAACGCTTCTAAGATCAAAAAACCTAAACAGAGTGTTATAGTAGTTTAGTTTGTAGTAAAAGTAAGAAATGCTAGTGTTTAGAGTCAAGTTAGAGGGAAGAAAATAGGGGCAGCTACTTGTTGGCATTGTAGATAAGAGATAAGAGGGAATCTAGGCTTATGTGGGAAGTTATGGACAAGAATTGGAGGTAAATTGACTTAGGTGACCAAATTTTGGTCAAAGAAGGAGGCTTGAAGGCGTGGGCTGATGTTTATTCTTGACTTTCTTGCCCTTCTCCCCCGCTTGAGCTCTTCTCCCAAGACTACAAATAGCCTCAGGTTTCTGCTTGTTTCATCGCGAGTTTTTGGAATTTTATTGTCAGTTTTTAGAGTGTTGTTCTTCTTGTTGTTAGCTTTCCAGTGATGTATCACACGCTCTAATCGGAGTTGTAGTGAAGCCGTGGTGCGGATTTGAATAAAGAGGGGTTTAGAAATTGAGGCAGTAATGTATAAATACTTTGAAGGAGTGGTGTTCCGCGATCATTGTGAGTTTGATAGTGAGATTTTGAGGGTAGTATTAAAATTGTCTTAGGAAGCTTGTATCAAAATCTTAGATCCATTAGGACTATAATCTAAAAGTTATGAGGTAAATTGTAACCGGGGTTTTGAGAGGGATTCAAGGGCAGAACTTGGTGTAAGGAAACTACGCTTTGGGAGATTATTGATAG
This sequence comes from Bryoerythrophyllum caledonicum, assembly GCA_963971425.1. Classification (NCBI taxonomy): domain Eukaryota; kingdom Viridiplantae; phylum Streptophyta; class Bryopsida; order Pottiales; family Pottiaceae; genus Bryoerythrophyllum; species Bryoerythrophyllum caledonicum. Next base: position 6,884,991 of record OZ020524.1, read on the forward strand.
AGTATTTAGGATTGATTTTTTGTGGAAGTGTTCTTTGTTGTATGAGTGACTTATGTACAAATTTTGAGATCTTTGTCTGTAATAGAATAGGAGTGATAAAGAGTTGAAGTAGGGGGGGACCTGATATTAGAGGCAGAGGAGTTTGAGGCCATGGATCTTATTGAGAATTGATCCAGTAATAGTGAAAATTGGTACATACCTTCTTAACAAGATTATAAAGGTTGTGTCAAAATCCTAGAGTCATTGGATATGTAGATAGAAAGTTATGTGAAAATTAGTGGTGGGATTTTTAGGGGCAGCGTTTGAAGATAGGAACTCCTAGATTAAAAATGTTATGGAGATAGACTAGAAGCAAAAGAAAGGCATAATAGCCATTTTTTATGTTTTTTGAAGCCATACATACAAGATAAGTCTTGCACTTAACTACCTAAATGAAAAAAAAAGACCCTGTGTTTCCTAAAACAAAGTTTCTCAACACGACACCGGGATGCAACCGTATCTCTTGAGTGCGTTAATTCCCTCTCTCTTGGGACTTTTGAAGTCTGGAGTCAATGTTTAGGAGTATTGCTCTTCAAATTGGAAATTCGGAACTTCTCGAGTGTACCCTGGGTCGTTTCAACATCAAAAGTACAGGAAGGTCATCTTTCCCCACGCCTTGGGTTTCGACGCGCCATACTGTCCCGATGAAGTGGTATCCAAGCTTTTAATTGCCTACTCGAACTGAGTATCCATTTTTTCTCCAATGGGCTTTTCCGAGTTTCTTTTCCTCTTTACTGCTATTGACAATCAGAAACTGATCCTATATTACCTTGTAATTTCTTAATTTTTGCGATCTTAAGATATGTTTTCTCATTCCAGTTTTCCTGTGTGCATGTATTTGTCTGTGCTTCATCTCTTATGATGGTCCTGTGCGTTGTTATGCATAGCCGATGGTATAGTGTTTTCATCCGTCCTTAATATTCGACATCATGACGATTGTCTTATTTTTTATTTTCCAAGGGTCATCCTTTTATTTCAAATGCTTATATGGAACCCCTTCACCGTATTGAAACTGTGTTGTCTTCTATGTCAATGGGCTCCTTTGCTTTGTAAAACCACGTGTGCCAACTTCTAGTTCTTGCACTCGTGAGAATATAGTTCGCCGGCCGGGCCTGAAAAAGCTTTTTGATATGTTGTTCCCGTGCTTTAACGTCGCGTTTTGGTCAACGTTGCCGATGGAGGAGTTACAACTAGTCTTGCGGCATATTCTTCCGGTTGGTGTTATGGATAGGCTGTCATTTGTCTATAGCAGACATGAATTAGCGCACAGCATGAATTTCCCTTGGAGTTACAAAACGATGTCTATTCTTTCTAAGAAGAATTCTACGCATTCTGTCTGCCTGCCTCATCAAGTTCTATTCGTGGATGTGAACCCAAGGTCTCTCCGAAAAAACCCCGACAACATTTGTTATATTCCCTGGTTGTTTAAGGGTCATTTGAGCCTTCGAGACGATGATCAAGTTATTCCTAACGTGGCGACCGACATCCTTCCCTTCATTCATCCGCTCCACAGATTTTCAAGCATCGGTGAATATTTGAAGCAAGCACATCGACCTGGTCAGTCTCATTGGGCGGGTTCAAAGGCGCGTGAGTATGGGCGCACAATTGTCCGATGGGACGAAATCGAATGGTATTAGGTGTTCTTCTTTGGCTGCCAGCCGATGGTCTTCAAATTAGTTTTTGTCCGTGATTTGAAGGATGCATTTTGTAAAGTTCATGAAAGTGAACATTTGTGTTGTGTAATTTGATTTAGAGTGTTCATGTACGTGTCATTAGTTTCCGATCAACTTTATTCCGGGATGGTTTTCTTCTAGGCAGTTGTATTTATTAGTTCTCGAGATCTCAACTTTTTGATTGGCTGCCAGCCAACAGTGTAATTTGTTTTGATCAATAAACGTCTCTTTTTTGCAACTGGTATTTCTTTTTTTTGAACATCGAGTTTGTCCATTGAGTTTTTCTTGCTTTATTACTTTGGCCTCTACTGCTTGCCGACTGTATTTTTTTCTCAATGACTTGTTTGTGACTCGTTTTCATTTGTGGACTTTGTTTTGTCCTTATTTAGTTAAATATCCGTTTTAAGTGCAAAAAAGACACAAACCCCAAACCGCTTATGAAATGTGGACATCAGAAAATTTGGCATGGAAAGATATACCTCAAGATAGCATCCAAAAGTTGATTTCTACAATGCCAAATCGAATGGAAGCTGTGATAGTAGCTAAAGGCGGTAGCATTAGATGGTAGTGGATGTACCACTTTCTTTCAATGTAGTTTACAATGAACACAATACAACGTATTGTTTGTGTTATAAGAGGCTTCTACATTATTGTAACTTTCTAATGGTACTTTACATGACTACCTCTGTTCATATATTTTTGTAATACATGAGCTTCTTTTCCTTTGCAATGAATGTACTTGAAATATATTTAATAAACTCACTAAAGTCATATAGAGGAAGATTTTACCTAGATAGTGAAAGTTTTGTAATATGAAAGAAGTGGAAAATAATGATTCCTAAACATATGTGCAATCAAATTCAAGAAAACCATCACATTTATTTTTCAATCAAACTACATGTAAACCCATGAAAAACAAATAAAACAATTCACCAAAAATAGAGTTATTAGTTTTGGACATTGAGATTTCTCATGTTGGATAAGAATCCATAAAGTTATAGTTTTAATAGAATAATCTTGATAGGATACTTTTACAACAGGTTTTAAGCAAAAAGTTCAAAGGACTTCATTATGGGGTTGCAAGACATATTGGAGGCCATTGTATAAGAAAAACCTCGATATTGGCCCTCCTTGCCGAATCAGAGCATGCCTAACACTTGTGGATTTGAGGTCCTTGAATGTGGCTTTTAGTTGGACCATGGAAAGGTGTTGCAGATGTTTTGCCCACTAGTTCTCAAAATCCGATACTCAACTTCTCTTTAAGCCAATAAGACACAAGAACAAGTGAAGAGTGACGTTGAGGGCAAGAATGTGGGCACTCTATAAAAACCTCCCAATTGACTACAGTTCTGTAATTACAAGGACTCTCGGAAAGTATAGAGTGCTTGAGAGTGTTGGGGGGAAACATGTAGAGTGATCTCTAGCTCGCTACAATGGTTTGTTTCTTTTTCAGGGGACGTTTGAGTGGATTATTGGCGATGCTTTTAGTTATTTTACCCAAATCACAGTGGTTGGGACACAATGGATAACACGTAGGTATTACATGGATATCACCTTGGTATTACAATGGTGTCACCTATGCATTACATAAGTATCATCTAGACAAATCTTTTAAATTTTCCAAGATTTTTGGACAATCTCCATTGTGAATTAATTATGTACGAAACAAACCAACACGTAGGATACTAGTTCACTATAATTTTTTTTAAATAATGAAACTTAGCCAAAATGTTGCCCATTTAGCCAAAATGCTGACTACCTTCTGATATGATATCCAGGTGTAATACATAGGTATATCATGGGAGTTGTAGGATATTACCTAGGTATCTCCAGGTAAGTCAATGTTTTATCTTTTAGGAATGCACAAACTATGTCATATTGAATACATGTTTAAAAGAAGAATATATTGTTCTAAAGCCGTTCCATTATTTTAACCTCTTTATTTATTTTCCCCTCCACTCTATGTCGTTTAATAAATATTTTTTATCCTTTTATATATAAATGTAATGGAACATAAAATAGAATCTTATTAGGACGTAAGTTTTTATTTATTGTAATTATGATATATTGAAGTAAAATGATTTTTTTAATATGTTAGCTTTACTAAATTTAAATAATAGTTGGTTGATTTTAATATGCAAACAAGATTGTCCTTTGGCCAAGGATTCAAGGTTGTTCTTTCCACGCAACTCTTGAATTAAATTGAAGTTACTTATATTACATTAGATTTAAATGTTTTAAATTTGCATGAATAGAGATTATATATATTATGTTATAGAGTGATTTTATTGTCACCATGTATACTTGAGATTAACTTTTAAAAATTACTCTTATTTAATTTTTTTACAACACCCTCTACTCATCATTTTTTTGCATCCATTATATTAATATTGAAATTGGTGTTGTTTATTATTCTTTGACAATAAACTGATTATGGTGTGTTTTAAGTTGGCTTGTATAAATTGGATATTTGGAAGTACATAATGATATGTAATATTTTCTCCTTGCCACAGGGCATTAATTGGAGATTTCCTCTCCTTTTATGATTGTCTTTCAAGATATAAAATTTGACAATTTTATATTAATTTCAGTAATATAAAAGTTATCACAAACTTCATGTGAGAAATACAATAGAATTTAATATACAAGGAATATTGAGTACATTTATAAAAGAAATAACATATATTTCACACTGCATGACTACACTAGGCATGTATAAGATATGGTCAGCTTAGTCATTTGACTTTAATAGTTTTATTTTAGACTATAATTTATTTTAATTTATAGTTTCTTTTATTTTTCTTTTACTTTAAACTAGGATATATATAGGAGTCGAGATCAAAGAATTCTTTAATCTAGAGAACGCATCTCCTTGAAGTTCTAGTTCACCTCTCTTAGTATTGCCCATGTACTCATCTTGATAATCCATGTTTTTCCCAATTTTCAACTTGAACCTTTTTCCCTAGTTTCCGATTTCTTATCCTTGAGATTTTTCGTGATTAAACTCATCATGAGTATAACAGCTAGAACCTTCTTATTAGAGTGTGGGTTATCCCTCTTCTTGAAGGTGTACTAGTGTTTTAGAGATTGCAGATTATCCTCCTTTAATCTAACATCTCTTTCACCATAGTATTGGAGCCTCATTCTTCTTGTCTGAGAAAAAACCATCCCTCTTCTTGAAGGTCAAGTCACATGCATATTAGAGGTTGTGGATTACCCTCCTTTAACGAATATTGTATTATAGGATCATTCATTTTTGTCTTTTAGTATGGCTGAAGCTCAAGAATGTAGTATGCTTCAATCTTCCAAAATTAGGTTAAACACAATTTTGAGCTTTGTCTTCTTTATTAGTTCAAACTGCGGCGATTGATAGAGTCATTGAAAGGCATTATAAGCCTCAAACTTACGTCCAAGAAGAAGCAATTGCGTCCATGGTTCCACAAGAACCACTTCTCATCAACAAAAGGAGCATTCTCTTAGTCTTTTAGAGAAATTCGATGGCACATGCTGTCGGGTAGAGAGGAGCGCGCTTTGAGGATACGCGAGGTAACTGACTGCGACTTTTATAGTCTGCTACGGAGTTCTTGTAATATCTTGTAATCTTCAATCTTCAGTCTTCAAACTCCTCCCCGTTGGCCTATCATGTGGTGGCTCTAAAGAGTTAAGGATAAGGGTGGGTGATAAGAAACCACGGCCTCGGATGGCCAAACCACGGCCTCGGATGGCCTCGAACGGCCAAACCACGAGCTGACCGTCCGAAAGATTGGCTCCTGAATTTCAAACCCACGGTGACCAGAAATCGTGCCTCACCGGTGGGAACAACATAAAAGATCAACCATGTGGGTAATCAACCCCACTTTGCCGCCACAAACATAAAAAAATGGGGCTAGTAGTTAATTATCACATAATCTGCAATAGTGTTTACGATGCAAAAAATGAAAAATAACAAAAGACAACGAGCCTCTAAAACCGGCTGGGAATAACAAAGCCACAAGCTACAACACACGAGTCTTAAATCTTCATACTTCAAGTCTTCAAGTCTTCAAAGTCTTCAAGAATTGAGAAGAAACTCAACTTCACACTCATCCTAACCACATTCTACACGAAATAAGAAGGCAACAGACCCTCTTTTGTTCTCAACTCATAAAATTTGCAATTTTTCTCCAAATTGACAAGTTGATAGCTTTCTGAAAAGCTAACAAAATTTCCTATCTTTTCTTAAAGATTGCACTTCAAAAAAATTCTTCAAGAAATACTGAAAACACTACGAAGTTACGGATTTCAAAAGAAAGAGGCAACAAACCTATCTCTAATCAAGAATCCATAACTTTTTCTACACAACTCCAATTAACTTCAATAATAAGTTTTTGGAAAGCTAAAAAATATATCTACAAATTTTAAAATTTTCAAACAGAAATGCAAAAACTACAAAATTTGGTGGTCGCCCGAATCTCTGCTCCTCTTCGTTGGGTGGCAGCAGACCCTCCTCCACTCAGACGCTTGTAACTTTTTGTTCACAACTCTAAATTAAGAAAAATAATCTCTATGAAAGCGCATCTTAAAAAGAAAAAAACCCTCAAAATTTCATTTCAAAATATTTCTTACAACCAGAGTTATGGCTGATCAAATTTACGGCTCTCTACACTCACTCCCAAAACTACACTCCCTTTTTCCCTCAAAAATCCGACTAAGAGGAAGAGAAAAGATGCCTACCTACCCTCTAGACCCTCTAAGGTGGATGAGATCAGCCCATGTGCATCTCACATGGGCCTCAAAACACCGGTTGGCCCAAGGAAAACTCCAAAAGATAAGTATCTATTTATCTTTTAAGGTCAAAAAACCTCTGGAGTTCTAATTAGGAGGTAAACTATCCTCTATCTATCATCTTTTAATTTGTAACATTCAAATGGAACACAAAATATTTATATTCAGTACAAAACTTTAATCAAAATCAAGTAGAGGTAAAAACTAATGTCAAAGAAGAGTACTACTCGATCTACAAGAACTTGAAGATGCGCTTGATAGTAATTGCAATGTAATCTGCACTTTGAGTCTTTGTCAAAGGATTTACTGGCCATTGTAACCAATGATGGTGGTCAGCGCTTACCTCGATTGGCCTAGGTATGCAAAAATAATGGTCTTCGTTCAGGCCCTCAAAACTTCCTTCAAATGTCATTTCATGGCTGCCGGGTTCAACACATCGAATTTAAAGTAAGATTACTAAAACACAAGCGCCGCTTTGGAGATTATCATGCCAACGCCGCTCAACACGAGGCTGTTTCAGCGAACGAGAAGATCCAGCTTTATCTTGTGGGTGGAATGACAATAGTGAAGGAAACCGCCAGCTGAGATGATTGAATTGGCAACTGAGACAAGGAAAGCTCTAATTATACCTCCGGTTCAGACTCTAGATCTTATGACTCTATAAAAATCCTCCAGTTTAAACTTCAAATCCAAACACAAATTCAAAAAACATAAAGGAATACTTCAAATTGGTGAATATTGTTTACGGCTTTTGCCTTTTAAACAATTCCATGACCAATAAGCGTTACCTTGAAGCTACTGGAAGCGTCACCAATAAGTTTTGTCCTACTAATCAAAGACCTTTCCAAAATGTAAACAAGTATATGTTTTACACACTATTGATATTTTCATCAAAACAACGCTATAAGTTTTGAGGATTTGTCAATCAAATTCAATCATTGATAACTGCCTTATAATTGGAGCGCTATTCAATAGAGGAATCACGGGTTGGATTGATTGAAACGTTTCTTTATCATGGTTTGCTCCTTTGTTCTAGAAGAGGTCACTAACTTTAAACAACTTTGAAACCTTCTTAGAAGCGTTTGCAGAAGCATTTGGAGAAAATAACAAGGCTCGTCGGATAACGACAAGGAACACGTTTTGCAATATATGTGCATCGGATTTTTGATAGCTTGCGTGCACCATCAATCAAGATGAAAAAGCTTTGTTGATCTAGTTCTATTGGAGATTGAGGAACCATGAAAATGATTTGTTATTGTCTCTTCCCGACCTTCGAACGCTCAATGAAGCCATTAGTCAAGCCGTGAAGTACAATAATCGACTATTTTAACGTCGCCAAGATCAATGCTCAAGGACTCCATTGAGACAAAATGCGACCAATTACACTCCAACTATGTTGGCAGGCAGTTCAAAATTCAAATTTGCATTCAGATGTAGAATACATGCAAATTGATGTGGTTCATTTTAAGCCTCTTATCCTAGACAAAAAGAATCCTTGTATGGAGGAAGGGCTATGCTTATATTGTTGTGAAGAAGGCGACAAGGTTGGCAATTGTCCAAAGAAACCAAGTTGACGCACCATAAAGACCCGAGGAGCAATTAATCAAGAAAAAAAAGGTGCCTAACCACAATGGAACCGTGCTACTAGACAATCCAATACTGCAACAACATTTAAGTTCTCTGCTTTCCGCTCAATTGGCTCGTTTTACAATTCCCTTAACTTTGGCCCCTCAAAAACTCAAATCAAGTGTTTAATTGCATTCTAAAAAATTTGCTTGTTTCCTAGATGAAGAATTTTTCAAGCTTCACAAGTTTCCTTTAGTTCAAAAATCCAAATCTATTTTAGGTAAGCCCCCCTAAAACCAACAAGTTAAGAAATGTGCATGTATGGAGAGAGGAGCAATTATACTATAATTTTTCTGTGATAGCAAATAGAATTACAATTCCAATTCAAGTGGTTTCATAATTTTTCGATGAAAACTGAATTAGTTATGAATTTTCAAACTGTGCAGCCATGTTTAGTGGATGGCCAGCAGTAGGTACCCTCCATAACCAACGACCAAAAGTAAGGGTCTTGACTGATAGCAAACCTCCATTTGGAACTCAATAGGTGGTAATGGGATAGAAGAGGGTTGGATACACCCCAATTCTATAGGCGTTGGCTATGGATTTTTGTTGGTAATGACGAGGTTTACCTAATATAGAAGTGATAGATGGGCAACTTTTATCCTCTAGTAGTATCATCCATGAAACAATGCCTTTAGAGGTGACATTTGAAGATTATAGTAGTCATATAATCTTCAACATTATAAATACTCTATCAAATCCTACTATTCTTGGTTCATCCTAGTTAGAAAAGCACAATCCAACCATAGATTGGAAGTTGCAAAGGATGGCATTTTTCATATATAGTCCCAAAGGTAAACCTATTCGAAACCGATTTGAAAACTGCGAATCAATAAACCCTTATTTATTGAAGCAAGAGCATTTGTAAGATTGTTTAACTCCTAAAGGACCACGACCACTTTCGCTCTAACACCAGTCCAAAACTGCCACTACCAAAAAGAGACATGAAAATCACATTTTAAAGTGAATTTCGGATTTACAACTGTAAGATCTTAAAATATACTTCTATATAAACATGCTGTTAAATTTTTGTTGCAATCCACTGCACGGATTGATAGATTTTAATGTTTAAAGTAAAAACAATGGTTCATTTTCTTCCCTGCGTTGAGTAGATCAGCAGACTCTTTGACTTCACTTTGTATCAAATTTTTGCATTGTACAAGGTCTAAATTTTTTACCATTGTCTTAAGCATGATGTTATTTCCCAACACACCAATTTTTAGAGGTAAAAAAGGGGTGTAGCATATTCAAAACAAGTGTGCAAGGAGTGGAGGTTCAAAAATTGCCATTTCACGTTTTATTTTTTTGTGAACTACGTATGTATTTGAATGATAATCCAAACAGTCAATGAAAATTTTTTCACCACATATTGTTGTTGAAAAAATAAAAAGTGAAAAATATGAAGATCTCTAGGTTTTATGTAGAAAAGATGAAGTTTTTTTCCCCTGTTGCCTGACAATGTGTGAAAATGTTTGACTTGGAATAAAATGCCTTTTTACACTAAAGACAAGATTTTTTTTTGAAAATTTCCAAAAAAAGGAAATATTCTTTATATGTGTGAAAAATCTCAATGTCAATAGAAATTTTTGTCAAAATTTTTGGAGGTGCCCGGTGTCCCCACTTTTGGCTTTAAGTGGTACTAACTTTCAAACCACAAATCCAAAAAATAAAATAAAAATTTGTCCACGAAGCTCTTATTAGAGGCAATCTAGAACAAAAAAATTCAGAGAAAATGGATTTTTTTACAAATTTTAGGAACCTGCCCAAAATCAAAAATCTCCCCGAAGGAGACTCTGGTCCTTTAGGGGTTAAGGAAAACATACAATTTGTCATCTATGCGACTACAACTAGCAAAGAAAAGAATTCAACAATAGTATCCTGGAGCAAAATAAGAATTTTAAAGATGTATTCTTGAAGAAGAATGCCGACATACTAGTGGAATATTGATCATACAATTGTGCCATAGATTTGGAAAAATGAGCACAACCACCTTCTAGGCCCATCTTCTATCTTTTGCATACAAAGTTGGCAGAACTACGGAAATACATTGACAAGAATCTAGCCAAGAACTTCATTCGCCATCCAAAGTCACCAACTAGAACTTCCATCTTGTTTGGAAAGAAACTGCAATTGTGGGTGGACTATCAAGGTCTGAATAAGGTGACAAAGAAAAATCGCTATTTGTTGCTTTCAATCTCTAGTCTTCTAGAACAACTTGGACGTGCAAAGGTCATACAAAGATTTACCCACCGGGAGATTACAACCTCGTGTGAATCAAGGAAGGAAACGAATGGAAGACAGAAATTTTGTACAGTATATGGCCGTTTTTAGTACAAGGTCATACCCGTTGGTCTTATCAATGCTCTAACAACCTTTAGCACATGATGAATGACATCTTCCGAGAGCACCTTGATAACTTCATTGTCATCTATTTAGATGATATTTTAATATTTTCCAAGAACAAAAAGAGTATGAGAAGCACGTTCATTTGATCCTTGAAAGTTACGCGAGCAAAGACTCTACGCCAAGGTTAAGAAGTGTGCATTTCGCCAATCTGAGATGGAATTTTTGAATTCATTGCGACTACAAAGGGCTTGAAGATGGACTACCAAAAGATGGAAGCAATTGTGTCCTAGGAAGTTCTGAAGACGGTTAGAGTTGTACAATTTTTTCTTGGTTTTCCTAAGTTCTATCCGATCTTCATTAAGAATAATTCTCAAGTGGCTATTTTTCTTAGTTGGTTGACATGCAAAGACAAGCTCAATTGGGGGCTTCTAGTGGAGAAAACATTTTAAGATTTAAGACGACATTTACTACGGTTCCAATCTTGGTACATCCGGATTTTACAAAGACATTCTATTTGGAAACTGATGCTTCAAATTTTGCTCTGGAAGCTATACTTTTGTAAATAGGCGAAAACAAGAAGCCCCATCCAGATGCGTTTTACTCTTGGATGTATCCTGCTGCCAAGATCAGATATGACATCTACAATAAGGAACTTCTTGTTATTGTGGATTCTTTCCAAGAGTGTTGGCACTTCCTTGAAGGCGCAATGCATCCAGTGACTCTAAACATAAATCACAAGAACTTAAGTACTTCATGTCGTCTTGGGTTTTGAATTGCCATCAAGCTCGATAGAATATGTTGCTATCGGATTTGATTTTGTTATTACTTATTGACCAAGGAAGCAACAAACGCTATCCAATGCATTATTGAGGAAATTGTATCTTGCGCCCAAGGTAGAAGAAGCAACGTTTGATCAACAGAATATAATTTTGTTGAAGCGACAACTATTCTGCCTTTGTCCTACTGTTGTACCAACACCCATTGATGTTGACTTCCTCAATCAAATGCGGATCGCAACCATTGAGGATTTGGTAGCCCTTGATATTAAGCATTGTCTCAACAATGAAGATGACAAATTCAAGGTGGAGGGAGATCTTTTATACTTTGAAGAATGGTTGTGGAGTAAGTGACAAAATCGATCAAACATTGGGTAATCACAACTTCAATTGTCATTAATTGCAAATTGACATGTGGCATGCTTTAGTTCAAAAGCTAATCATATTCTATTTCAAGCTGAGATTCTTTAAGTTGGTACAGATGGAAATGCATTTGTGTGGATAGATGGATGATTGCTTGTCATCTCTCTCATTTGATCACTTTTGACAACCCATAAAATGCAAACACTTATGAATTGATGTGCACAAATTTGTGAGAGATCTTCCACTCGCACTTGTAGAACTTTGATTTCTCTCCTCTAATACTTGTGTGCACAGTTATTGCTACTGTATAGACCTTCTTCTTTAGTGTTTCAAGATGCCCAAAGCATTATCTCGACAAATTCAAGTTAACGTAGTTTCGATGCTCTGGAGAGGATATTTACACAAGGAGATAGAAAATACTTTGCATGTGAGTGTGGGAAGTGTCCATAATCTTTGTCAGGTGCATGTTTCCAATGTAGACCGCTTGCATGGAGGTAGACCTCAAAAGTTGAATAGAGAACATGAACAAAGGTGTGTTTTAGAAATGGTGAGGGGAAGAACGGATACTTGCGCAAATGTAGCAAGGTTTGTGCAAAAAGTATTGAAAATGAGAGTGAGCTCTCATACAATCAAGCATGCACTTCATAGAGCTGGTTTACGTTCCCTAACAAAGGTAAAAAAACCACATCTTTCTTCCAAAAATGTGAAGGCACATTTAGAGTTTGCCAGAGTCCACGAACACTAGACCGTAGAGGATTGTAGCCAAGTGATCTTCTCAGACGAGAGTAAAATCATCTGCTTCAATTCAAACGGAAGGGTTTGGTATTGGACACGAGAAACAATGCCGCTTTTGGTACGAACTATAAATCAAACAGTAAAATATGGAGGTAGGGGGATTGTAGTTTGGAGGTATATGTGCATGCATGGACCTGGATTGATATGCAAAGTAGAGGGGTGCATTAATCAAATTTGTTATTGTGACATTCTAGGGAAAATGTCTACAGGGTAATTTCCAAGTTCGACTTAGATCCTTTTTGTGTCATGTTCCAATAAAACAATGCTCACATGCACACAACGAAGATGCTTCAAGAATGGTTCTCACAACAACCTTTTACTCTTCTACCTTCGCCTACTCAATTGCCTGATTTGAATCCCATCGAACACAATTGGTCAATTCTCAAACAGAGATTGAATCAATATGAAAGACCTACAACTAGATTAATAGAATTGTGGGATTGTGTGGTAGAAGTTTTCCACTCTACTACTCTAGATGATTGTAGGAGGCTTGTAGAAAGTATGCCACATAGAATTACAATTGTGAAAGGAGCAAAAGGGAGGTGGACAAAGTATTGAGAAATCATCTTTCATGGGTTGGCAAAACTGATCAAATGCCTAGTGGACTTTGGGTTTTTCTCAGTCTTTCTACAACTCTAATTTAAAGGCGTTTTTCCTCTAACATGTACTATATATTGCATAATATGTTTATAAAATTACCAATTTCAATTTCATGTGTTTTTTTTTGTCCAGAATGGAATAGATGAAGTGTTTGCAAATGTTTGATCGGTTTTGACAGTCACTTTATATCCTAGTAGGACCAACACGGCTTAGTGTTATTTAATCTCTCCACAACTTTCCAGCAAGGGGTCATTTTGGATACAACAAGATTTCAGAATTTTTTTTCCGAGATTTTTGGTGGCCCAAAATGTAGAAGGATTTGAAGAATTTTGTTCTCTCATTTGACAACATCTTTGTTGTGGTGGATCGATTTACAAAGATGGCGCACTGTAATCCTTGCAAGAAGTTATCATGATGCAAAGATACATGAAGGCTTTTTCTTGATAATGTGTATTGATATCATGGTCTATTAGACGATATCGTATCTGATTGGAGAACCCAACTTGTATCAAAGTTTTGAAGATCTTCTTTTGAGATATTGAAGGTGGATATTGATCTCTCTTCAGCTTTCCATCCTCAAACCTATAGCAAAAGAAAACAGGTTATTCAAGTTCCTATAGCAGTAATTACAATGCAGCATAAACTATCAGCAAGTTGATTGGACAACATATCTACCGCTAGCAGAGTTTGCATATAATAATACTCTTCATGCTTTAGCTCAATAAACGCCATCTTATTCCAACTATAGATATCACCTTAACCTCAATCTTTTAAGTTTGCTAGCCAATATTGAATTTGCCAGCCAGTTTTGCAGAACAACTATTGTAGCTTTAAAGTGCTTTCAAGCTTCAACTGCAAACCGCCCAAGAGTCTGAAAAGAATTTTTTTTGATAAAATTTGGAATCAAATACCTGCTTTTCAAATTGGAGATAAAATTTGGCTTTTTGGACGAAATAGCAAGACCAAGGAGCCATGTGATAAGTTTGACTACTGGAAATTGGAACCATTTGTCATCCAAAAGCAAATCAATATAGTGGCATACCATCTTGAGTTACCAACTTCCGGAAGCAGTCACGCTTGGGGTATCCGCGAAGAACTTGAAAGTCATGTTCATTTCACCTGAAAGTACTTGTGAATGATTTGATCTCCATTCTTGGTTGAAATGATTGAATGAAATCTTGGTACAAATTGAATGAAATCTTGGTACAAATTGAATGAAATCTTGGTACAAATTGAATGAAATCTTGGTACAAATTGAATGAAATCTTGGTACAAATTGAATGAAATCTTGGTACAAATTGAATGAAATCTTGGTACAAATTGAATGAAATTTTGGTACAAATTGAATGAAACTTTGGTACTAGATGAAACTTAATTAGTTTAGATGAAGACATTAACTTTGTTTTAGCACGCTTTGTAATGATCTTGTTAGGAATAGATTTGGTGCATTCTCATTATATCCTAGGCATTAATACACAAGTGAGATAAAAATGGGTAGCAACTTTTAGAATAATGGGTTATTATCCCCTTTGTACTTAATATATATGAAATACAGTCTTTTAAACTATTTTAAACTCTATAGAAAAAAAATAAAAAAATTTAAGATTAGGAGGAAGGTGGAGGTAAATTAAGGACAAATCTTCTCCTACTCTTTTTCATTCCTTTTGCCAAAAAAACAGAAAAAGACAAAGTCATGCGATTACTTTCAAGGAATCAAAACAAATGTTAATCATGATTGAATTGTGATGTAGTAAGTTTCTTTTACTTTAACACAACAATTTTGGTGGCATGAACCAATTGTGTGGATAGTGAAATTGTACTACTATTTGTGACAATGGCTCATCCAAGATACTTCGTACATTTGAATTGTGCTAAAGACATTCCATTGGGGTACCCTTATCATGACGAGATCCTTCTGTGAACAGTGAACGTACATTGAGTCTTTCAAGATTCCCTTTTGAACTTATCGAGAGCCATCTACTCTTGGAAGAATTCAATGGCCGTTCGCCAACAACAACACGCATATTCCGGCAAAATCTTCGGTTTAGAATTTAGGATTTTAGAGTTTTTAGAGTTTTTAGGGCTTTAGGGCTTTTAGGGTTTTTAGGGATTTTGGGGTTTTAGGGTTTTAGGGGGTTTTAGGGTTTTTAAGGGATTTTAGGATTTTAGGATTTAGGGTTTTTAGGGTTTTCAAGGTTTTTAGGGTTTTTAGGATTTTTAGGGGTTTTAGGGTATTTAGGGGTATTTAGAGGTTTTAGAGTTTTTAGGGTTAGGGTTAGGGTTAGGAAGCGGCGGACAGGCAGATTGTCGCCTATTATATAGGTAGATATAGGAATCAACCGAGAAGCTTGGAAACGCGCCGCAATGGCTACAAGAGTTTCATCAACTTTATCCTAATAAGCCTAAAGCTACGTAGTGATAAATTCTTATTAGTATGCACTTATTGTTTCCAAAGATATTAGAATCATTAATCATGAGAAGGCATGAGCTTCTCTTGATACTCGTTGCTAGAGAGGGCGTAATGTTAGAGGCATTGTCTTTTACTTCACTTTTACTTTCATACGAACAACATTTTAACATGGTTATCAACTAATTTTTTAGATATTAGCCATAAATTCTCACATTCATGCTTGATGTGGCTATCGCCAAACAAGAGGGGATTAGTGATGGGGTTTCTAACCGGGAACGGTCATCCTCCGGCCCGTACGCAGAGCATAATTTTCTTGTCAAATTACAAAGTGAGATAAAAGATCATTTTTTCGTGGAGCAATTGGCAGAAGGGCACGGGCCGCATTATTATTTTCGGCTATATTTCTTCCATTTATGTTTTATGATATATACATTGGTCAAGTAGTCAATTTTGGATTAAGTGCACTTCGTGTCTCATCATCAAAACAACCGACTTCATTTTTATGAACATTACACAGAGTACATGTACCTTAGCCTTTAGGTTTATTGCGTGAAGTCACCGTCCAAAACAACCGACCTCATTTGCATTAACAAACTCTCATTCAATACATTTTATCATCCAAACGCATGGTGTAATCATGTAGTGTGAAATATATGTTATTTCTTTATGATGTACTCAATATTCTTTGTATGTTAAAATCTATAGTATATTTGACATGGATTTGTGATGAATTTTATATCATCAAAGTTAATATAAAAATATTAAAGTCTATATCATGAAAAAGGATTATAAAAAGACAGTAACTCTTCAATAAATGCCTTCTAGCAAGAGAAAAAGACTACAAATCCTTATATACCCCAAAATAACCAATTGGTACAAGTTAGGTGAATTGGACATCTTCACATAATTATTTTTCAATTACTCTGGCATGTATTTTTTGAATAAATTAAAGCCAAACATAAGTTTAGGCTATGGTAGTTTGAAAACACGTATTTTGATCATTTAAAAGTTCCAAGTCTTTGAATTGATAGTTGAACATTGATCTATAGTGTTCACAATCCAAGGAGGAACCACGATTCCAATATGTGGCCATTGTAATTCCAACATATTTCCGTAACACCCTCTCTATTATCAAATCTATTCATCTAAACAATGCTCTCTAGTTAGAATAACACGGTTGAACGGGACCACAAAAATTATCCCTCTCAAGTGGAACTCACAACTTCCCGCACAAGTTATGCGGGACAAAGCCGATGTTACATCGGGAGAGACCTCACCAAAAATGAAGGGTCCTCCTTGTCGGGTAACCCTTGCCCTCCTCCTCAAGCCCCTCATTTCTAGTGAGGACCCCCTCCCTATATAATATGTTATAACCAAGTAAGTCCAATGTGCTTCCAATATCTTCCAAATAGACTCCCATCATGTTCTAAATACGCTTCGCAAAAAATCCCAAAGTTTTCGAAGCGTTCCCACGTTCCCGTACTCATGTGTTCCCGTGATCTCATGTTCCCGTGTTCCCGACAATGGGGAGCGACGGGTCGTGAAGACAAACGCTAGAATCATATCGGTGGGGCACGAAAAGAGTGTCCGAAAGCCTGACGTCCACGACCATAATCGATGGATCGCTTGTCCACTTCCCAGCGCAAAAACGTGTCTTCTCTGCGGTCGAGAGAGAGAGAGTGTGCTCGATTACAGGGGAGAGTAGGCACCGAAGCCCAGTACGGATGCTGAAGCCCCCAATTGCTGTAAAGCATCCAGTGTGCTGATCCCTGGTTCACAATCACAACCGTCGCTCCAGTAGCACTCCTGGCTGATCACCGCTGCAAGTAGAGCCCCTGCTGCTGGTGCTGCAGCTTTTGTTCCCCACTGGTGTACTGCTTTTGGTCGACTTTCCCTTTGGCATTTTGTAGAAAAAGAGACATCTTCAGCCAAGTTCGGACCTGCAGGATGCCAATCACAGGGAGTTGACATCATCCGAACCAATTGATCGCCTGCACCCTGAGAACATGACAAACATCTCGGCGCCACCATCAATACTTACACGCGTTTCCAACTTGGTCAGGCTGCAAAATCATGCAACGCTCTGGTGTCCATATGAGGTGTACATTAGTTCACAACTGCGAACCACAGTACCCTCCGCGTTGGTCAGTTTCGTACATAATTATTTCACAGTCCAAACTTTCTGGAAAATCCAAGAGATTTGTCTAGGTGATGCCCATGTAATGCCTAGGTTATACCCGTGTAAATAACTAGGTGATACCCATTGTGTCCGAACCAATGTAAATAAGTCTGTACGGAGGTGCCAAAACTGACCGACGCATCCTGTGATCCAACGTTTGTTCTTGCGGTAGTTTGGAATGACCTCCAAATGAAAAATGTTAGTTGAGCATGATAAGGTTCACATATTGAAATGACCTCCAAATAAAAAATTGTTAGTTGAAGAATTTTCAATCTAAAGGTGTAAATCTTGCTAAACTTTAAAACATTTCTTGTACTCTACTTAGTGAAATGCGTGCTTGTATATACGGTTCCCAACTGATGTGTAACCCTTACAAGCCCAAGAGTCCCCTCGGGAGATACTTGGGCTTTTAGGAGTTAATGGTTAACCAACGCGTCCTCTTCAAATGATATTAATTGTTGGGTTATTATGTAAGTTACGACATAACTCACATCTTTAACTTTGCAGTAAGAGGATTCATATGTTATTTATAATCTTTAGTTTCCACCATTTTTAGTCTTTGGATGTGTTGAATTTCAATTTGTACAAAATTTGTGAGGAATTAGACTGCAAACTTCAAAGTTTAGCATCTTGAACACTTTTTAAGAATTGGATCATGATTTCAAGGAGTTAGAACTCTAGGAATATCTTGGAATACATTGCCAAATACACCAAAATACTATCAAATACATTAATTTAATACCTCCAAATACAGAGCCGCATATTACTATGTCTTATTTCATACATATGGAGAGTGTTTTTGGTCCAAAATTTGATTAAAATTTGTCTCTAAGAGACTCTCCATTATTTTGTGGATGCTAATCTCCCTAGACAAGTATGTTGATTTGTATAAATTGTTGGAATTAGTAGACAATAGATGAGAACTCATCAAAAATCATGCATAATGATTACTTCACTAGATGAAGCTATCAACATGGTGCTCATCTAAACCGAGTCTTCAGTTTTCTAATTGAAATTTTTAGTAAGATTCTAATGATTTGTAAAGTGGTATGCCTTCCATAATCCACAATGTTCACTACCAAACAATACGTTGGCTTCAAACACACTAATCTTTTACATCAACCATTGGATGTTAAAGCAACTTTTCCAAAATTAAGATCCTGAGTTAAAGGCAATTGTATAAAGTTAGATACTAAAATCAGAAATCCTATTTCCAAAAGAAATAAGAAACAAGTCAAAGAAAAAAGGCAACGCATATCTTGAGGTTGTGGTCGCTAAAGGATGAAGTGTTTGAAGTATTCAATAGCGCACATTCTTGCAGATATCGAGAATTCCTCCTGCATAAATGTGAAGCTACTGTAACAACCACGTGAGCGGCTGCTGGCAACGAATTTTGAAACCTTCAAACGGATGTATCTGCAGTGGTGATTGTCATTTGCATAGCGGCACGGTCGCCACACGCCCGCGGAGGGAGCAAGAATAGTACAGCTGATCATTCGATCCAGATGGATCAAGTCCCTTTTCGGCCTTGATGGTCCCCCATCTGTTAATACTTGAAAAGGCTCATCACGGCGATCGATACAAGATGCCCAACGATGCATTCGGAATGCTCAGAATAACAGTGCTACTATCGAGGTAAGTTAGTGTATTATAGCACCGACGAACCATCAAGTTGGGCTACCAAAAGCGCGCACAAGACAACAAGCGGATGGACTCTGGGAGCTCAGAACTCAGGGCCGCTTCACACCAAGACCGAGGTCTAGAGGCCGTCGATTTCCACCAGTGAGATTACGAGAATGGCCAAAATTTGGCCTCTTGGTCTTCACACCAAAAACCAAAGTCCAAAGGCCACCATCCTCCATGGCAACACTTTTAGAGAGTTTTGACGCCAAAGTGACAGACTCTCAAGTACAAACTTGGGTCGCCGTTTTTAGCCAACCCAAACTTTCATCCAGAGGCCATCAGCTTCCTTCAATATATATTATTTAATGTATTTTTTAGCTCAAGAGTTTGGCCTCTCGCCATTGTTAGGG
The DNA here is from genome assembly GCA_963971425.1 of Bryoerythrophyllum caledonicum. Lineage (NCBI taxonomy): Eukaryota > Viridiplantae > Streptophyta > Bryopsida > Pottiales > Pottiaceae > Bryoerythrophyllum > Bryoerythrophyllum caledonicum. Next base: position 6,904,595 of record OZ020524.1, read on the forward strand.
TTGAAATTTTGACGGTCAACCTATGGACTTGGCTTGGTGTGAAGCGGCCCTCAGAACAATGCCAAACATAGCCTTTGCAGATTTATTACGTTGTTGTAATGACTGGTGGATAACATCACGGTAAAGGAGTAATATCACCTGAATATCACCAATGTATTAACCCTTAACCCTTAAACGCTAGGAGGTGCCACTGGTGACACAATATTCTACATATACGGTGTTGTATTTGAACATGATAAGGTGTCACATATTGAAATGAACTCCACATGAAAGATGTTAGTTGAAGAATCTTCAATCCAAAGGTGTAAGTCTTGTGAAACTTCAATACATTTTTTCTTATTTTACATACATGTTTGTATGTACATGTTTGTATGTACATGATGGTACCCTCATACCCTCATGACCTAGGCACTAAGGGATTAAAAGCTCAAATGCGATGCCAAACCAATGAAGTTTGTTTCATATGTCGCCTCAATAGAAAGAAGAGACAGATTTGATGCCAAATGAGGCAGATTTGAGCCTATGCAAGTTGTATTCACAATGTTTATGATCGCCTGCATATCAGAGCCTTAGAGCATCTCCACCGGGCATGTGGCCCCAGTAGAAATGTTGGAGTGGTGTCAGAATCGGGAGAAAGCCACGCACCGCGAGGCCCGAGTTGGCCTCCCGGTCCACCGGGCTAGCCGCGTCGGCCCATCTAAACGGGCAATTCCCAAAAAATACAGTGTGCACGTAAAAATTACCCGTTCGGGAAAGAAAAAAAGATGATGCCACGTGGCATTCATTGAGTCCCACGTTGCATCCTGTCGCGCTTCCGTTACCAGGCTTCCCGGTCTACCGTGGTTGGCTGTTTGCGGTGGGTCATTTCCTAAATGGCCTACGAACCGTCTCCGCCCCTAACGGAGATCTCCCGGTCTGCCGTGGGAAATTCTCCGCCAGAGGTGGAGATGCTCTAAGTATATACTATGTGTATTACACCGTTCACCATATATAGTATAGATTCAATGTTGACATGGATAACGAAGAGCATCCACACGTGCCCGCAAACCAGCATGTCAACGGGCACTCCGTGTGCAATAGCTCCATGGCACCACACCTTCCATTTGTCACAATAAGTATGTTGTTCTAACTTCAACCTCTAGTGACGCCAACAAGCGCGCCAAGGTTTCCAGTCAATGTTTGAGCTGTCATATGGGAGATGAAGACGCCATGGTTCGATTGTGGAGATTGTAGAATCTGAGGGCCGCTTCACACTCTGCCCAAGTTGAGTGACCGTCCGTCAAAATGAGTGGCCAAACTATGGTGAGAGGCCAAATTTTTTTGCCAAAAAAATACATTAAATAATATAGATTGAAGGTTTGGCCGGTCGTGGTGTGAAGCCCCAAAGGCCAAGTCCGAAGTCCAAACCCCATATCATTACGCCAAAAAAAAAATCAGCCAATAAAAACGAGCCAAAAAATCAGCCAAAAAAAATTAGCCCAAAAATTCGGTCTGTTTCATCTAACGATCTAAATCTTGTTAGTTTTTTATTATTTAAATTAAAAAATTCGACAGACTCTCGATTGTAATTTGGGTCGTCTAAAATGGGTGACTCAATTTTTGCTCGAGAGGCCGTCGCTTTGGCGCCAAAACAACCCAAAAGCGTTGCCATGTAAGACAACGGCCTTTGGAGTTTGGGCACAAGTGTGAAGGCCCAAAGTCCGGACTTTGGCCATTCTAGCAATCTCATTGGTGGAAATTGATGGCCACTCGACTTGGCCACCAAGTGTGAAGCGACCCTGACAATGAACTTGTTGTGTGGCGAAATTTGTTGTGCTGCGAAAGTTGACATGTCTCCTCGACTGCCGAAACTTTTGGAGCATTGTGGGCTGGGGGTACGGTGTGGTAAGAGAGGAGCAAAGCCTCACCATTCGAGCCTAGGGCCGACTAATTAGGTAGGCTCTGCATCATGAGGAGCAATGCGGATGCTCTAATTTACATCAAGGACATGCATGTCAAGTTTTTGATTGGGTATTTGTTGTCAAGCAAGTGTGTGCCAGTCGATGATTGCATGTAAAATTTCCAATTAGTGTAAAATTTTTAATTACTCTGGTCCACATTATAATCCAGCAAATGGTGTATTGAAGTACCACCACCCGCATATTGCCTAGGTATCACTTGGCGATTGTTGAAGCTACAATGTTTATTCTAATCAGTTTGGTTCTACTTTTTATTTATAGAAGGCCCTGGCATGCAATTCAAAGTGATTTTTTTTTCACCTAGGACTTATGAAGATAGTAACTGTGTTGTAGAACTTATACATGCACTTGAGGTAACACGTTTCCATTTAAGTGGCATTATAAAAATTTAACCCCTAAGGTACCGTGACAATTTTACACCAAAAACACTTCAAAATTGTTGGATTCTAGTGCAATGAACAAAGAAGGAAACATTAACTTTGATTTCTAGTTCTGACCGTAGGATCCCAAATAAGACTTATCAAGTAACACATTTGCTAAATTTCACAAACTTTGACCACACGGATTGAAAGATTATAGTGTTTGAAGTCAAGCAAATCATTCATTTTCTCCCCTGCGTGCAATGGATCAGCACACTTTGACTTCACTTAGTGTCAAATTTTTGCACTACACAAGGTCTAAATCCATTACCATCTTGTTAAGCATGATGTTAGTTCCTTATACACCAATTTTTAGAGGAAGAGGACTAGTGTAGCATATTCAAAACAATCGTGCAAGGAGTAGAGGTTCAAAATTTGCCAATTCACACTTTAATTTTTTGTGAACTTAATATGTTTTAGACTGATAATCGGAATGGTCATTAAGAAGATTTACACCACATATTCTTGTGGAAAAAATAAAAAGTGTAGGTTTTATGTGGAAAAGAAGAAGTTTTTTAGTACCTTGCCCGACAATGAGTGACAATGTGTGAAAATGTTTGACTTGGGTTGGTATGCTATTTTTCACCAAAGACAAGAATTTTTTTTGAAAATATGAAGGGAAACAATATTACTTGCGAGTATTGAAAATCTCACATTCAATAGAGTGTCCTAGCAAAAAAATTGGAGGTGCCCGAGGTGCCTGCTCTCCCCATTGAAATTTAAAACCCTATAACTTTTTCATCAAATGTCCAATTTAAGAAAAAAATTATTCTCCCACTAAGGTCTTGGTAATGCCCTTCTACAATAAAAATTTCAAAGAGGAATGTTGGGTATTGACACCATAGGAACCTGACGAAATTTTTAAGAAGGCCCATTTTGAGACTTGGTCCTTTAGGGGTTAAGAAAATAGAATGTATATTATGCTCACTAATTGAAAATATTATGGTGTTGTGAATACCGTACTTACACACAAGACAACGAGGACAAGACATCCCCAAGTTAGGACTTATATCGTTTGTAGCATGGATGAATGTCGACATGGTCCACATTTTGCAACACCTAATACACAACATGTGCAATACTTTACACGCAAAATATGTCATAATGTGTAAACCACATTCCCATGCCTTAGATAATTTTTGACTTTGATTTTTTTTCTTCTCAAAAGTCATTGAAGGAATGTCATGTGTTGGCATGGAAAATGCACCAAGACGATACCACTCAATTTCTTCCAAGTTCTAGTGGATGTGAAATTCCATGTGGAAAGTTGCCACCCATGATTTTTTTGTTGGAGATGAGGCTTTGGCATTTGCAATAGCATTCTCCTCACAAAGGATGCTAGTGCAAACGCCAAAATATTATTTCCAACAAAAATTCATCTGTCATGCATCAAATATTATAAAACTGATAGTTTTTTGGATGCGCATGAAATGTATTCTTCATCCCCATCTTGATCAGGAAGTGAATTTTTCACTGTGGGAATATTTTGTGAAGATGCAGTCAAGAAAAGAAGAAGGCAAAGAAAATGTAAGGTGGTAACTTGGTGGGCTCGAACCAACTCAACTTGAAGCTAAAAGTGCATAGTTCAAACGCTCCACAAGAGTTTGAACTATGCCTTCGCACACAATGTAAGGCTGCCCACGTATGACTACAAGATGGCATCAATAGTAGAGCACCATGGCCCGAGGATCAGAGCATCCTCAATATTTGAGTGCTCATGCCCCCTCACCGGGCCTATTACAGTGAATATAAATAATAAATTGGAAGGAGTTTGCACTCGCACCTTAACAACCCGCCCTTGACAGCTCCTTTGGTGGTCATGCATGCTACGACATGCTCTTTGCTTGCTCTTCATTGCACATGACAATACCGACCGTGCATACAAACATTTGGAATGAACCAGGGGAAGAACAAGGACATTGAAAAAATGCTTCTTTTAGGCGTAAGAGCACCTCCAAGAGCTCCCTTGAAAGATCCTCGCCGCTCAATTTCCAGCTTGGGGCCTGACTTATCTACCAACGCTTCCCACCAACACCCTCACACTCTATATATATTCGGTGGCTCCGTGGAAAATATTGCATAGCATGCCAAAGATAGGCTTTTAAAAAGTGCCCTTGACCTTGCCAAAGTCCATTTTGAAAGTCGTGCTCATTTGTGTGTATGCACGACCCTTTGTCTGTATGCGCGTCCACGTTGACGACTTGGCGCTCAGGTGTGATGTCAAGGGAGTTTTTGAGGGTTGCTGGGGCGGCTATTCTTGACCTAGTCCCAATTTTTTTAGGCCCCCAATATTGCCCAATCACATGCCTAGAGCATCCAACTACTAGATATGCTCTAAGAGCATCGCCAATAGAGTTTCAAAGTGATCAGCAACCCTTGTTTTGGCGAGGCCAAATTTAGCCCATGACCTCTTTTCCGGTTTACTAGGTGTGTATTGCCCCGGCAAATCAATGTATCGCCCTCGCCACCCCCTCAACTCATCCTTGGCTCTTGTTACACTGTGGACCACAACCTACCACAATGTACCATGTAAGACAAGGAATTCCACCTCGGGCTACGCAAACCACAAACAAATGGAAATGTGATACAATGAGACTATAAATGCCCGGTATATGGCCTTGCATGTGGCGTGCCATTTTAACTTTTGCAAAGATACACGATGCTTTTCAACTTTTGAAATGATGTTGGTGGGAAACCATTTTGAGCCTTTCTAGCACTTTCATGGTATGTTTTCTATTTCAGTGACGTATTTGGAGACTATTGATAATGCTCTAAGGGCATCTTCAATGCACACACAAAATATCCACCTTGAACCGCAACATTGAGTTAGGTGTAGCGAGCACGAGCAAAATTTGGAGAAGGATGGAGGAACAATGCCTCAATGCAGCACGGCCCTGTACATGTGTTTCACATCCTAAATAGTTGTTTCACTTCCGACGTTGCAACAAGACCACACAACAAGGAACGGAGTCAATGCATAAAGTTTTGGCTCTTTTGTTCTCAAGGAGATGTTTAAGGCTCTGAAAGGGTGGCAAATGTAGCGTGTGGGAGGCCAAACTTAGCAAGCTCTGAAATGTTCAGAGTTTGTTTACGGGTGGGTTGGGGCGGGGATAGTTAGAACCTTGAATAGTTCAATGCCAGGGACTTACCGAGGGGATGCATTGAGGATGATCTAAGGATGATAAGTCTCCATGGAGCCACGGAAAGTTTTGGAGTGGCATTGAACGCATTGGTGGGGAGCCGCAAACTGGAAAATGGTTCCCGCAAATTGGAAACTCACCGAGGACGAAGCTGTCGAGAGAAGTGGTGGGATGCTCTCAGCCAGGTATCAGAAGGTAGAGAACATGCCGCAGGACGCCGTGAAACATGTGGTGGGAGTGGTAGAGGATGGCAGGCAGCTGTGAATGGTCTGGCAGGGGACGCTCAGTGGCAGCAAGAAGCGCGTGGATAGTTGCAACACTCATCAATGCAATGGGGCTGCTCATGGGTCGCGCCTCAAGCGGCGGCCTTCTCATTGGGGGGCGTTCGAGTCTGGACAGAATCTCTCCCTCCTGGTCAGCGTTTCCTAAACTGGCTAAACTTAGTTGCAAACCTACAAGAAAAACGGATCTCAATAATTTGGTTGCACAAGGTATTTGGGGGTAAAACCTGGTCCCTAATTTATTTCTGGATGGAGAACTTTTTATTGTAATTGGGGCCTCCGTGAATTTTTTTAAGACCACAGGCTTCAAATTTGTCACTTTTTCTTTTAAAAAGCCTCTAGACCCCCTAAAATGAGGCGGCTAGTAGAATGAGAGGATGCCATTAAGACAAGGGCCCACCTCTCCAAAATACCTCATGCAACCACAATATTGAGATCCAAGAAAAACTTGGCTGCTACTACATACACTACTCTACATTTTATATTTCGTAAGGCACACTACAATATATGATTCATAAATGTTGTAAGTATTTACTCTTGATGACTATTTTTACCAACCATGTTGACAAAGATCACCCTCTTTAAGTAGTAAGATAGTTGTATTCTCGATAAAAATCTTCATGAAAAGTAAAAAGGAATAGTGCTTTCAAATCACAAAGTACCACCAGATTAAATATCAAATTTAGTGTAGTACATTGTTAATTTTTTTTAAAAAAAACAACAATGAAGTTTAGCCAAAATGCTTACCAACCAATTATAAGTACTTGACCACCTTCTGAGATGATATTCATGGGTATCACATAGTTATTTTACGGATATTGCAGGGTATCACCTAGGTTGATCTCCACGTATTATATGCTTGAATAGCTTACCAAACTCCTTCAATGTGTAGGTCGTGGAGCGGGCCTGTGGAAGTGCATCTTCAACGGTGCAACAAGCTATTGTTCAGGTTGGCTGCACTACACGACATGAAACCGTATTTTGTACAACCCTCCTTCCTTTCATGGTAGAAATGTACCCCGGAAGTACATTGCTCCTCGTGTTGGTTTACAAATTGTAAGACATATCTAGTATATTCAACTCCCTCTACAACAACCATGTTTGTCTACGTGTTATAAAGAACAACTATTATAATGAAATGGTTATTGCAACATATGCTTCTGTAAAGGGAACTGATTATACTTAAAATGTAAGGGGGTTTGTACATTGTAAGGTTTCATTACACGTGGTTTATTGCAACCAACCTTCTTAAGAAGTACAAACAAAAATGATATGAGAGCATCCTCCTGTTGCTACACTTTAAATAAGGATGAAGTGTCAAATATGTATGAATTTTTTTGTTGCTCATTTAAATTAATGACTAACGTAGAAACATGAGAGTTGTGGAAGGGCACACTACAACATTATGTGGATAAGATCATGTTGAAGATGTGGTTCTCTTATCTCCCACTACTTATGCACTGGCTTTAGAATCACCTAGGTTTTTTTTTTTTTTTTTTTTTTTTTGACACAAGCAAAGAAAAACTTTACTGCAAAGATAGAAGGGAGAAACAGAAGGCCGGGCGCCCCGCCAGGTCTGGCGAGACCGGGTAAGCGCCCAAGCCGCAATTAGAAGTTAGTGGGGGGTTAGAACTAGAATTAACACTAAGAGACCTAGGGAGAGAGTGCCAATGAGGCTTCTTATCCACCCAGGAGGCGAGAATGTCGTTGCAACACCAGAGCTCTTTAAACCTCCTAGAGAACATCGTGCTCTTCTCAGGCGCTTGGGAGCTTCTAGACTGGGCCCTGATCCAGGCCGCACGCCCGTAGTCCACCAAACTAAGCCAAACTTTAGCTCTGAGCTTCTGCTTAGACCACTTACTCTCGTTGAAAACAACATCGTTCCTTTCACTCCACAAGAGCCACATGATGATGCCTCTCAGGAGGAGCCATATCCTGCTAACCGGAGAGTATCTTTTCGCAATCCTGTGACCAAAAATCCCTTGCTTCCAAGTTAACGCAAGCCCTTGCGGCAACTCCTCATCACCCTGAGTAACTACGTTACTGTTGATGATGACCGAGACCACCTCACTATTAGACGCACCAGAGGACTCGCTGGAAGACGGGGGGACTTCATGCACAATGGTGCTCAGCACGTTACTTTTCCGTCTGGGCACTCCTTTCCTTCGCCGCCACCAGCGACTTCTCATGATGTCGGCACTCTTCCTGGAGTATCGCCTTTGTTGTCTGACGACGTTCCGAGGAATCAGGCGCGTCAGCAAGTTGGCACTCCAGGTCCAAATCGATTTGGCCGACTCGCATTCCCAAAACCTGTGGAGGGCAGTTTCCGGAGTCCCAAGCTCGCACACAGGACAATTCACGTCAATAGAAGCCTGAGCCTTTTTTCTCCAGACATTCACAGCGATGGCTTTGCGCAAAATGGCCCAGATCAGCCCGGCTTCCTTCTGTGCCCTCTCAGAATCCCAAACGTTGAGCCATTTGAGTTTGTAAGCCGCCGGAAGAATCCCCCTCCATTTGTTCTCAACGATCGGAGGGACAAGGTTTTTACTCCGCAGGATGATGCGGCCAAGTTTGGCAGAGAAGTCTATGAAAGGATATTCACCCTCCCACTTGTAGCGATCAGGATCCCAAGACAGCATATCGCACCTCCCATAAAACAGAAACAACTCCATCTTCCTCGTACCTCTGATCACCTTCACCACCCTGACCCTCCGAAGTAAGCCAAAGTGATAGGTCGTCCAGTCATCCGCCTGCGTACACCAGTGTAGTGGTCTCGACGCCATCGTGAGACGGTCCTGCCAACTAATAGTTTGAAGGCAGTGAGAAGCAGGTCTGACGATGTATGCGTCTTCGCTAATGGGGATTACCAGCCTTTGCCAGCCAAGTTCGGTATGGGATCTTTCACCGACTTGAATGACCAAGCTCGGGTTCACAGTTCCTTCTCCATCAAAAAGACCGACCCACTCCCCAGTAGTTGACTTAGAATGGTTGGAGTTGATAAGTCTGCGCCAGGTATTCCCCATGCGGAGTGTAAGGGCGTGCCAGGCTCCTCTATCAGTAATCGCGAGGTTGTGCGTTACCAGGGCCTCTTCGAAAGTGAAAAAACGCTCCCCATTCCAGATATCATTAAATAATCTTAGGAATTTCCTGTGCAGCTCAAGTGCTCGCGCTCGGGAGAACCCCGGGCCAATATTCTGCGTCGCTGGGCAGAGCCACAGACTGCTCCTTAAAAGGTCCTCTAAAGTGGACGGCGGGTTGTATTTCAGACTTGGAAGCATGGTCTTCCAAGCAGTGGACGCTCTATTCCAGACATTAGAGCCCTTCTTGGTTTGGTGCTTGATGAGCGTAAAGTACTCTAAGCTAGCCTCCCACCTGCCATTTGGGAAGGGCTGGGTCGACTGCAGTCTAAAACGAAGGATGTGGTGGAGGTTTGAGTCCCCTGGTTCCAACGCCTTGATGATCCATTTAGTCATCAAAGCAGTTGAGGCGTCCATGATGTTAATTAAATTTAACCCTCCTCGCACCTTGGGTTGACAGCATTGGGTCCAGCTTACTCGAGTGCGGGAACGTCTCGCCGTCCCTGAGGCTAAGTAGTTCATGATAAGACCCTTCACTCGCGCAATGCCTCTTTTAGTGCCACCCCAGATTGAGAGGAAGAAAAGTGGCGATGATAGGAGGACGCTATTTACAATCACGCTACGACCAGTGGGGTTAAGTTTCGTAGAGCTCCAATGTACAAGCTTCTTGGCCATACGTTCGTACAGGAAATTATCTACTGATCTCGTGTCCAATGACATGCCAAATGGAGCGCCAAGAAGTTTGCTTATATCTTCGACTCCTGTCCAGATGATACCCAGCTGATCAGCCCACGGTGGTCTTCCATCACCGCCCCAGTCTTGCCAATAGCCACACGACTTGTTCCAGTTGATGACTAAACCGGTTGCCATACAAAACTTGTCTAACAACTCAATCAAAAAACACATCGGTTCCTCTTCCGCAAGAAGAGTGAACGAGGTGTCATCAGCATATTGCGCTAGAACCTGTTGCCGGCTAGAGGAAGGAAGTTTGATGCCTTTCACTCGCCCTTTGCACAGTTCGGTTTTGACCATGGAGTTTAACGCCTCAGCTACTATAATAAATAAGTACGGGGCCAGGGGACAGCCTTGGCGAACTCCTCTCTCGATACTGAATGCCAAGCCAGGACTTCCATTCAGCTTGACTGCCGAAGTGGCGTCAGAAAGAAGAATCCTGACCATTCGTGTGAATGCTTCGGGGAAACCAAGCTTGCCCATAATCCTGTATAAGCCGTCCCAATCCACCATGTCGTATGCTTTGGTGAAGTCGAGTTTGAGAAAGAGGAGAGGTTGACTAGATTGTTCAGCCCATGCCATGGTTTCATGTGTGAGTAAAAGATTGTCCAGAATGTAACGGAGAGGGAGAAATGCAGACTGGTCGGGGCTGATGATGTCCATCAATATCGGTTGCAGCCTTTTCTGTAAAGCTTTGGCAAAAATCTTGTAAGTAGTGTTCAATAGGGAGATAGGTCTCCAGTTTGATAAGTACTGGCGATCTCCCCCCTTGTGCAGAAGCGCTAGTAGGCCATGTGTCATGCCATTCGGGAGTTTGCCCAAATTGATGCTGGACTGGATCATATTAGTGAAGTCAGTGCCAATGAGATCCCAGTATGTCGTGTAGAATTCCACGCCCACTCCGTCTGGGCCTGGAGACTTTCCATGTTGCATCTCTCTCAAGGCTGCTTTCAATTCATCCTCAGTTATGGGCGCGCCTAAAGTGCTCTTCATTCGATTGTCAAGTCTCTCATCGAGATACCCCAGGGTTGTATGTATAGCCTCCTCTGTTTCCACGGTAGAGGGGCGCGCCTTATATAGACGTTGATAAAAGCTCTGACAGACCTTCTCCAGGTCTGCGTTCGATGATATCATTTGACCGTCCTCATTTTGTAACTCTGAGATGATCGAGGCTGAAGACCGCACTCGGTGAGAGCTGAAGAACTCGTGGGAGCTCCTGTCCCCCACGGCCAACCACTTCATGCGGCTTCTTAATCGAGCTCCAGCTGCCTTCTTCATTTCCAAGGTTTGTAGGCGGGCGACGAATTCATATAGCTGGGCTTGAGCTGTCCTGTTTTCTACATCGTTTTGGAGCTATGCCTGGGCATTTTCCACCTCCTTCCTTACTCTCACCTCCTCTCTCGTTCTTTCCTCTGCCTTTTCCACGCAGAACCGTTTGAAGAAGCGAACAACTCTCCTAAGTTTGCTGCAGAAAGGTAAGTGTGCGAACCTCCTCCAGATTTGGTGAATCCCATAATGCGCCTCAGGATGCTTCAACAGGGAGGCATTCATGATGTAAATTGACTTGCGACGTTGACTTGGTTCCAACACTATCTCCCTCCAGACCGGGAGATGGTCCGACATCGACGTATCACCAAGAATCTTGTACGAATCTTTGTTTGTGCGTGAACTTGCCTCCAAAAAGGAGTAGGTTCGGTCTAATCTTGCCAGGATTCTTTGACCATCTCTCCTTCTACTATCCCACGAGAAACGAATTCGACTCCTCTCCGGGAACGCATCTTCCACCGCCAGGGCGCCCTTTAGTTCTTGAAAAAGTTGTTTCTCTTCCACTGATCTATAAGATTCACATAAGTTAGATTTATCTTCCTTTTTCTCTACAAAATTCCAGTCTCCTGTCAAAATCCACCTACAGTCACGGGGCAAAGAGTGAAGTAAGTCCCTCCACAGATCGCACCTCTCTGCTGAGGTGTGGGGACAGTACACGTTTAGGATTGCTAACTCGCCCCCGGGAAGGCCTTTGAGTTTTATCCACTGTACGTTGCCCCCTTGTACATGCCCTTGATTACATATCATATGTGAGAGCTTGGGAGCCACCCACATCCCTGTCCCTCCACTCCCTGCTCCTTCATCTTCGCCAGCGTTGTTGTACGCCACCGCAGCCTCTTGACCTATGAAGTAAGCACCTTGCCAAAACATGCTAGCTAATGCTTGATACTTGCTTCCTCTTAACTTAGTTTCTTGGAGGCAGATTATATCTATTTTCCCTAGCATCTTAGAGTAATACCCACTGATCGTGTCTCTCTTTATACCTTCATTCATGCCTCGGACGTTGTGTGTCACAATGTTTACTTTCATGAGCGGGGGGGAGGGAAGGCGAATGAATTATGCACACCTTTACTGGCGTTGAACATCTGATTGAATCTGACAGCCTTGTTCGAGTGAGTGTGTATATGATTCGCCTGTTGATTTTCGGGGATATACCTGTCCGTCTGACTTGGTACCCGCGTCATGCTCGGCGATTCCAGCTCAATGTCGTCTTCCCATCCTTGGTCGCGAAGCCATTGTTTATAGATGGCGCTTAGACTGGCTGGGGCCGGCGTTCGGCTTTTCTTGTTCGGACCACCAGAGAACTCTGCTGTTCCTTGTAGGTCAGCTGGGCCGAGGCTGAGATCATCGGTCTCCTTCCCTGTCTGCCTCGATTCGTCTTGTCCTCTCTAGCTCTGGTGGTGAGACTCTCCTTTATACTCCAGAGCGTGCGTACCAGTTTGAGCCGCGTTGATGTTGACGTGCGAGGTGTTCAATCGTGGACCGGTATATACTGGTGGAGAGGAAGAAAACCCTGCGATTGTAAGTGCCGCGGTCTCTGCTCTTGCATGGCTCGGAGCTGGGATTGGTCGACCCGAGTCGGCAGAGGAAGCCGTGTGGTTCTCCGACCTTGACGCTTCTGCACCTTCGCCTAGCTGCCTGTCTTTGTCTTGATCCTGTGTACCTGTGGATGATAGGCGCACATAAGTGCCAGGCTTTATTTTCCTGCCTTTCTCGCTCCGTTTTTTCCCTATCCCTGCAGCCGACATGTGTACTTCCAAGCTTCTTCTCAATTCCCTAACTTGTAGGCTTTCTGCCTCTTTGGAGATCGTCGTGGCTTGATTCTGCCTTGAGTCCATCGTTTCTTGTGGAACCTGTCTCGATCCCGCCTGATCTGTTGAGTCCGAAGTCGCCGTAGTTGCTTGGGCCGGTACTTCATCTGCTGGTGGTGGAAGAGCTCGAGGGCGGGATGGAGGGGGCATCTGTTCCTGCGTGGGTTGGTGATCAGGAGTCTTGGCCTCTGTCTGAGACTTCTCTGTAGACGTCGGTTCTTGGTTATTCGTCGAGGTACTCTGTTTGGTGTTGAGAGCTTGAATTCTCTGCTGATCTCTTGATACATTCCTTGCCCGAGTCGCTGTGGAAGCTTTGCTTCCTTGTTGTCTCGGACTTTGTCTGCCTTGAGTATTTTGTAACGCACGGCACTCCTTAATCAGATGGGAAGTAGATAGGCAGTGTCTACATCTTATGGGTAAGTTGTTGTAGTCAACTGCTAACGTCACTAACTCATCTGTTACAGGATTCATGACATTGATGTTCATGATGAAGGGCTTGGCCGTGTCTATGTTGACACAGAATTTTTGATCAGCCGAGTGGCGGTTGCCTCTGTGCTTGCCTACTACCCTCCCGATGCACCTAGCTATGTCATGAATGCTGCTGCGCATTTCATCCGGAACTGCTTTGATGGTTATCCATACTGGCATCTGCGCCTTCACGGGGGCGCTGGGTACAAAACCGGCTACCCACGGTTGTAGCATGCACGTTCCTTACCGCGAAGTGTCTGGAGTGAGCATAAGGAGCTGTTGTGTGGCGCACACATCCTTGGTAACGATCTGGAAAAAGCCATTTCCCAGGTTGCGGCCAAATGAGCACTCGGCTTGGGCGTCTCTTGATAAAGTCTCCATCCATGCTGGGATCGGCTCCCACCTCGATTTACCTCCCACAAAGTACGCAATCACAGTGTTACGTTGGAAGTGCTCTATTTTTTTCTTGACTTTATCCTCATCAAGAGTAAACACTGCCGCTTGTTTACACAACAGGAAACCTGACCCACTGCGAAACAGAGATTCAGGGAGGATCTCACCGGGTGTTGCCTTTGAAGGGTTGAATTCGGCAAGACTTCCTAGGTGTGCTAGTGCCGCCACCACTTCCGGCTCAGGGAGCTCGTGCTTAAGCAGAGCTTCCGCCTTTCTCCTCTCCTCTTGTGCCGAAGGTTTGACAGGGGCATGTGCAATGTGGGCTTTTAGTGCTTCCGCAAAGCTAGGTTGAGGTGCTGTCTGGGCTCCGTCAGCGGACTCGCACTGCATCATGTTCGCTGCTGGAGATCCAACAGTTGGTGGGACAGGCCCCTCCTCCATGATCAAAATTGATGCCGTCTTGTTACTCGCGCGATATAGTACGACTTCTGTTCTGGCCTTGCTCCCTGATACAACTTCCCCTGAGTTCCTTGTGAATGTCGTGAAGATCTTCTCTCTGAAGCTTGATGTCTCCCCACGCCTGTGAACCCTAATATCTCTCTTCTTTTTGACGCTGACTTCCTCGAGCTGGGCTCCGCTGATCCGTTCCTCTTTCCACTCTCTCGATAAACACCGGTGTATCCGCCTTCCCTGTTCTAGTATGCGATCTAACTCTGAACCCTAATTCCTATACCTAATTCCTAGTCACTCCGAGTTCGGACGTTCAGACCCTAATCTACCCAGAGTCGATCCACTCTTCGTGTGAGAGAGATCGGTGCACTGCTTGGTGCGAGTGGATCTCTTCACACGTTAAATTGATCGCTCTTGACGTCAGTTTGTTATCGCATTACTACGTTTCTACAGTTTGCTGCGGGCTGCGGGCTCGCAACCTCTCTCTGACTCTCATCGCAACCTCAACCCAAAATCAAGAGTTTTAATTTTGAATTTCAAATCACCTAGGTTTTGGCTTCATGGAGAATACAGTCATATTTTATTATATAGAGACTAGTGTTAGCGTAGCTTTTTATTTTGATATCTTTTAAGATTTCTAGATGAACTCAAAACCATTACAACCAAGTGTAAAACTCAAGTGAAAAAACAATAGATTTGCTAGCAATGCCTTTTTGCGTTGATGCTTGTCTTAGACTATGGTTCAAAATCCAATATAGGTAACTCCTTAAAAACCAAAATTCATTACCAACAATCCAATACCTATAATTTGGGGTATATCCAACCCATTTTTATCTCATTACCACCCATTCGTTCATCCAAATAAAGGTTTGCTAGTGATTAGGACCCCTTACATGTGGTAGGTGCCTATGAGGAGTACCATTTGGCGGCCATTGGCCAAACATGGCAACACACTTTGAAAATTCATAACTAATTCACAGTTTATCAGAAAAATATGAAATCACTTGGGTTGAAATTATGATTCTATAGGCTATCACTGAAAGAAAAAAAGTATAATTATATGTCCACTCCATATATTATGCACATTGCTTAACTTGTCAGTTATGGGGGAGGGTTTACCTTAATATTGCTGAAATTTCACATTTATTTGGATGGATCCATTGGTAACAATATCAATATTGATTTCAATTCAAAGTTTTTGACGTGTGAACAGGCAGGGGTCAACAGAGAATAAATTGGAGGGAGACCAAGCATGACTCAACTATTATAACATCTAGAACCATTAATTGTTATGGGTTTCCATGGAAGCAGAATGGAAGCTGATGAGTTTGCACAATTCTTAATGGTAGCAATGATGCATTGATGTAACGACCAATTTACTCACCAGTACAAAAAGTCTCTTGGTTTTCAGAGATATGGGTTCCGGGACTTTTGCTGACCGTATTGAATGCAATTACATACATTTTGTCTACTCTAGTTGAGCTCTCAGTTGTGTACTACGATCTCCATGTGGTAAATTTATTTACTATCAAGGGCAATGTTGGTTTTGAGAATGATTCATTGGACCCTAGGTTGTCAAGCACGGACAACACATGTATCCATATATCCAATATGGAAACATGTAATCAATTGTACTTCATATTTGAAATACGCCTGAGTATATGATTGAGTAAAACAGGTAGAAGCTGGGTCGACAATAAGGTAAGGGTCTCTATATCCGACCCTGTTTCTTAAACCGTCCCCCTCTGACATGTACATTGTAGGTACACTGTAGGTACTCTGAGTTAGAGGACGGTTTAAGAAACACGGCCGGATCAAGAGACCCTTACCTTAAGTGTGCCATTAGCAACAATTGGAGTACAACATGTACTAGTACATTTGAATACATGTACACAATGAGTACATATGTTGTTCAAGTACATGTATGGTAACCCCTCCTGGAACCAATCAAATCTAGTAATTGACTATATATTATTATGGGGGTATATCCAACCCACTTCCATTCCATTACCACCCATTCAACTCAAAATGGAGGGATTGACATTAGCCCCATACTTTTGGTCAACACTTTTCAAGAGTGTCTATTGGTGGCCACCGGCTAAACATGGCACTAAATTAATTTTTTTTATAACTAATTCACATTTAATGGGAAAAATATGATTCTTTTGGGGTAAATTTGTAATTCTATTGGCAATTACTCAAAAATAAATGTATCATTAATTTGGCTCTCCATAGACAATCCAAACCCTTTATATGATATTGGTCGGGAGCAGAAAAATCATAACACATATTGTGCTACAACATTTAACACCTAAAATTTGATCTCAATCATTAGTGATAATTATATTTTCATTCATCGGGCCAATTTTCATCCAATGTTTTCTTCCAAAATAGTCTCCTCAAACCCTAAATTTTGTTCTACCCGGCTAGCTTTACTACCCTACATCATGTTTTACTACCCCTACTCCTATTTATTGTCCCATGATTTCTCTAATTTTTCCAACTTTAACATTTATAGAAGTAATATTAATGAAGTATGGAGCGAGACATGTCATAGCACTTATCATATAACACTTAATAGTGTAAATTTTTAGGGAGCTTAATTTTCATAACAAATATGAGATTTTAACACTTAAAGAGATAACATAGAAAGAGTTTGGACTGTAATATGCACAAGACCCCTTATTTGACAACCTTGATTGGACTTAATAATTATTGATGGAATCTAACCTATGTCCAAATCTATCTTCTGAATGTATGAGACCAAAAATGACAGTTTTGAATGTTTTGAATACCAAATTCTGAAGAACATTAACTGCATTAGTTGAAGCCCAAATATATGATAACTTGGGTCGCAATTATTGGCAAGCTTTTTTCATTCAGGTCGGGGAAATTATTGAGGATTATTGTTTTCTTGTACATGTGATATCATTTATGTGGGCAAATTCTTCTTCTTGGCGACCACCACAGAATTAAAAGCCTCTGGCATGTTTTCATGCGCAATTTTACTGATTCAATCTTTGAATTTGTAGGCAGTGATTGGAGGCATGCTGCTTGGCCATGAAATGTTCAAACATAAGGTGATCGATCTTGAATGCTCATACATAAGGTTCAATCAATGTGCGACGGCCTCATCAATAGCCTACACGCACACTCCATTTGTTTCAACCAAGTTCCAAATTGAATTTCCAAGGTGGGCGAGAATTGGATTAATGAGGCTTTGAGTGATGAGATCAATGTGATCATTGCCTTGTATACAACAAATCAGTTGAGAC
Source organism: Bryoerythrophyllum caledonicum (assembly GCA_963971425.1). Lineage (NCBI taxonomy): Eukaryota > Viridiplantae > Streptophyta > Bryopsida > Pottiales > Pottiaceae > Bryoerythrophyllum > Bryoerythrophyllum caledonicum. The sequence goes on from OZ020524.1 coordinate 6,921,925, forward strand.
ACGTAAATGAGGCTCTCAAGGATTGGAACAACATTCATCACAGGGATGTTTGTTTGCGCTTGAATTTTAGTGAGAGGGAGGTGGTCATCAAACGCGGATGGAAATGATGACTGTCACTCAAGAATGCTGTTTTGCATTTTGAACACCGACCTATTTGTCCTTGTCCCATTCAATAGAGATACCCTAATTGCGGATCACTTTCGTTCATAATTTAATCACAATGGAGAATGTCCAAAAATTTGGAAATTCAAGAGATTTGTCTAGGTGGTACACATGTTAAGCCTAGGTGGCACCCATGTAATGCCTAGGATGATACCGATTGTGCCAAATGCCTGAGTTAGGCAAAAATAATTATTTTGGCACATGGGTGCTAAAGCTGACCCGCACATATACGGTATCTATAAAGTTTAAGAGTTAGACCAAAAGAATTGAAAGTTGTAAATATCCGATAAATTTTATTATGCAAGAACCATTATGATAGTGCCTAAGATATAATGTAATGTAACTAAATGAACACCATCAATACTTAATCAAACTCACATTCACTTTTCGGAAGAAGGTTTAAATTTGCATGAACATTGAGGTGGAATCGTGGATATTATACGGATCAAGTGCTCTCAATACGAACACCAAATCAATGTAAATTTTTGGTCCAAATATAAACACACATTTGGATTGATGTCACTCAAGAGTTGTCATCACACAATTCTCAACATCAAAAACACTAATAACACGGTAGAGTTGACTAAGCTTCTCATGTTGGGATATTGATAGTTCCAGTTCAAAAACTGAACTTAAAACCCTTGAGGTCCTTCAGTATTTATCAATCTGAAGAATGTGACTTAAATTTCAAAAGAATGACATGACTTATTTAATGGTTACATCATGATACTCATCATCTAATCTCCAACCGGAAGGCCCAGTGGATCATTAAATGACATATCTAGAATCATTTATGTCCCTCAATTAATCTCATTTTTTTTTAATGAACTGATCATATGGATGGCCATCATCAAAACTCCTCAGAAAAGCTCTTGGATCTCTCTCTCTCTCTTCCTCCGAGCTACTACTACCGTTCTTCTTAGAGATAGTCCTTACAACTCACCTCTCACCTCCAGTTCTGTCAACATTGACACCAGTCGGTTCTCTGTATACATATGTTCATGTACGAACGCTACAACACTACAGTGTTTTGGTTGGATAATTTTCTGAACGTGGGCACTTTCTTTTCACCTCAGAAGTAGTAGGAAGCACATGTTTGTTTCCAAAGCTTCACATGAAAATGGGTGAATCAAGCTCCCGCCTTAAGTCCTTGTCACCGTCATTTCTGGGAGTGGGAGAAGAAAACATCACTCAGGTGAGTACTACTTCAGAAAATCCTTTGAAGTTGACTTTTAGAGTGTGAAAAACAGCCTCATTTGTACTAGTGAATGCTAATGATACATGCAAGATGTAAGTTAATCCTTAGGTTTTCCTGCAGCCTTCGACAAGTGAAGTGTTCTCGATCTGAGGATCAACTTGAACTCTAACTTGATTTGAGAGAATGATTTCTATGATTTGCAGAATGAAGGTTTATCTGAGAAGATCGGGAACTCAAGCAAGTGTAGTTGTTTGTCAGCTCAAGTAGCTCGAAGTTCTCTACCTTTCCGTGACCATCAAAGCCTCCTCAAATCAATCAACTTGCTCGAAGGTGATTTATACTGTAATATTGTAAATTGAGGAGTCAGGACTCACATTAGTACGATTAAGATTCCGAAAACTAGTCCAAGTTGATATGAAAATCATTTATTTCATTGTCAGTTCCTCTCTACACGTGAAAATGTCAGTCTTCCTTCAAGCTTGATTAAAACAACCACAGTTAGGAATTGATCTCCATCAAATTTCGGGCTAGACTTTTTTCGATTAAAGCATGATAAAGAAGGTTGCACTTCAAGTTACCGACTTCCGACACTTTATTCACGTCGGTGTCTTAATTCAATAAAATAGGACCATAGTTAGACTTCTTCGTCTCACTCAAAGTCATACATTTGAGGTACATTTGGGGAAGTCCCACTGCTTACTAGGCTACGAGATATGAGACGACACCAAACAATGACTATCCCTGGTATAATATGTAAAGGATTGTCAGTATTTGGTACCATCTCACACCATCTTTCTAGTAGTGTCCGTGGCAATGAAACGGAAGATGTTTTTCCACATGCATACGTTCATCACATGTTGATGATGGAAACAGTACCTGTGATCAGGTGAGCGTCATCAGAAGCTGAGGTTCACGGAGGCGCAGACAAAGCATCTGGAGGCAACGTTTGGGAGGCAGCCGCGGCCGGATGCGCCCAAGAAGCGCCGCCTGGCTGCAGAGCTGGGAGTGCAAGCGCGGCAGGTAGAGGTGTGGTTCCAGAACCGCCGTGCCCGCGGCAGATCCTCCAAGTGCATCGCGAATAAGGTAGGTTTCACGTCAACGTAGAGGACACTAACTACTTTCACCCATACAACATACTCGTCATAACAATCTTCACCTGGACATGATCTCACATCCATTGTTTTTTTCCATTTGAAACATGACTTCTTCTGATTGTGCAGCCAGAGCAGCAGCAGCACCAACAACACGTGGTTGCGAGCGAGAGGGAAGCGTTTCGGCAGCGGTGCCAGGAGCTACTTGTGCACAACCATCAGCTGCGCTCTCTCATCCAGGTACTCATCCTGTGCTACAATCAGCTCACAGTCCTATTTGTTATAATAGTCATTCCATTCAATAACAGGCAGCTCCCTCTACAATAATCCTGTTTGTTTACATTATAATAGTCAGCTCCCTCCATAATAGCCCTATCAGTTCCCACTACAACAACCTTGTTTGTAATAATAGTAAGCTCCCTCTACAACAGCCCTGTTAGTTATGACATCCAACTTCCTCTACAACAACCCTATTTGCTTAAGTTCAGGGGGGTTTCACACATGGACCATGGTACCAAGGTACCAAAGGACCAAACTATGCCGAGGTGCCGAGTTTTTGAGTTGGAAAAAAATATTAAAATATGTAATTTGTGGAGTTTGGGATCGTCCATATGTGAAAGCCCAAGGTACCAAGTTGAGAGGTTGAGACCCATACCATTTGGCAAATCCCAAGTCACTTTCTACTTCTTAAGGGTCTTACTTATATGAATTTTTCCTCTCTCATGTTCTCTAGCCATGGAATCTACAAGGGAACACATTCTTGGTAAAAAAATCAAGAAAATGGTCAAAGTGCTCATTACACAAAACATTCCAGCACAAGCATCCACACAGAAAATTTTAGGTGAAAAAATTTTAGGTGAAAATTCAAATAAAAAAGCTCAGGTAAAATTTTCATGTAAAAAAGTTGAGAAAAAAAAATTGGATAGAGAATATGGATAAAGAATTTGGATAAAATATTTTAGGGTAAAGTAAGTTATTATTTTGAAAATTTGATCTAACGGTTGAAATCTTGTCAAATCTTAATATTTTAATGAAAAAATGTTTGGCACCTCGGCAAGAGTTTGGTCCGAACAAGAATAGAAACCCAAATTTCTCTCGAGGGACCGAAGTCTTGGTGCCAAAACCTCCAAAAAGTTCTGCCATGCATTTTAGATGCCCTTGGTACCTTAGTACCTTGGTCCATGTGTGAAACCCCAAGGTCTTGATCAAAGCCGACTTTGAGGCTCTACACCAATCCAATTGCAAGCCTGTACTTGGTACCTTGGTACCATGTTCCATATGTGAAACCCCCTCAAATTCTATTAGCTCCTCTACAATATCCTTGTTTGTTTACATTGAATAACAATTAGATCTCATGTTTGTATACATTATCATAACACTTAGCTTCCTCTACAACAACCTTGTTTGTTTACATTATCATGGTAGTCACATCCATCTACATTAGCCCTTGTTTGTTTACATTCAATAGCAGTCAACTCCCTCTACAACAACCTTATACATTTACATTATTATAACAGTCAACTCCCTCTACTACAACTCTGTTTGTTTACATTATTACAATTAGCTCCTTCTTCAACAACCATGTTTAGTGTTTACATTGTAATGATCATCTCCCTCTACAACAACCCAAGCTGATTGTTATTATAAAACGGTTTGAAAAATGGTTGTTGTAGCATATACTCTAGTAAAGGGAGTTAACTGTAGCCTTTAAGATCAACCACTCTAGAGTTCACTTTCTAAAGTGCGCAAAGTTTTTAGGTTCTCATTTTTAATCATCAAAATCGATTATGAATAACTCTAAATATCCGAAATCACCTTGAAGAGGAAAAAAGGCAGTCAAGATTCATGATACAACACAACTTCTCCTTCTCCATGTGCTAAAGCTGGTTATAACTTGAGTTAGAGATCACCAAGCTTCTTCTGTAGATCTAATAATTATCATGAGTAGCTATTAGATCTAGCTTGTAGTATTGTAAATTTTAAAAGAGGGACAATGGATCTCATCAAACAACTTTGAGTGACTTTACAAACAACTCTTTTGTATTGAAATTGATAAGTGGATTGATGTTATTTCAAAGAATTGTACGTACACTCCACGCATGGTACTAGAAACATAATAGAAGGAGAAAAATTTATGTCAGCTTTTACTTTTCAAATTGAAGCTTTCTTCTTCTTCTTTAGATTATTAGTTCCGCATTTTCAACCTACAAATTTGGATGATTTATAACAAATAATTTCCATCACTGTAACTAAGTCTATTATCATAGAGTCTTCCAAGTAGAAATGCTCTAAGATGAGGTGTTTTTTAAGGAGGTGTAATCATATCACTTTGAACCTAAGTATAGGGTTTAGGGTTTTAGATTTAAAATTATGTGATTTGGATGGTGTGCAGATTGAAAGATTGGATCACAACAACGTGCCGGCTTTAGGTACATTGCAGTTACAACAGGCTTTATGCAACTCCTGCAAGCAAGTACAAGAACAATTACAATAATAGTTTCAGATGAATTCAACATGTTAGCAAAAACAAGGGATCTGTGATGGTAGGCTTTTTGTGAGAGGAGCTAACATCACTCTAGGTTCTCGACGCCATTCTAATTTCTTTAGCTATCTTACTACAAGTTTGATTATTGCGATTGCAACAAAAACTGAGTCAGTGAGATAAACAACCAAATTTAAATGACAATGCAATGACAATGAGTGATAACAACCGATGAAAATAATAAAAACGGATAATTATGAGTGATAAAACCGATGCTTTGAAAATACACATTGTGGAAAATGAAGTAATGTAGAACACTTTAAGGAATAATGGATGATTTCAATTACAACAAAACAAACAAAAATGTTTGAAACACACCATCACCATGTACATAGACTCAATTTTTGCTCAAACCACTTGACTCAATGTGTCCACTATCTTTTTGGAGCTCTTACACTCTTCTAAAGTGATGAATAAGAGACTCTTACACTCTTCTAAGCTCTTACACATTGGAAAATGACTTACTCAAGAACAAAGCCAAATCCACCCAATGTGGTGTACAAATTTTCCTCTAAACTTGCAAGATAGTCTCTAGCATCATATGCCCTTTGTATATTGTGCAATGGTTCAAATCTCAACATGCCAAACAATCCCAAAGGATTATAAAGCCTCCACTTTGCTTACCAATTTGTTTCACCGCACATATGGGAATGTGTTCATGTCAACTATCCAACACCAGGTCCTCCCATTGAAGTTGCAATAATTCATCTTGGTATCCTCACTAAACACCACCCACTCCCAATCACTTACTCTCCAATCTTTAAAGGTTTGAGCAAAATAATTTCTCTCTATCAAGGTTACAATGTTGAATTCTTTTTCTTGCAAAATTAGCTTTGCCTTTGCTTTCAACCTCAACAAAACCACAAGAAGTAGTAAACACAATCCTATATAAACACTCCAAGAAAAAAATGTCAAAATTTCACCTCAAACCATCAAAGTTTGAGTTGCCAAAAGCATGCCTCAAAAACTAAGTATCCATTTGACTTCTTTTTTCTCCTTGAAACCCTAGAATAATTGATGATGCCATCATGGTGTCATCTTCATGTGAACTCATTCTTATTTCACATCCATTTCTCAGATTATATTAAATAATGTATTCAGCTATCCCCAATGTCGCTTTGAGCTTATATGTTTTAAACATTGACTCAACTTTGAAGTCACGTTATCCTAATATTGACACATGATTACAAATGCCCATCTATATGCATGTCCCTTCAATGAGCCCCATGTTCAATAGCGTTGAAACATTCAAGCTTACATTAATATATTCAAAGAACATATGTAAACCTTGATAAAAATATAACATTAAGAATACGTCCAACATAAATTAGATACAGACATGTCCATCACGTCTGTCATGTCCTTTAGAAACAACTAAAAGGCTTTGTTAACCCTTTAAAGACAAGCTAGCTTTGGTCAACATTCGGGAATCTACAAGCGTCATAGATTATGCAGAACATCATCAAGGCAATGTATGCATTTTACTTTCCATCCAAGGTCGCTTGTCCTTAAAGGTTAATCTACAATCTACTTAAAACCAAGGTTATTAAGTATAAAATACATATATTTGTATTCCGAATACAAATATATGTATTTACTATTTGGTTGTACTTCGTACTCCAAATACGCCAAAATACTTGATTGAGTGAGGCAAAGAGAAGTCGCAAAGTAGAGGGTCAATATTAAATGCTACAACTAAAGTGCAACATCTACTAATACATTTAAAAACATCAATATAACAAGTACAACACGCAATTAAGCAATTATGCACTTGGCCATTTAAAAGTGCACTTCGGTACAACGGCGGCCATTGCCAACAAAAGTGGCAAAATTGCCAAAAAAAAAAAAAAATCAAAGAAAAAAAAATGTTTTCCAAAGGAAAAAAAATTGAGCTTTTGCAACAATATTATGTACAATCATGGTTGTTAATATTGGAAGCGATTCTTTGGCATTTTCAACTAATTTTTGGTGGCCCCTTGTTAATACTAGATATATGTGTATTTAATATAGTTTCACAATATTTCAAAGATAGGAAAGAAGGATTGTAGTGTAAAAACAGGCGTAATCACAAAAAAACATACTTTATGCAAGGGTTGGCAGTTGATTAAAAGATATTCTACGTAGTACATAATGCATACAATGGTGGAAACTAAATATAGATGCTTCTACAATTGGACTTAACACCAATAGTAAAAACACCTTTATACCTTTGGGATAGTGACATAACGTCTTACATCACCCTTAGAATATACTACTCTTACACATACACTATATATCAATTACCATACACAACTAGTATACTCTAAAAAAGACACACTATCTACTCCATAGAATTTAGGGCTGCTTGCAAACGGTCGTCATCGATAGCTTCGGTTTGCATTGCAATATATTGTAGTATGTGAGCCTTTGCCGATTGAAGAATGCGAATCATGCTTTCAACTTGCACTCCAAATACATTGCGCTTTCTCCACCCGCTAGCCCCAAACATGGTTCTTTCCGGTGTATCTACCCATGGAAAAATGCATGCATCTTTCTCTATCCAACTATGGCTCTTCCCAGATGGCTCCCAGAATGAATCCATGCAATTTGCATACCGTTGTGCAGAAGACCCATGTCCATCAACAACCCCCCTTTGGATGATGGGCCAATACCAACAAACCTTTATCATAAGTCTCCATTAGTTTTTTCCTTCCTCAATCACTTTTCCTACATAGAATGGTACACCGCCTTCTATCTCTGCTCGATCAACATTCAAGGCTACAAACTGTCCACAACGGATATCACATTGTGGATTAAATGGTGGAAATGGGTCGTGATTACCTTCATACATTGTTCCTTCTTCGGCGCGTTCCTCAACGTAGTTCGCTCTGTTTGTTGTGTCCTACACACTGCTTGATTAGAGGGTCTTCTCTACGAGGACCAAAGTATCCTTGAGCCTCAGCATTTCACTATAAGAAAACCGTGTTTTTTGTCATGTCTTCAGTGATGTCTCAAAAAACGCAAAGACATCTACGGTCATGTCTTGCAAGCGCGAAGACATCTTAGACAAGGTGGATGTCTAAGAAGACATCCGGGAAGACACGGAAGACATCTCTGTGTCTAAGAGGTCTAGAGGTAATTTTGGGAGGGTAAAGTCTATACCACGTGGGAGCCACGTCAGAGACACATCAGCGCCAAGTGAACGGGTAGTGCCACATGGCAATGAATTTCATCCTTATGTGGACTTTTCCGTGGTCCCACATACAATGACGTGGCGGCGCCAAAATTTGACATGGCACATGGGAAAATCTGACGTGGCATGACGTGGCAGGCGGGAAATCCAACGTGGACCCGGAAAAATGACGTGGCATGCCACGTCAGCATCGTTTTGGGGGTTTTTATACTCAAAATATGTTCCTGATAGACATCCCAGATGTTTGGGCCGACATCCACGATGTCTTCAAGGATGTCTCAAGTGATGTCTTCGGAACTAAAGTAGCATCTGCCGAGACATCGCTTGAGACATGGTACTGCTCCAGTGATGTAGTGGAGGATGTTTTAGAGGATGTCTTAGGGGATGTTTGGGAGGATGTACGTGAGGATGTTCAAGGTGATGTTTGCTATGTCGTTTGAGAAGATGTTTGCGAAGATGCTGGAGATGATGTTTGCTATGACGTTTCAAAAGATGTTCAAGAAGATGCTACAGATGATGTTTGATATGGCGTTTGAGAAGATGTTCGAGAGGACGTGATTGCACAAACGTCCTAGAAAACATCTGTGACGACTTGTATAGGATGTCTTACAAGACATCCACAGCTGTATGTAGACGTCTTTTGAAGCATGCTCCACTCACCATTCAAACATCCACTGTGACATCGGAATGTCTTCCCTTCCTGTTCTAGACATCTTCCAATACATCTCACATAACATTCAGAGACATATATAGACATCGCAGTACCCAATGTTCAAAATGTCTACAATACTGATGGTTGCTTGTCAAGAGTAAGTATTTTCATTGCATACTCAAAACACGAGGTGACATCACAAATTAGTTGTTATAACAATATTGTTTGTAACCTAATAAAAAAATTACATCAAAAAATACTTCTATCTACATCAGCGATGTATTACGTACCCACAACTTCAAATTGCTCCTCTGTCATCACTGGTTGTCGCTACTCCCATATGATCGTGCGCATGTCCAACACTGCACATGTTCAACAAGCCAACAACGTATGCAATTAAACAAGGGTTTAACATAAGAAGAAAATTGCTATAAATCCCGTTGACAGGACGACCTATATGTGCATGGTTAACTTCTTAACGCCAAAAAACCGTTAGTCTTAATCTCACCACTATGTGAACGTTCCACATGTCCCTCAAAGTAGAATACAAGTTGCTATATGTGACAAGATGTCTTATGGGATGTTCTAGCACACATCTCAGACGCTCATGGAAATGTTGACGCGTTTGACTGGACGTCTTCGAAGACGTCTTTGAAAATGTCTTCAAGATTTCCCGTGTTGTTCATACGTCGTGCAGTGGCTCACTTGAGTCTCATTCGGGCCAGCATTATATTGTGCAATCACTCACCTACTTGCACGCCTCTTTCTTTATTTCTGCATTGCTGCCTCTACACTCTAAACTCTAACACTCTCAAACTCTAAAACTTTAACATCTAAACCACATACTCTAAAACTCTAAAACTCTAACCTCTACACTCTAAACTCTAACATCCTAACTTGTAAACTCAGTCTACACTCTAAAACTCTAACCTCTACATTCTAAACTCTAACTACTTAGAGAAATGAAGGCCAAAGTGAGCTTTGTGTAGCCTCAAATTCTACTTAAAGGTCTCATGACCTAACTATGGCTGCAGCTGCTAACCCTAGCCGCCTCTGTTCATTCACTGAACTCGATGAAATTCATTCTAGTTGATGGTTATGAATGTCATTATAGACATCTTTATGGACGTCATCTTAGACATCTTCATGGACGTCATCTTAGACATCTTCATGGACGTCATCTTAGACATCTCCCTAGACATTTTATGACGTGTCAGCTCGTCCGACGTGGAGTTTTCCTTGCCATGTAGATAAGGAGCTATAAATTATTAAGTGAACAATATGTCTACGTGTTTATTCAATTATCAATATCGGAAAATTGACTTTTATTATAAAATGCTATTTTCTACAGCATTTCTATTTTAATAATTTAATAACATTTAAATACATATATTTTAATATTTTAATAATTTTAATTGAATATAAAACAATTTATTAATTTAAATATAATAATTTGTTATTACATATTATTAATTTATTCAGAAATATATATATTCAACAGTTTAAATTCAAATTTTTAATTTTTAATATTATTTTTAAAAATAGACCAATGACAACTACTGAAAATAGAATATTTATATCAAAAAATTAATATTTCGAATTTATAAGGAATTCAAAATATTTTTTTAATGAACAAAAAAAGAAACAATATTTTATTGGATGAAGACTTTCCCTTTGCTCATGCAAACTGCTGCCCATTATGCTAATTTTCTACATTTGGGCTGCATTTTACCCCGCATACCAGTGACTTTCAGACATTTACCCTCGGTCAAACCGGATTCCCTTGCCAACATGGCACTTTGATGTCTCCGGGAATGTCTGCAAAGACATCCGCAAAGACATCCACGTCTCTGCAAACATCTTCGCGTCTTCTTGAAGACACGGCTCTCTTCATGCCACCGAAGTTGCTACAGTACCCCAAAGACGCAGAAGACATACTCATGTCTAGCTAGACATCCTGCTCTGTCTTGAAGACATCACCGAAATGATTCTACGTCTGCAGAAGACATCACCAAAAACGGGGTTTTCTTATAGTATTTGGAAGCATGGCCACTACCTGCTCTACGACATTTACCTTGCAATTTTCTTCACTTGCACCATCCATTACATCCAAAGATGCACTCCCTGTAGGTCTGGTGTTGGAGAACTCTGAAGGCCAAAACAATGAGGTACAATGCTCATTGCTACGGTCTTTGTGTGGAAATTGAGCTAAATAGAGTTTCAATCTTTCAGCCTCTATTTTTGCCTCACGATTTTTGTCATCATGCTGCAACCTTTGAATGCACCTTTATTTATATGTAATGAAGTCATCCAATGCCTTCAACTCCCGTTCCTCCGCTGCAAATATTTGCGCAAACGATGGTCGCTCATCCCTACTTGGCAACGACCTCAAAGTTTTCGTCCCTGCCTCCGGTCCCCATGGATCCTTGCAATAATGCTTGCGTTGTACTCGAACCTCACGAGTCCCTTCTCGATTGTCCATATAGAATCGCATGTGGTGCGGAAATGTTATGCCCACCAATGAATCTTGACCTCTCAATAAGTGAGGAGTTATGAACAATTTCCAATCCCATACATTCTCTAGCAGCCATGCGCTAACAAATGCCTTCGTAGGAGATGTTCCTCGTTCTATAAGACTAATCATTTCTTTCAACGAGTCCACGTCCGACCTTTCAACATATTTGATATACAACTGAAGCGTTGATCAATATCTTCGTATGTATGGCCCACTATAAGAAAAAATAGTTCCACCTCCTGAAAAAATCCCAATCACACCAATGTAGCACATAGAACAAACATATACATGTTTTTGTTTTCACGTGTGCAGTTGTCCGCCTGAATTCACAGCGTTGGTGGCAAAAAGCTCCTCCTCCGCAGCACATCTCCTATCACGTACAACAATGTACTCACAACTTGGTTGCTATCGTGTTTGTGGTGAGCCCCAAACCACACGTCGCAATATAAACCAATCCCATGTACAAGAGCACCACACAGATGGATCTTCACAAACCGGTGTTCAATGTTTTTCACAGTCTGATGCATCCTCGGAACCATTGTCATGTTTTGGTCCATGCCATCCACTATGATGCACATGTACAACTCAGGGCTAATATAACACGACCTCTTGACTATTCAATAATGCCTACGTTCTTCCATCTGGTTGCACAGATGCAACATAAACAACTCCTTTTTCTTTATCCTTGCATCCGCATTGGTGGTTCACTCCATGGCACATTTATACTCCCAACAATGATAACACTTTGAGAATCTCTAGAATGGAGGTACCTGAACGTGGAGATACTTGATGCGCCACATCCTCTGGAACAAACTAATAGAAATGGTTTCCCCATTACAAATTCTCTTGACCTCCTCATTAACGTAATTGAATACATCAAATTTGGCTGTATTTATAGGAAGGAGAATGAGAGGCACTACTTCGTTGTCTCTCTTACGGCGAATACAGCGATGAGGTTGAGGACAACCAACTTCATCGAGAAACAATTTAAAAGCAAGCTTCTGCCACAGACATTCTAGTGCTCTCTCTGATTGGATCTGAAAGGGTATTTTCGTGAATTGATATCACTCTTCCATATATTAGATAGTCCTTTGTCAATTGCTTAAAGTGCCTCTGTGAATATCCAACCCCTAGAGCATAGCAAGCATTGCAAACTTGTTTCCCATCTAACTTTGTTACAAACTTGTCTCGACGAGTTTCTTCCCTCCTTGTGTAAAAAGAAACCAACATCTGTCTCATTCATGTATTACGTACTGAAAACTCATTGGCTTATGCTATATATCGCATGTCCAATAGATACCTTGCTGGAACGTCCCTCAAACAATTGCGTTTCCATCCTCCTTGTGCCATTGCAATTTGCACGCTTTTAAGCCATACTTTAAATGGTGCAGCTTTTGTCAATGATGCCTCTCTTGAATCTCTCCTTCTCCTATTTTGCATAGAATATGGATGACGTGCTGGTTTGACATAAACAAATCCATCTATATGGGGAAAATCTTGGATGTTTGAGGGAATAGGTTGGAAAAAAGGCAAATTTTCATCTATGGCGTTTGAAGCATGACTACTGCGTCGAGACCTCTTGGTGGATCTTGGTGTGTTAATGAACTCAGGAAAATCAAATTCTGGGGCCATCACTTGTGTAGGCGCTATTTGTGATCCAATGTTACCATGGACAGCTGTACTATCAGGTTCTACAACCACTACACGTAGCAAATATCGATGCCAACAAATATCAAGTCCATACACATGCCAAGGCGTTCTCCTACAATCTCTCTTGTCTAATGCAATGCATCATCTACCCTAGTGATACGCACTGCCACCTCGAATGGGAACAACTTCGATCCATTCAATTCCATGCCACTTTGGAATGCATGCTCGACCTTGGTTGCTAAGCCCACCACATCTCCTCTCTCAGAAAGCAATTCTACCGCCCTTTCTAATTCACATGTCATGATCCCAACAGATCTCTATTGAATTTGCCTTACACGTGCAGCTCGTACTAATCGTGCCCCCACAGAGCTATTGGAAAGCATATTATCCCTTTGGATGTGTGGCCGTATTGAAGGAGTCTGAATCGTGCGGCTCTCCATTATCACTATTAAAAAAAATGGAACATTATTGCTGCACATTAGTCAAAATACATATACCAATTGTTAACCTTCAAAGCACCATTCATCTGATAAAAGATATGTTTCATAACACATATTTACTGTTCAAAATATGATGATGATATTGGACCTTTTGATCAAACTGCTTTGAAATGAAAAAACTAAGAATTTTTAGAACATGAACTCCTTGCACGGAGTCTTTAACCCTGAAGGTACAATGACAGTGTTACACCAAAAACACTTCAAAATTGTTGGATTCCAATGCAACAAACAAAAAAGGAAACAAAACCTTTTATTTCTAGTTTTGACCGTAGGATCTGAATTAAGACTTGTTAAGTAATATATAAAAAAAATTCATGAACTTTGACCGCACGGATTGAAAGATAATAGTGTTTGAAGTCAAGCATATGGTTCATATTCTTCCCTGCGAGCAGTGGATCAGCAGACTTTGACTTCACTTAGTGTCTAATTTTTGCACTACAAAAGGTCTAAACCCACAACCATCTTGTTAAGCATGATGTTAGTTCCTTGTTCACCAATTTTTAGAGGTAGAGAACGGGTGTAGCATATTCAAAACAACTGTACAAGGAGTGGAAGTTTGGAATTTGTTAATTCACACTTTAATTTTTTGTGAACTTAATATGTTTTAGATTGGTAGTCCAAATGGTCAATAAGAAGGTTTACACCACATATTGTAAAGTGAAAAATAAAAAGATATCTAGGTTTTATTTGAAAATCAAGAAGTTTTTTTGGTACCTTGCCCAACAATGAGTGACAATGTGTGAAAATGTTTGACTTAGGTTGATATGTTATTTTTCACTAAAGACAAGAACTTATTTTGACAACATCAAGGAAAATAATATTACTTGCGAGTACTGAAAATCTCACATTCAACAGAGTATCCTAGCAATAGATTTTGGACGTGCCCGACTTGCCTGCTCTCCCCATCTGAAATTCAAAACCCTAAAACTTTTTGATCAAATGTCCAATTTAGGTAAAAATTGTATTTCCACTAAAGTCTTGGTAATGCCTTTCTATAGTAAAATTTTCAAAGATGAATGTTAGAAATTGATACCATAGGAACCTGACCGAACTTTCAAGAAGCCCATTTTTGTCACTTGATCCTTTAGGGGTTAAATATGCTACACTCCTTTTGCATCCCTAAACATTGGTATAAAATAGAACTAATATCATTTTTGACATGATGATAATTAATCTAGATCATGTGTGATGCAATCTTTTGAATCCAAGTGAACTTAAACGAAGGGAATCCACTGAATCTAGAGAAGAAAATGAACCATGTTGTCTACTTGCTATTATTGACACCATTAGAACTTATTACAATCGCTAATATAAGAAAGGGTTTGTACATCCACATAAAGGTTATTCTACAAACAACATAGTATAGAAGCTCAATCAACAAGAAGAAGAAGAACGCCGGTCCCCGAAGGGGGCCGGCGTGAATAAAGTGTTCGTTCATTCCACCACTAAGTCCATGCCCACCGGGCATGGATTAGTAGTAAGGAACTACTTCCCCCTTTTGAGGGTAGACACTATGTATCCACTAACAAGTAGCCAAGAACAAAGGACCATAGGTCCAAAAGAGGGAGGGCGTGAACGGTGAAATGCATATGTTAGTCTATGGAGTGGGGCCCGAAGCGTCAGCAAGGGGTTGGTTGTTTTCAAGTTTTCGTTTATGTAGGAGGATCGACATAGCATGTTGAATTGCAATAATGTTAATATTTGAAAAAGTGGTTTTGATTGAAGTGATGGGGATTTTAAATGTTCCTTCAAGGGTTGTCATTGAGGGGATGAAGGTGGTGGCTCTAGCACCCGCGGTGATGACAATGAGGGGGTCTACTTTCCATCCTAGTGCTTGGATATCGTCAAGTAGTGGTTGGTATTTATTTGTTTAGTTTGCAATAGTGTCCGGAGAGAATCTATCATTGCAATATGAGAATTCAATAAACTGGATAGTGAGACTAGGGTCTATGTGGTTTGGTGGGGAGTCTTTGTATGACAGTCCTCTAATACATAGTAGGTCCGGTTTGAATCTTACATTACAATGGCATCTTTGAGTGCAACATATGCATGGTAATAGCCAAGGAGGGACCGTTGTCGTGTGGAGAGGGGAGCGCTTTGAGAATACGCGAGGTATCTGGCTGCGACTTCGTATAGTCTGCTACGGAGTTCTGTCAAATCTTGTGGTCTTCGGTCTTCAGTCTTCAGTCTTCAGTCTTCAAACTCCTCCCCGTTGGCCTATCTTGTGGTGGCTCTAAAGGGTTAAGGGTAAAGGTGGGTGATAAGAAACCACGGCCTCGGACGGGTAAAACGGGACGGCCAGACCACAAGCTGAAACCGTCCGAAAGATTGGCTCCTAAAATTCAAACCCACGGTGACCAGCAAACGTGCCTCACCGGTGGGAACGACATAAATACGACCGTGTGGGCAATTAACCCCACTTCGCCGCAACAGAGTTTACAAGAACAGAATTGAAATACAACTAGCCTCCAAAGCTGGCTTGGAATCACAAAAAAAGAAATCGGACCACAAGCCACAACACACTTGTCCCCATCTTCTCTTCTCTTCAAGCCTCAAGTCTTCAATTCTTCCATCCTTCAACTCCAAAGTCTTCAAGTGTTCAAAAACACTAGGAAACTCAAAAGAAGTGTTCAAAAACACAATGGAAAAGTTTCACCAAGGCTGTAACCTTCAAACAAGTGACACCGATGACTCAAAACTTCAAATACTAAGTATAATGGCTCTCTGGAAAGCTAATTTAGACAACTAACACTCCTCCAAATTTCAAGTCAATCTAAACTACTGTCCGAAAGTTATGGACAATCAAAGTTCTGCCTACCCTTATTCATTCAAATCTCTATAACTTCTTGCTCACAACTCCAAATTTCAATTGTAATATCTTTCTATAAAGCTAAGATAGAGATGCACAGTCCCTCAAAATCTCAAATCAAATTGAGAACTACAGAAAAAGTTGTGGCTCCTCGAAACCTCTGCCCCTCAATGGATGGCCTCGGGTTTTCACAGAATTAAAACCTCAATAACTTTTTCTCTACAACTCCGAATTCAAATTTTAAAACGAGAATGGAAAGCTCTTGAAACAAGGAACAAGATTATAAATTTTCAATTCCATAGCATTCAAGCTCAACGAGTTACACACAGTCAAAGTTCTGCTCCAAACCCTTCCTCTCTCACCCGCACACACACACACACTAAGGAATATCTTTTCCAACTTTTTCCACCTCAAGTGGACGTGGGCACTCCAGCCCATGTCACCCTATCCAAAGTACCCCACAAGGTACTTTGCTACTTTCTTATCCTTTCCACTTTCAACCACATAAATCCCCTAGTCTTTTATTTATTGGAAGACTAAAAATTTAGACCTTCCAACCAACAAGATAAGTAAAATAAAAAAAATAACTAAAAAATAAATAAATAAAAACTTATCGAAAGTTAGCTGATGGAACGGACGTATAAAGGTGTTGATTCGCACAACCTGATCGCCAAGTCGTGGACTTGGTTGGCTGGAAATGTCGTGGTCAGTGGCCGCCGCCAGTCCGGGTTCGAACCCGATCGAGCCCGTCGAGTGGTTGAGCGGCCCACGGCTTGGCTCGCTAGTGAGGCAGGAAAAATACCAGTCAACCCGCTACCTACCCCCCTGAGCAGTGACAAGAGCGGTGCAGCACCTACATGCTAACACTTGCCCAAATCCTCAAACCGTGGTTCTCACCACGACCAAACCTTTTTATCCCAACTCCTTACTTATTAAAATCCACACATATAAAGACTAATACTTGTATGTACATGATGGAAGAATTTCCATCAGGACACCGTATTTTCTTGTGGGTTGTCATTAAAGGTTCCGGCATTCATGAGAATAAAGCAACGGGATTTGGTTGATGATACTAGCAGTTTACAAATAGCCCATACGACTTTGTTGTGTCTTTTGACAATTAGTGAGTATATATGGGGGTTTTGGTATTTGAGTAAGACATGTAGCCATGTGTCTGGGTCCGTGGTGTTGCAAATTGGGCATGTTATTGTAGGAAATCTTTCTGTTCCGAAGAAGAGTTGTTTGCGGGCATTTTCCATGTATTGTCCGGTGTGGAATTTGATTAGGCATGTGATTTGTGGATCCGTAATTATGGGGTTTTTCCAAAAATTGTTGGACAGTACGTTGTGAATGTTTGGGTTGCCGGTCCATTTATCAATATTGGAGAAATTTTCTGTAAGTTTTTCCAGGTTATTTACAAGATCATGTTTTTTGAGGTATTTGTCCAAGAACCGTATGGGGCCTTTATCGGGAGTTTCGCCCATAGAGGGCCATTCATATCTATGAAAGTAATAAGGGGTGGCATGGGCATGTTCGTATGGGTGTTCGGCATTCTTGTGAGTTTTTTCTTCCTTCCTTTGCTAGTTTGTCAGCTTGTTCATTGCCAGCGATATTAGCATGAGCTCGGACTTTGTGGAGTGTAGTAATTTGTGTGCGATTTTGGAGCATTACAACCATAGATGTGAGGATAGTTTTGTCCGGGTGACTGTTGTGTAAAGTGGGGTGTTTTATGTGTGTACTAAGGAGATATAATACATTTATGCAATCTGTAAAGATGTGAGCTGGTTCATTTGGGTATTGAGTGGTGATTATCTTAAGAGTTTTGTGTATAGCCATCATTTCGGCTCTTAGAATATTTTGGAGTCTATGTAATCTTTTGCCTAATTTTATTTGTTTGGTTGAATTGTATACCCCATAACCGGCTTTTTCTCGGTGCCAATGTCCCGGGCTTACTTCGGTTGGTTCTTTAAAGGAGCCGTCAGTGTAGTAGCTAAAGTAGGGGTCAAATTTAAGGTCGGTATTAATTTGGTAATTGGAGAGTGGGGGGCTCCATTCGATAATTGGTAGTGCGGAGATGTTTGTGTGGGGGGTTTTAGACCATTTTTTGTTACGGTTTACACGGATTGAAATAGGTGTGGGTGGGGCAATTGCGGTGTACACCTTGTTAATGTTTAGATTTTTTGCTATCAAAGTGAGATGAGTGAGGTTTTCTTGAGTATCTATCTCTCGAGTTTGGTGATGTATACATAGGATACGTAGGGTTGCTGGTTCGAGGCAGGGTGTTTGTATTTGCGGTGGTATAGTGGGTTCTTTGAAAGTCATAGAGTCCGCTTCAAATAGCACTATGATGTGAGAGTCCGGGAATGGGCCTACGTGTGGGTTAGAGTTGTGGTACCAATGAGTGTCGGAAGTAATAATAATGGTGATGTTGTGGTTGGGATCATTGTTTGCCGCTAGGCATGCCCAATGTATTGCTTGTTGTGTTTCTTCTTGGTTGTGAGGGTGTTCAAGGCCTATTCCGCTCCACCTGTGATCAAAAGCTTTTCCAAGAGAACCAGAAATCTTATCTCGTTCGAATGGAGAGTAAAATTTTGAAATTTTTGTGGAGCATGTAACGGGGGATGAGAAGTATGAATGTGTAATATTTAGAGATGTAATAAGGTAGCCTAAGATAGGATCGGGTAACGTGTAGTGCACATTTTTAAGGGGGTCATTTTTGGGTATACGGTATTTATATCTTTGATATAGCCAAACAATTTCGGTTTCAAAAGTTTGGGGTATTGGTTCAATGTTAATGAGGGTTTGTAGTGCGTTGTGATATTGGTTCCACAGCCATTGTAGTCTAGCGAGTGGTATGGTTATTAGGTGTCTACCATTACCTTCGTATATGTGGGCATTATCTTGTTGTATTTTGATAGTATTTGTTTGTGCGAGGATGTCAGTTTCGGGGTTGCATTCGGTTGTAAAAATGCTGAGGAGGGGGATAATAAGAGGTGGCGTGACAAATCTTCTATCTCGAGGTTGTGCTTGGGGGTGGTGTATTTGTATGATATTCAGGTAATAACTATTTTGAGTTCTAAGGTAGTATTGTGTGAGGATTCCGGTGTTATGTAAGGAAGTGTTTGGATTGTGCCAAGGGAAAGATTCCTTTGCGGGAGCCATTTGGTATAGGTGGTGTTATTGTGGGGCCAATGGCATAGGTATGACGTATATTGTTTGCTTATGTTGTTGGAGTCGATGTACTTTCTATGTTTGTGCGCGGTTATGTTGATTATTGGGTGCATGGAAGGGTTTTTTAATATATGCGGTGGAGGGGCATATGGTCGTGAATGTGGCGGGTTTGGAGGGATTAATGGGGGGTTGATGTTGGGGTGGATGTCATTGTGACCAATGATGTACGGGTCTTTAAGTGTGTAAGGTGGGGCGTGAGTGGTGCAAGGGTTGGGGCATATAGGGAGGCATGGAGGATGACAAAATAATTGTTTAGCAATATTTAGTGCACTTTTTATTAATTTGTGAGGGGTACCGTAGAATGTTTTGTAGCTCTTGTCGTCCATAAGTTGTGTTCCATTTAGTAGTGTAATTTGTTTTATATCTGTAATGTTTGCGGAAAAAGGTTTTTGTAGGGGTTTGGTGGATAATTGTCGGTCAAGTCTAGGGAGGTTATGTATTTCTTTTGCCCAATTTTGTTCAAGCAGCGCGGGGCCTATTAGAAAATCTTCTAGTGCGCTTTTTAGAAATGTTTGGCCTTCTGTTTTGAGTATAATAAGTGTGCGGGTAATAGGAGACCGGAGGCAATCAATTTTTTTAAGTCTTTGGAGGTATTGTGCTCCTCCATTAATGGCAAGGATGTGTCAAAGGAGTCCACTGTAAATTAGTCCTAGTCGTCCCTTGTCGTTAAGTGCATTTTGGAGTTGTTCTCCAATGCAACGTAGATAGGCATTTTTGAGGGAAAAGCTTCTAATCCGAATAGTTTGTGGGGGAGTTGTGTTATGACATTGGGCATACAATTAGGGAGTCCGCATACTTTCTTTTGTATGGCGGTGATTTTTTATCAAGTTTGTTTATGGCGGGCATGGAATAGGGGACCGCATAGAAACTATATGAGATACCCGGACGTATGACAGTTTCAATTATTTTTATTTTTTGTTGCAATGTGGCCGGACATAGTGTAAGTTCATTGCATTGTTTAATAAGTTTTGTAGTAGTAGCGTGAGTTTAAATTTTCCATTTTAACGATGGGACTAGGTTTATTCCAAGGTATATGTAGGGTTGGTTTTGGTTGAGAACCGGAATTGGTTGGTTACGATAGTGGATGTTGGTAGCTTGGATAAGGGCCTTGAAGGCGGTCGGATTTATTTTGGATTTGTTCGGGCATCCAGTTACGGCACATTTTTGGACCCTAAGTTCCATCCCGGGCCATAAACAAAATTTGTCGATTTTGTCTAATTGAATTTGGAGTGATTTAAGACGTCCGGAGATGGCAGCTAGATCGTCGGCATACGGCCGAGTTTACGGTGGCTTTTGAGGTGCCAAATGTGTAGCCATTGTTACCTCTTTGAAGCCATCTCAATAGAGGTTCTAGAAAAATAATAAAGAGGTATGGGCTCAGTGTATCGCCTTGGATGGTACCACGTTGGATGGAGATAGGGCGTGTATTACCAAAGAATTATCCAGTGTATGTAGTGGTAGATTGGGAGTATATATTGCCAACTAGTGTGACTGCGTCTTCTGGGTACCCCAGATCACTCATAATGGCTAACAATCGAGGATGGTCAATGGAACCGAATGCGTTTTTGAAGTCAATGTAAAGTACGTAAATGTCTTTATTAGTGAATTTTGCATCCTCAAGAGCGGCAATGAGGGTTTGAAGTTGTCGTGTGGTACTTCTCTCGGCTCTGAACCCTTCTTGGCTTTCGTGTAATATTTGGTGTTTTTCTCCGTAGGCCGATATATTGATGTTAGTGTGCTAGTACATAATTTGTAAATGGTGTTAGCTAAGGCAATAGGTCGGTGGTTAGGTAGCACGGATGGGTTGCCTTTTTTGTATAATAAGATTGTTAAGCTTGTTTTCCAAGATGCGGGAATGGATTTTTGTTTGTAACAATGAAGGAAGAATAATGATAGAAGGTCATGGAATCTTGGGTGCATGTTTTTTAGAATTGAGTTAGGTATATGGTCCGGGCCGGGGGCTTTGTTGGTTCCCAAATTTTTTAGGCACATGTTGTATGTGTCTCTGTTATAATATGTGTGGAGAGGTGTTGTTGGTTCGCCTCTTTTATCAATGGTAAATCCGTCCAAATCATGCCACGGGTATTGCCTAACTCTGCACGTGCATGTAGATGTATGTTGTGGTTGGAAGTGACATGGGGGGGTGGATGGTCTATTGTTTATGGATTGTTGAAAATGTATTTCGTTTGCGATGTCATCTCGGCTGGTTAGGATGTTATTGTTTTGATCTAAAATACAGTCAAGTGGTAGGTTTGTGTTATTTTTAAAGACTTTTCTATTAATCTTTTTTGGGCTAGTTTCATATAATTGACGGTACTTAGAAATGGCTTTTTTGACACATTCTCTTGCATATTTTGTAGTAATTTTCCGAGCTTCTTTGTTGGCAGTTTTTGCAATGATTGCAATGTCTTTTAGCCAGTCTTCGTGAGAGGTGTTGGGTAGTGGTACTTGTGGGATATGAGGGTGACAGAAGTTTTGTAGTTCGGAGAGTATGGGGTGGGTTCGCCAATTTTGGTTAGTTTTAGCAATATAAATTGGTTTACGAATAGTGTGGTATGTGACAAGATGTTGTTTCCATTTTTTGGCTAGTTTTCTCGGGAGATACCCCCCTTGTTTCGAGGTTCTAGGTGAGAGTTGTGGAATCGGGGGCGCTTTACAAGTCTTTTCTAATATAGTAGAAATTTCACTAGTAATTTTGTCAAGAGTCGTGCAAGCTTCTTGCCATTGTATGTATGTGAGGTGTTGGTGGTTAGAAAGAATATCTGTAAGGGAGTCTATTTGTAGTGAGTTTTTTTCAAAGAATATTGTATTAAAGTTATTAAGGTTTTCTTTTGGGATGGGGTTTAATATTTTAATATCATTTGAGTTGATGGTTGTGGGAGGTCTACTTATAAGGGTGTTGTGAGGTATATTGAGTTGGATTGGGAAGTGGTCCGAGTTTAAGTTGGTTGTGGTATTGGTCATAGATGTATATCGGGTATGGTTAGGTGTTTTAATGTAAAATCCATCAATTAGGCTAGTGTGTGTGTAATTAAGTCCACCTTGACGAGAGTATTGTGTATTGGTTGGGATTAGATATAATTCTAGGTCATCCGTATAATTTTTCCATTGATAGTCTATGTCAAGTGGGGGAGTAAAAACCCCTCCGTTTTGTCGTCCAATAGGGGCGATATCTCCGTTAAAGTCTCCACACAGTATTATTGTATGGTTAGTGTGTGTATTTATTTGTGAAGTGATGGAATTTTGGATCTCCGGAATAAGCCTAGAGTCTTCTATGTGCGAGGGCATGTATAGATGAAGAATGAGCCATGGTTGGAGGGGTTGGTTGGTAATTTCAATAATTTGTAGATATGGTGATATAATAGCTAGGGTAGGGATTATAGTAATATTCTCGGGGAAGGCATATGACTGATGTATGAGCATGAGTAGACCTCCTCTTGCCGGTGTATATGGCCTTCGTTGTTGGATGCATGGTGTGAGAGAATGAGTGTTATTAAATATAAGTTTATAATCCGGGAATGTTTTTTGGATGTATTTTGTGGATTTAGTAGCAGTTAGTTTAGTTTCTTGTATGGCAATTATAGCGGGTGGTGTGTTGGTGTGGGCGGTTAGATTGTGGATGCATGGTAAAGCAGTGTTTAACGTTGAGGCGTTCCATGTAGTTATATATGTGTTTCTATTGTCGATGTTGTCGTGGTTACAAAGTGGAGGGGAAATGTAGGCGGGTGACGGGGTGGGGTGCGTGTAAGCATGAATTAGTTCAAAGCATCTAAGAGCTTCAACGATAAGATTGTGTGGGAAGTAGGAAAATTTTAGTTGTACTTCATCGGGGGAAGGGGGTGGGGTTTGGCTATGAATAAAGTTATATACGTCATTGTGTAGAGAGTTTTTGTGTTCAAAGAGGTGTTGGTTTTCCTCTAGGAATTTGGTGTATGGGTGGAGTGTATCTATATGTCTTTCAGGGGGATTATGTAGAGAGGATAGGGTGTTTAGTAATATATTTGTCCAATGTGTTGGGTTTGTATTGGTTGAATGTTGGTTGGTGATATTGTTGCATTCGTCTATTGAGGGGTGGAGGGTGGTAATTATGGCGAATAAGATATGTGTGGATGGGTGGTTGTTTTTTTGATGTATGTAGTGGGAAATATTGGGGTAAAGGGTGGAATAAGTTTGGTGAAGTATGTGATTATTTTTTAGAAGTGGTGCAAAGGAAGATGCTAGGTGTTGATATTCGGGGTAGAGTTTTATAGTATTCGGTATGAAATATATTCTTAATAATATTTTGCGTGTTTTTGGATGGTTGTGGAAGACATTTAGCATTGGGCCTAGGTTAGTTTCTATGTCTCCACAAAGTATAATTAATAGTTTGCAATGAGTAACGTTTATGGTTACTAGTGGGAGGGGTGTGGAGTGTTGTTGTTCTTGTTTTTGTATTTTCTTTTCTTTTTGTATTTTCTTTTTCTTTTGTAGTTGTTGTTGTTGTTGTTGTAGTTGTTGTTGTTGTTGTTGTTGTTGTTGTTGTTGTTGTTGTTGTTGTTGTTGTTGTTGTTGTTGTTGTTGTTGTTGTTGTTGTTGTTTATAAATACAACTATTTTGGTTTTTTGGTTATTATTTAATGTCTTGTTGTTAATTGTGGATTTTAGTATTATAGTATCTAGGGATAATTTATTTATTTTTGTTTTTTGTTTTTAGTATATATATATACTTTAAGTGGTGTTCCTCCCGCCGCTACATTGGTCAACGTTAGTTTGACATGTCCATATTGCCTTCAATTTCAAGTGTGTTGGAATGGTCGGCTTGAAGGGTTTCCAAGGTAATTCTCATTTGTTTTTGAAGGAGGGCTATTTGGACTCTTGAGTTTCTATTCGATTTGGCTTGGACTTTGTCCGCATATACCCTTGCTTCCTCCACAATTTCGTCTTTGAGCAAACTCATTTCTTTCCTTATTTCCTCCAATGTTGTTACTGCACCTTTGTTTACGACTTCTTCAACCAAACGGTTTAGGTTTGATTTAGTACAGTTTTGTGATGGTGCATTTTCCATAGCTTGCACGGTATTGGCTAGGGCAGTGTTCACATCAGTGAAGCCAAGCTGTGCAAGCTCCTCGGATGTTGGTGCGTATGTTCCATCCAAATTTTTTGGATGAGGGCAAAACTCGACATATTTTCCTAATATCTTTGCATTTTGTTTGACAAAATTTTTGTATACGGCCGCATTGAGACATTGGATATTGCAAGATCCTACATGCTTACTATTTTCCAACCGAAAGAAGACACTCACCACATTTCTTTCACCCATATACGCTTTGATGCCCTCTTCTAGTGATGAAGTGGATTGATTTTGTTTAAATTCTTGACAAGCAAGACTACGGCGTTTTTCTTAGCCTTGTCATCTTCTGACATCTTTTCCTTGCTTGCAAATGATGCTTCCATAAGCTCATTATAAAAGGAGATTTTGAGTGACCTTATCCTTTTTGCTTCATCCGGTGACGGTGCTTTGATCCAAGCAAAGTCCGCCCCTTCATTTTTTTGGATATTGGTTATTTCAAAGTCTAGGCCTCTAGAAAAACCATCCATGACAACTTCTTCAAACATTTTATACCACTTCCTACCTTTCAAATTTGCACTATTCACTCATGTAGAGAGTAGACTAGCGATGGCAATGGAGTCAAAGGACTTACACACTTTTCCCCTACAGATTTGATGTTCATCTAACTTAAGAATGAACGGACGGAGACCTTGTAAGAGCCCCGTCCCATTTGTTTTGGGATCTTCAAGGTGTATTTTGATTGCTCCACTCCATCTTTTTGACCCATGGTAACACATGATTGCAATGGGTTCACCGAATATATCCCCACTTGAATGTTCATGTGCTTCAATCTTGCAATGACCATGGCCATAACATCATCTATAACTATCACAAGTTCCCCTAACTCAAAGAAGATGGCAACATGATAATCAAGTGCAAACACATTTTCATCAATCTCAAATTCATGGGGGAGTTGTGTTAGATTGTAGTCGTTCCCACCATCCCTATCATTTCTTTGGGAAGGCCATTCTTCATGAACGACATATGGGAAGGCGGGGTTGGACACATTACATTCCAATGCTTCCTCATGACTCATACCCATTCTAACCATTTGGCTCACTGAATGTTTAGGTTCCATAGGACGGTTTTGGTCTTTGGCAAGTAGATTTTGTGTATGAAATCCTAGCCAAAAGGGAGGACGTTGAAATTCATAGATTTCTTTGCCCTTAACTTTCTTCAGGCTAGAATGGATTTGAGCGCCACTAGACCTCTTTTGACTCAATACTTCAACTTCAATCATTTGACTATCAGAAAAGAGCTTTTTGGAGGCAAATGCAACACTTGGGGATGACGCTATTCTGTACATAACAAGAAAGAGGTATTGGAGTATGTATTTGTTTTTGACATACAAATGACTTCTTATCGTCTTAACTAAAACCTCATTCCACAAATTAAGTTGTGGGCCTGTTTGAAGGTTTATAGTTAAGAAGAAGTTTTTACTTACAACATCGTTGGCAACATATCTTACATACAATATACACCATACATTCCTGACCATTTGCACCCTCTTATGGAGGAAGAAGGTATTAAATGGAGAGGTAATGTGTAGCCTAACATTTTCAACACATACACATACAAGGGAGGTGCCTGAAAAGAGGTCACCTCCCCAAATAAATGAATATTTATATAAGAATTGTGCGAATATCCATGGATTCGCAAAATAAACCCATTGATGGTAGAGACTAACAAATATTGAAGGAAGTGAGAGAAGGTTTTGACCTGATTGTATGGTCTCAGCTCGTACAAACTGTGCTAACGACCACTTGCTTCTTTTGTAGTATTCTTCCTGGTCAATCTTGGGCCCTCCTTGTCCCCTTCCATTAAGGGTGACGTTGCTCCTTCTCTGACCGTTGGTCTGACGTACCTTCGTGTCTGCATAGGCTGAGGGTCCTTCACGTTTTTTCAGGTCTGAGGCTCCTTCGTGACTGCTCGCTGGAACTCTCACTCTAGTGTAGCGTCGCGCTCTCTTAGGATTTGGGTCTCCCTGTCCAGTCTGCGGCTTAAGTGTGGGGCTCGCTGCCCAGTCTACTTCGTTGGGGTTCATGTATGCAGCGTCGAGGCTCCTCTTGGTGGTGTTGGGGCTTCTGTTAACTGCGTCGGGACTCTTGTTATCGGTGTCGGGGTTCCTGCTTGCAGCGTCGGGACTTTCGTGTATGGCATCGTGGCTCCTCTTGGCCGTGTCGGAATTTGCGTTAGCGGCGTCGGGACTTGTATTAGCAGTGTCAGGGCCTCTACATTCGGCGTCGGGACTTCTCTGTGCGGCGTCTAGGCTGCGGCTTGTGTCGGTCCGTGGGGTGCCGGGGCTTCTGTCTGCAGTGTTGAGGCTCTTGGGTGCGGAACCGGGACTCCAACTTTCTGGGCATAGTCTCCGAGAGCGTCGACGCGTGTGTGCAGGGCCTGTGGCGTCTGGACTTCTTCTTCGGTCTGCAACGATGATTCTCCTTCTCGTGTTTGTGGCGCCTGGGCTTTGTTCTGTAGGTACGACTCTTCTATCTTCAAGAAAGATACTCCTGCTCCGTTCAACACCGGATCCTCTACTTCGGTGTAAGTACTCACTGTTGAAGTCTAAGTTGGTGCTTGTTGCAGGTTCATCACTAAGAGACACTAGTGTATTTCGGCGAGATCTTGTGAGTGTCTGCTGGAATCTCTCCCAGAGTGGGTATGGGTAGACAACTCTTGGTATTCTGGTGTTGGATCTTCGATTCGGGCACTTGGGTCTCCAAATCTGAGAGTTGGGTCTTTCGAGTCTGTGCAGCGATGTCTTGGTGAGGGAGCGTACTCGCCAGATCTCCCTTGTGTCAATCGGAGAGAGCCTGCTTCCAGTTGGGACTTCTGCTGCGCGAGCCTTGTGGCGGATTTCGGGTGTCCTGCGGTATGTGTCGGTGTAGCTCCGTCCGTATTTGTCCTTGTATGTGTCTTGGTCGTGTATGATTGCGTTGCTTTGCTGCTGTACGTTGCTACGTAGGTCTTGTCACTGTGTGTGAATGTTGCTCCAATTTGAGTCCCGTCGCTGCATGCTTGTGTTGATTTGATGTTGTGCGTGACTGTGTAGACCTTTGCTAATCGGTCTGCTGATGATGTGTAGGTGCTGCGCAATCTGTGGAGAGAGTATCATCCATGGTTTGGTGTAAGCTAACATGGGATCAAACATTGCATCATAGAGCAAAAAACGAGAGGAAAGGTTAATAGGCTCTTCACAGATGTGTGGGGCGCTTGATGACAGTAGCAATTGCGCTCTCTCCAGCTGATCTCCTTGTAGGTGAGCCTCCTTCTTACTTGCTGTAAGAGTGAAGCTTTGTTTCCACAAGGCAATATGTAGGTATCTGCACAACATATCAAAGTGAAAGGATTTGGGAGTGGGGTAAGAGGGAACTATATACCTTGTGGAACCTTGATGTTTGGTGGATGTCGTTACATTCAATGAATGCCTTCGTTGTTGAATTTGTGGGCGTTTAGGGTTTGCTTCATCATGTAGCCGTTTGAATACAGCTAGGCAACTGCGATGATTGAGATGGCCGTTCGAATCTTGTCTTCGTATAGAATGGTCTTTTTTGGGTTTGTTGAGGTGGCTAGGGTTGTTTTGTAGTAGAGGTTGGTATTGCTTTCTTGTAGGTTGCATGCTAGTCCTGTCACGATACATTAGTGGTATATAACAAGGAAAGGAAGAATATGGTGTGGTGGAGGGAGCACATACTTGAGTGTGCTCATACCTTAGCTTTGTATGATGTGTTGGGATCTCAATCTCCTGCAGGTATTGGTGTATTCGGAGCTGTAGACGTTGGTGGCTGTATGATGCTTGTGCATCTAAGTCTTCTACTGATTGTAGTGTAAGTGACCATATTTCCTTCACTTGAGGTTGCATCAGTATTTCATTTTCTGCTATTAACCATCTATGATGTTCACATTCAATTTTGTTGAGAAGGGATTGAGGGGGTGTAAAAATTGAGACAGTGGTCTTAATTGAAGTTGGCGCCGTGTTGTTGCTGACGTTGGCCTGTCGTTGTTGTTGTTGTTGTAGGTGTGATGTGACTGCTGCTGCACACGCGTACCATTGTTGTCGGTTTGGTGCGGAGCTGTAGTTGGCGCCTTGTTGTCTTCTGTGCGGGGCAGTAGGTGCTCCCGTGTGGGTGCTGTCGTTGCTGAGTTGTATTCGTAGCTCCTTCGCACTGCTGATCTGCTGTTGTACTCGTATCTCCCTCGTGCTGCTGATCTGCTGCTGTACTTGTATCCCCCTCGCGCTGTTGATGTGCTGTTGCTTTGGAATGGACTCTAAGTGTATTTTGTCTTCGTCTGTTGTGCCGAGCACGCAGCTGCTCTGCTTCTCTGTATCTCAGGGGTTGGGAAGTGACCCTACTACTACTACTTTCCCTGATGTGCATAGTTCTAACTTGCATTTCCTAATATGATATATTGCAAGATGTGTTTTGCATGAAGAGTCTAACTTGCATCCTCTAAAGTGAAACATTGTAAGCTGCGTTTTGTAAGAAAAGAACTTAGCTGATTGTGTGGAAAGTCTTCCTTGGTGAAATGGTCTTGCGTCTTTGTGGCTAATACGAGTCTCGTGTAGGCAATAGTTTGTTTCCATGGTGATGCTAGAGCCCTAGTTGAGGAGGGATTTGGTGTGTGGTATTTCTAAGATGTCATGGTATCCTAGATCTAGATCTGATTGATTTGAGATATGATATAGGCTGCACCTTCTAGAACTAGATCTAAGCCAACACAGAGCCCTGCCACAGATCTACTCTCTCAATCTAGTCCTAGATTGTTGCATCCTCATACATACTTTGTGTCAATAGATCTAAGATTTGTAATCCCTCAACACTCAACACACCTTTTACATACCGTTCAGCAACAAAGGAAGTGCACACTGGGATTTACAATGAGCCCAACAACCCTCATTGTTGTGTGTATTGCATTTGCGCCTAACACTAGAAAACTCCTCCTCACCAGGTTTTGCGGAGCTACTCTTCTCTCATCTCACGACTAAAATCTATTGCTCAATCAACACATAATATTAAGTTGTATAAAAATAAATGTTTACCTCAAGATATGTTACAGGTGATAGTGGTACACGCACTGGTGCTTGATGGCGTTCAACATTAAGTCACCATTCCATCGTTGTTGTTGAACATGTTTTCCAGCTCTTCCCACTTTACCTACAACACATGCATAAAATTTATATGGTAAACTATGTAATAAAAACTCCTAATTATCTTCGTATTACATATAGCCCAAAATTTTAATATAATATGTAAAAAGTTTAAACAAAAGGAGAAACAAAGCAAAAGGTCCAAAGTTCTAAAGTCAAACTTTGACTAGTAAACTTGGGGCACAAGGTTCCAACATGGATTTAAGGTTTCTATGCAAATCTAGAGGTCTCTTCCCTTCCCAGTTTCTAAGGTGAGCTCTCTTGCAATCGAAACCTCAAGGCCATGTGCATTTTTCTTCATTCACTAATTTATGTCAACTTTGTATGTACTATGTAGATTGGAGGGCATTTGCACATCGAGGAGATTTTTGCGAACTTGGTAAGCTTTGTTTGAATTCTGAATGAGGGAACTGCAGGGTTAGGTTCAGGATGATTAAAGTTAGTTAGAGTTACAATAGAGAGCAGTACCAATATTGGAGCACACAACTGAGAACATGAATTTGAGTATGTTTAAAATTGCAATTACAACAAAAGTTTAATGTTCACACAACATAGCAGTCAACAACTAGAGAGTGCAAGTTTTGTACTACTGAAACACTGACACAAAAACCATACAAAACTGAAGTCAAGAGATAGCTCGTAGAATGGCACTAAGTTCTGAGTAGAGCACATCAACACACTACCTGAAACCCTAGCCGCCGCAACCAAAACCTAGCCGCCACAACCAAACCCTAGCCGCTGTTCCCATGGAGTTCGCACAACACCTCATGGAGCAACTGTAGACTGGGGGTGTGTGCGCGCACACCCCCCAACTGCTGGTGGTTCTCCATCCATCGAAAAATGTCTAGGCCTTCATGATGCGTCACGTGCCACCTCTTGACGACGGTAAGGAAGAACTTCGTGGGCACCTGATTTTTTAGTTAAGGTGCCATTATATCAAAAAGGTCGCGCAACAGGCGCAGTACCTTGTTGTGCGCAACAACGTCGCAGACGCGATACCTCACTACCTTGTCAAGCGCAGCCACAGCGCAAATGTCGCACGTGTAGTACCTCGCTGTCCAGTGCGGCACAAGCGCAGGTTCCAGTGCGGGCGGGGCGCGGGCTACTACCTCCGCGTAGACTCTCTCTTCTTGCAGTTGCTCTCCGCAGCTACTCTCTTTTTCACCATTCCTCACACCTATTATCACACCCAAACTATTCTCCTCCTCTCTCCCAAACCCTAGCCGCCCACACCTCCCCTCCATTCCTCTCCCTCACAACTCTTCTCTCCTCACCCTCCGCCCTCACAAGCCCTTCTCTCGCAAACCCACAAGCCTCTCACTCCTCCAAACCCTCTCTCTCACACTCACAGCCTCCCTCACAACTACTGCCAGGGGTGTGCGCACGCACACCCCTCCTAGGACTACCCAAAGTTGCAAAGGATTGATATCCTCAAATCCAAACCCTAATCAAAACCCTAAATTGATACCCTAACTTGATGCCCTGGTTGATAACTGGATATGGTACCCAGGAAATCATACCCTGGTGGAGATACCCTAGATATTGATACCCCAAGTACCTTGGTCCATAAAAGATGTAGAGAATATCTCAACCAAATATCATTAAAAATGCTTGTTTTAGTGCAATTAGCAAGGAAAAAAAATTAAACTATTTTTTTATAGGTTTAACCGTAGGATCTGAATAATAACTTATTAAGTAATATGCTCAAAAAATTTCATAAATTTTCACCGCACGGATTGAAAGATTAGAATGTTTGAAGTAGTGAAAAGGCTCATTTTCTTCCTTGCGTTTTCTGGATCAGCAGACTTTGACTTCAATTGGTGTCACATTTTTGCACTATAAAAGGTCTCAATTAATTACCATAATGTTAAGCATGATGTTACTTTGCTATATACCAATTTTTAGAGTTAGAAAAGAGGTGTAGCATATTCAAAAAAATTGTGCAATGAGTGGGGGTTCAAAAATTCTCAATTCACGTTATGTTTTTTTGTGAACTTGATATCGTTTGAAATGAGAATCCAAATGGTCAATACGAAGGTTTACATCACATAATGCCGTAGGCAAAATCAAAAGTGAATCATACGAAGATCTCAAAGTTTTATGTGGAAAGGTAGAAGTTTTTTGGTACTCTCCCCGAAAATGTGTGACAATGTGTGAAAATAATTGACTTGGATTAATATGCTATTTCACCAAAGAACTAACAACATTCTTAACACGATGGTATTGGATTTAGATCTTGTGTAGTGCAAAAGTTTTTAGAGGTAGACAAGGGGTGTTGCATGTTCAAAAAATTGTCCAATGAGTGGTGGTTCAAAAATTCTTATTCCATACTAATAGTGACTATCGGTTTTTAATGATATATAGGTTTTTTGAGTCTTGCGTTATGGCACCACCAAATATTGATAGAATCTGGGAGAGCCATGGCTGGTGGATCGCGAAAGTGGATGAGTCGAGCGCCTTCTTGTGGATGACGGATTATTCCTTTGAGCTGGAGAAGCGTACATCGGCGTTGGGGAAGAGTTTTGACAAAATCCAGGCAATCACTCTTCTACGTGATGATATGGTATGCGTTACTTGTGCAGTGGGTCCAAGTCAATCGGAGGTGAAGACTTCTCTTTCGAAGAAGTTGATTCTTGCACCTGTCCCTTTGAATCTTTTTCAAAATCCACGTCAAGTGAAATTCCTCAAATCATTGCAGACGTTTTGGTTAAACATCTCTCTTGCGGTGTCCTGATGGAAATTCTTCCATCACGTAGATATTAATACCAGTGTGGATATGTTTTGATTACAGCTAGCGGTTAGATGAGGTAAAAAGGTTTGGTCGTGGTGAGAACCACGGTTTGAGGATTTGGGCAAGTGTTAGCATGTAGGTGCTGCACCATTCTTGTCACTGCTCAGGGGGGTAGGTAGCGGGTTGACTGGTATTTTTCCTGCCTCACTAGCGAGCCAAGCCGTGGGCCGCCCAACCACTCGACGGACTCGATCGGGTTCGAACCCGGACCGGCGGCGGCCACTGACCACGACATTTCCAGCCAACCAAATCCACGACTTGGCGATCAGGTTGTGCGAATCAACTCCTTTATACGTCCGTACCATCAGCTATCTTACGATAAATTATTTTTTTAATTTAGTTATTTTTTTTATTTTACTTATCTTGTTGGTTGGAAGGTCTAAGTTTTTAGCCTTCCAATAAATAAAAGACTAGTGGATTTTATGTGGTTGAAAGTGGAAATGATAAGAAAGTAATGAAGTACCTTGTGGGGTACTTTGGGTAGGGTGACATGGGCTGGAGTGCCCACGTCCACTTGAGGTGGAAAAAGTTGGAAAAGAGATTCCTTAGTGAGTGTGTGTGTGTATGCGGGTGAGAGAGTAAGGGTTTGGAGAAGAACTTTGACTGTGTGTAACTCGTTGAGCTTGAATGATATGGAATTGAAAATTTATAATCTTGTTCCTTGTTTCAAGAGCTTTTCATTTTCGTTTTAAATTTTGAATTCGGAGTTGTAGAGAAAAAGTTATTGAGGTTTTAATTCTGTGAAAATCCGAGGCCATCCATTGAGGGGCAGAGGTTTCGAGGAGCCACAACTTTTTCTGTAGTTCTCAATTTGATTTGAGATTTTTAGGGACTGTGCATCTCTATCTTAGCTTTTTAGAAAGTTATTACAATTGAGATTTGGAGTTTTGATGAAGAAGTTATGAGCGATTGAATATCTGGAGAGGCAGAACTTTGAACTCGTATAACTTTCGGACAGTAGTTTAGATTGACTTGAAATTTGGACGAGTGTTAGTTGTCTGAATTAGCTTTCTAGAGAGCTATTATACTTAGTATTTGAAGTTTTGAGTCATTTGTGTCACTTGTTTGAAGGTTACAGCCTTGGTGAAACTTTTCCATTGTGTTTTTGAACACTTCTTTTGAGTTTCTTAGTGTTTTTAAACATTTGAAGACTTTGGAGTTGAAGGATGGAAGAATTGAAGTCTTGAGACTTGAAGAGAAGAGAAGATGGAGACAAGTGTGTTGTGGCTTGTGGTCCGATTTCTTTTTTTGTGATTCCAAGCCAGCTTTGGAGGCTAGTTGTATTTCAATTCTGTTCTTGTAAACTCTGTTGCGACGAAGTGGGGTTAATTGCCCACACGGTCGTGTTTATGTCGTTCCCACCGGTGAGGCACGTTTGCTGGTCACCGTGGGTTTGAATTTTAGGAGCCAATCTTTCGGACGGTTTCAGCTTGTGGTCTGGCCGTCCCGTTTTACCCGTCCGAGACCGTGGTTTCTTATCACCCACCTTTACCCTTAACCCTTTAGAGCCACCACATGATAGGCCAACGGGGAGGAGTTTGAAGACTGAAGACTGAAGACTGAAGACCGAAGACCACAAGATTTGACAGAACTCCGTATCAGACTATACGAAGTCGCAGCCAGATACCTCGCGTATTCTCAAAGCGCATTCCTCTCTACACGAGAGCGGTACGTACTGCTAGACACAATAACGTCTTAGCATGTTTAGCGTTATCACCGGAGATGGTGTTGAAGGCTAAGAAGATTATGGAGGAACATATTAGATACGAGGCATTACGGGAGAGGGACCCATCACGTGAGACAACTCAAGCCCCACCAGCGGAACTAGAAGAAACAGAAGTTTATCGAATTCTTGCTGAGCCGTTGCAACTCGATTGGCGACCACTAGAAGGGGGCAGGGGAAGTGGAGGCCAAGATCCCACCACAACTTCTGAGGTACAAATATTACATAATCCTCCATTAACGAGTAGACGTCCTACGAAGAGGCAGCGGCATGTTGAGAGTGATGTAGCTTCCGGTTCAAGAGAAGGCCCATCAAGTTTGGATCCAAGCAGGAGGAGGTTGATTGGGAGAAGTGTAGGATCGAGTAGCAGGGTTCCTAGGTCGGGGCTCAGGACGTCTGATGGTCATCGTAGGGCTCTTGCATCTACACCGGGAGATTTAGCTGATTTGTCAACCACGGCGCCAGAGGAAGAAGAATTTCACAACCTTTCAGACAGTACAACAAAGGATTTTGAAGACAATGCGGAGATACCACAGGATGTTCCAACTTCAATGTATTTAAAAGCACCAGTGCCTACAACGGAGGAGATTTGAAAATTATCAGTGTGGGGGAGTTTTGTGTTTAAGGCACACATAGACCGTATTGTCTCTGTGGAGAATCCGGAAACAAACCACCGGATCGTATCACAGAAGAGGGTCATAGAAGTATTTAATCGCTTAAGAAACCCAGAATCCGCGACTTGGTGAGTAGATTGGTACTTCAACCGATCAGATACATTGTGCATACTACCACTCATAATGGTGTCGTTGAGAAGGAGGAACTGCCATTTTTGTTGGTAGGAACCATACGAAAGTTTGAGTGCATGTTTATAGCACACGGGAGTGCTTCTACACAGGGTGCTATGGGATCCGAGTATTCTTGGCTTCAAGATCATATCATTTGAGAACCGATGGATGGGCAACACACAGTAGCAGCTTGTAAGTTTCCACATCAGCAGTGGAGAGATGGTACTATGCCTTTAAATGAGTACCTAGACACGTTCGAGCGGCGGGAGGCATCTTTGGTGGTGTATGATGATCGTCCCTTTTACATTGAGAAGTCTGCGCGGATCAACGTAGAGGAGTTCCAGAGACATTCATATTCTACCATGGAGGAGGATTTGAGGAAGCTCCGTCAGATTTTGGATCTATATGGGAGGCCTGATAGCACAATACGTGCAGACGATGCACGCAAGGCTGTTGCTTTGGTGAGTGCGGCAAGTGCAGTGCATAGATTGCCCAAGGGGGATGGAGTTGTCACGGTGAAGAGGTTGGCCCAAAACTTGGAGGATCTGACCAATCATGCATGGAATCCGAGTAATGATTGTTTCGAAGCTATCATTCAAGTATGCAAGGACTACGAAGACGACAATCTCTTTTACAGCAACGAGGAAGAGGACAAGTGGAAGGACTTGGCAAGGAAGAAAGAGCTGGATCCAAATGTGGACGTACGACCAACAAGAAAGGAGATGACCCAGAATTGGTTGAGGCCATTAGATAGGGTTCCGAATCCATATTATCTTCGGTTGGCAAAGTCTGCTGCAGCGAAGCCGGTGAAGGAGGATGGAGTAAGACCTCGTCAAGCATATTACTTCAACGGTGTAAAAGACCCGAATCCACATCCTCGTACGATTGCCGGTGTGGTTGACCGATATACGAGACAAGAAGCTGTGATGAATTCCATTCGTTGGTTGATGGTGGAGAACAAGGAAAGTACACCTAATTCCATGGAGGAGTTCTTTAGTATCCGTGTAGGGAAGTATTTTCCAAGGAGTAACGAATAACTTGATACCTTTGGAAAGCTTTTGAATGCTACCACGAAAAAAACTTAGAGTGCTCCTGTGCGGGGGAAGGTGTCTAAACTGGAAGACATAGGCTATCTCATCCCCCCTTCCATCAGGTTTCATTATGGTGACATTGCAGCAGGGGGGCGTGGATACATTGGACTGTCCGTGGATGTGGGAGGATTGGCTACTGCTAATTGGGAATGGCAGATGGAAGTCAAGAGGCCACGCTAGAACGATACAAAGAATCTTCTTCCGGTTCGGTGTAGAAGAGGGTTATTCCGCACCGACTACATAGAGCTGGGGAAACCATATTTGTGGGTGATTGATTGTTGACGTGGCGGTGGGAGGCATGGACATGGTCATTGGGGAGACGCCCAGTTATCCGCAGCTTTTGCACAGCTGACATTATGGATGACAAATATTGAACGATGGAACGTTTTGTTGTTACCAGCTGCCGTGTATGCCAACGAAGAGTTTTTCACAAATGTAAAGCTTCCAGAGGGATGTACTATGTGACGTGGATGTTGGGCATTTGATTCCAACTCGGTTAATCCATATGCTCTCGATTTTATAGAGAATGGGCGTCTGGAGCAAATAGTACAACCAATTGGCGATGTTGTAATTTGTATGCAGCACCCTATGGATACTACTCCTCGCCCAAACTATGTTTCTGGAGACTTTCCACTTCCATTTGTATTTTTGGATCATTGGAGTGAGGCACGCCAACCCTCTGAAGTTGATTCACTTGAGAGATCTCCATCAGAGCTCGCAAGACTAGTGGGCTCATACTTGCCCCATGGTTGGGGTTTAGTGGCGTGTAACATATTGTTAAACGGAGAATTAGGATTAGAAGGCTCGAGTAGTAATTTTCATTTCTGGACACCGGGTGAGTTTTTAACTCTCCAGTAGATGAACTTGGCCAGGCGGATGATTTCCATCCTGGACAGTGTTTCATCCACTAGGCTGGCCGGATGAAACCTGGCTAGGCGGATGATTTTCATCCTAACCAATTTCATCCGTCAGTCGGATGAACCTGGACAACTGGATGACTTCCATCCATGTCAGTGTTCATCCGCCGGATGACTTTAGTTAGGATTTGGTGCACATGGAGGGGGAGCTTGGAGTCTCTCTCTCTCGCTCTTACTCTCACTTGGAACTTCGAGCTAGGAGCTTAGACATTAGGGTTTGAGGAGTTTTGTAGAGGTTTTGAGGTCACATTGAGTGGGAGAGACTTTGCCATGTACAAACTATAAGCTAGCCAATAAAATCCAACGTGATTTGAGGTCTTAAAAGGTGTTTTGAGCAAATCAGGGTTTCTTAGGATTTCTTAGGGTTTCTAGGGTTTATGTGAAAGTGAGTTTGTAGGTCAAGCTCCCTTTAACATTGGCAACCATGCACAAGTTCGAATCATGTGGCTCTTGCTATAAGGAGGCAACTAGGTTTGAAGCTTTGAGATCTAGATCTAGGGTTTTGAGGCTTGTCTTTCGAAATTTTTGAAGGTTTTTGAGTTGCATCATAGATTTAGAGTGCTTCTCTATACAATGCACTACTAGGTTTTAGTGGGTTTTTATAAAATCCCAACATTTGTATTT
Organism: Bryoerythrophyllum caledonicum; assembly: GCA_963971425.1. Classification (NCBI taxonomy): domain Eukaryota; kingdom Viridiplantae; phylum Streptophyta; class Bryopsida; order Pottiales; family Pottiaceae; genus Bryoerythrophyllum; species Bryoerythrophyllum caledonicum. The sequence goes on from OZ020524.1 coordinate 6,959,615, forward strand.
TTTGAAAAAAATGCGAAATTAGGGTTCCTGGCGACTTGGAACTGGCAGCCAGCAGTCGGACCAGTCCCGGCAGCAGCCCAGCCCGCCCACAGTGCCCAGGAGCAGGAGGCGGCGGTCACCAAGAGTTGAAACAACCCGGGCAGCAGCTCATCAGGAGTCGGCCAGGGTAGGCAGCCAACAACTAATCTCCAGGAAAGTTTTCCCCCTTTCCATTTCGAATTTTGAATTTTTGAAATTTTTGCTCCTGGTCACACCTTGGTGATTTGTGTGGATGTTTAGCGGAACTTTTTGGACGTTTAACAAACTTTTCTAGACGTTTAGTGGCAATTTCAGAGGCAGTTTCAGAGGCAGTTTTTAGAGGCCATTTTAAAGGCAGTTTTAGGGCTGTTTTAGAGGCAGCTTTTGAGGTAGTTTTGGCTAAAATCAACCCGGAGTCCCAACCCGGACATCCGAGCACTTCCGGTGACACCTGGAGACAAAGAGACCTTCCAGCTGAAGTCAATCCGGAGTCCCAACCCGGCCATCAACTCACTTCCGGTGATACCCGGAGACCCAGAGGCTTCCAGCAGCAGCCAGCTCGAAGTCCGATCCCGGCCATTTGATCATTTCCAATGACACCCGGAAACCCGGAGGCCTTCAAGCTAAACTCAACCCGGAGTCCCAACCCGGCCATCAGATCAATTCCACTGACACCCAAAGACTCGGAGGCTTCCAGATGCAGCCAACCCGAAGTCGCAACCCGGCCATCCGATCACTCCAGACACCCGGAGACCTAGAGGCTTCTAGCTGCAGCCAGCCCGGAGTCCCAACCCGGCCAGCTGATCACTTCCAGTGACACCCGGAGACTCGGAGGCTTCCAACTACAACCGGCCCGGAGTCCCAATCCGGCCTTCTGATCTCTTCCAATGACATCCGGAGATCCGGAGGCTTCCAGCTGCAGCTAGCCCGGAGTCCAACTCAGACATCCGATCACTTCCGGTGACACCCGGAGACCAGGAGACCTCCCAGCTGAAAGCAACCCGGAGTCCCAACCTGAACATCCGAGCACTTCCAGTGATACCCGGAGACTCGGAGGCTTTTAGTTGCAGCCAGCCCGGAGTCCCAACCCGGCCATCTGATCACTTTCAGTGACACCCGGAGACCCGGAGGCCTTCAGCTATAGCCAGCCCGGAGTCCTAACCCAACCATCTGATCAATTCCACTGACACCCAAAGACCCGGAGGCTTCCAGATGCAGCCAACCCGGAGTCCCAACCCGACCATCCGAGCACTCCAAATACTCAGGGACCTAGAGGCTTCTAGCTGCAGCCAGCCCAGAGTCCCAACCCGGTCAGCTGATCACTTCTAGTGACACCCGGAGACTCGGAGGCTTCCAACTGCGCCGACCCGGAGTCCGAACCCGGCCATGTGATCATTTGCAATGACACCCGGAGACCCGGAGGCCTTCCAGCTGTAGTCCACCCAGAGTCCCAACTTGGACATCCGATCACTTCCGGTGACACCCGGAGACCCGGCGGCCTTCCAACTGCGCACAACCTGGAGTCCCAACCCGGACATACAATCATTTCCAATGACACCCGGAAACCCGGAGGCCTTCCAGCTGTAGTCCACCCAGAGTCCCAACCTGGACATCCGATCACTTCTGGTGACACCCGGAGACCCGGCGGCCTTCCAACTGCGCACAACCTGGAGTCCCAACCCGGACATACAATCATTTCCAATGACACCCGGAAACCCGGAGGCCTTCCAGCTGTAGTCCACCCAGAGTCCCAACCTGGACATCCGATCACTTCTGGTGACACCCAGAGACCCGGCGGCCTTCCAACTGCGCACAACCTGGAGTCCCAACCCGGACATACAATCATTTCCAATGACACCCGGAAACCCGGAGGCCTTCCAGCTGTAGTCCACCCAGAGTCCCAACCTGGACATCCGATCACTTCTGGTGACACCCGGAGACCGGGCTGCCTTCCAGCTGTGGACAACCTGGAGTCCCAACCCGGATATACAATCATTTTCATTGACACCCAGAGACCCGGAGGCCTTCCAGCTGTAGTCCACCCGGAGTCCCAACCTGGACATCCGATCACTTCCGGTGACACCTGGAGACCCGACGGCCTTCCAGTTGCGGACAGCGTGGAGTCCCAACCCGGACTTCCAATCAGTCCGGCGACAACTGGAGGCCAAAGGCCTTGGAGCTCTAAGTCAACCCGGAGGTTCCAGACCGGAAACCCGAACACGTTCGCTGAACACTAGAGACCCGGTAGTCTTCCAGCTGGCAGCTGCAGTCAACACCGGCGTACCACTCGGACAAGGGGACTGTTCCACTCCAGAAGGGAGATGGTGCACCCGGACCAGGTAAGTTTCCGGAAACACATCTTTTAAGTTAAAAACTAAAAATAAATAAAAAATACAAAGGAGAAGAGAAATAATAAAGAAATCAAAAAAATAAAAAATAAAATGAAAAAATGTTATGTTAGGAGGTAATAATTGCAAAGGAAAATCCAGCTACAATATGCGGACACTACTCACTAGGCAGCACCTAGACTAGAGGAATGCACTGCTAACCGGAAAGGAGGAAAGATAGTGGATGGTTGGCGGGATTGCATGACCACGGCAGTATATCGGCACCCAGAAAAGGAGGACCACAGGAGGGATGGAGAACAAAGGAGATCCCTGATCACTACCCGGGCACCCAGGGAAGACCGGATACTGAAGTGCTGGCAAGACAACTCGACCATGCCAACCCCGGAAGTCAGTCACCGGAAGCAGAAGACAATTCACTCAGCATGGATGGTGACTACGGAGGAGGTCTAGGAGATGTAGGGAGTCAATTCTAGCACCCGCGCACAACCCGGCTAGTACTGCGGCCAGACAAATTGGAGGTTAATACGGTCATGGGCGGACCACATAATACCTCGGAGGCCAGCGTACGGCAAGCCTCACACTCACCACACGAAATAGAAATAGAGGTTAGAAGGATGCATTGATGGCTGCCCAGGTGAAGCTTGGAAGTTGGTGTCAAGGCAGAGACATTGGAACTTGGACAGGGTATCGGCACCCGGACGGACTGAGGAGAGACAGAGGACGAGGAGATCCACGATCTTTACCCGGCCACGAAGATGGCCTGATAACAGGAGCAGCTGGTGAGAAAACACGTTGGGGGCATACTCAAAGGTAACACCAGAAGGAGTCATAGATGACCTTCAACCAACCAAAAAAAAAACATCGGAGGACCGATGTTGTTTAGAAGGGGGATAATGTTAAACGGAGAATTAGGATTAGAAGGCTCGAGTAGTAGTTTTCTTTTTTGGACACCGGGTGAGTTTTTAACTCTCCAGTAGATGAACCTGGCCAGGCGGATGATTTCCATCCTGGACAGTGTTTCATCCACTATGCTGGCCGGATGAAACGTGGCCATGCGGATGATTTTCGTCCTTACCAATTTCATCCATTAGTCGGATGAACCTGGGCAACTGGATGACTTCCATCCATGTCAGTGTTCATCCGCCGGATGACTTTAGTTAGGATTTGGTGCACATGGAGGGGGAGCTTGGAGTCTCTCTCTCTCGCTCTTACTCTCACTTGGAACTTCGAGCTAGGAGCTTAGACATTAGGGTTTGAGGAGTTTTGTAGAGGTTTTGAGGTCACATTGAGTGGGAGAGACTTTGCCATGTACAAACTATGAGCTAGCCAATAAAATCCAACGTGATTTGAGGTCTTAAAAGGTGTTTTGAGCAAATCAGGGTTTCTTAGGGTTTCTTAGGGTTTCTAGGGTTTATGTGAAAGTGAGTTTGCAGGTCAAGCTCCCTTTAACACATATCTATGGCCATCCCTATGATCCTTCAAGGAGATTTCCAGAGATCTGAGATTTTTATCATTGACAATTGTACAGACAGAGTTTCATTCTTGTACATTGAGTTGTCCGACAATTTCCAAGGACAAATGTTGGTCAGTACTGGTGGAACAAGTATTGGTTGCAATATTGTACATGAGACCGAAGAGGCGATTGGTGGAGGGAGGAATGAAGGCGACAATGAGGATGGAGGTGGTTTTTATGAGAGATTGCCACGTTCACGTACCACTGAAGATTTCTCATCTCGCAGGACTTCAGACGTCGATGAAGATGAAGTGACCCAGTCTCCTCCAAGAGAGAGGATTCCATCAACGCAGCGGGCGGTGGGAGATACTTCAGGGGAGACGTCTGCAACACCTACAGAGAGGATGCAAGATACCGGTGTAGTGGATGTTAGTTTGGCGGCAGTGGCAGGAGTGGGGCGTACATTTAATGGTCCTAGGCTGGAGATAGAGGAAGAAGACTTGGACCCATTGGAATTTTTTTTGGTGTAGAGGAGGATTCGACAGCCTTCGATGCCTTCTCAATCAGAGTCGGCATCGGAGACACATGAGACGTTCGGAGATACTTAGAGTGATACCGGACAAGTTTGCCTTCCGTTCCAAGATCTAGCGTATCCGAGGACATCATTGCATTTCAAGGGGCCCTCTCCTTAGAGCGAGAGATGTCCTTCAATACAGAGGATGGATTTTTCTACAATGATGATAGCGTAAGGCATACGCGGGAGGGTGTTCCTGGCAATTATCGATATGTTGAGTGTGCGTCCATTAGCACCGAAGATGTGGAAGATTGTCCAGTGCAGGATCATGAACTGTCTGCTATGGTAGGTAGCGCCATTGGACACGTGAAGGGAGTTGTTGCGCAAGAAGATGAGCTCTGAGCCCTCGAGCTTTATACTATAGAAGAGCATGCACGCAGTTTAGATGGCAAGTACGTCAGTATAATGCAATTTAAGATGTGTCTATCGTTTAGTGGGTGATATATATTTATATATTGGGTGGTCCATATGATATGTTTGATTTTAGAATCTTTCAGCTATAGTGTAGAATTGTTTGATTTTAGAATCTCTCAGCTATAGTGTAGAATTGCTTGATTATGTATGTTTTTGCATATAAAATACAGTGAGGTACTTTACACTGTCTTAGGAAGTTGCATATATATTTTTGTATCTCTTACACATTGTATTTGTAGTGCAGTGTTCTAAAATCCTATAATAACTCAAGAGTCAAAACACATTTATAATCTCTTTGGGCACATGATTATAATTTTGTTGTAGGATTTGCAAACTAGATTAGAAATCATATATTTTCTAAAAAAAGGTAGAAAATTAAAAAAAATTATCACTTATATGAACATGAAGATGTCAATGTTTGACACGACAAACACCAAAATTTTGTGACAAAAAATAAACTAAACTCTTGCCAAAATTTTGATTTTTTAAAAGTTAGGAGCAAAAAACTTGCGGCTTTCTACCAACAACCAGTGCACTTGGCTAAGTGCGTAATTGCTTAATTGCGTGTTGTACATCTCATAATCTTGCTTCAAACTAGCAACCAAACTAAATTGAAATATACTGTAGAGCAAGATGATGACTTCCACTAGGATTTAGGGATTTGGATTTTGGATTTTAGGGTTTTAGATTTAGGGTTTAGAGAAATCTAACTCTGAACCCAATAATGCTATCTTGTGAGCGGCGAGCGGCGAGCAATGAATTTATGACCGTTTTATGCATGGTTTTTATTATGGAATTAAGAGAGATGCCTATCGCTGTGGTTATAGGCGATTATTTTTATAAATTTAGAAAATATTTTGTAGAAGGACCAGAAAATGTGGACCCCGAGTTGCATTATATTTCCTTAAATATAAAAGTGGCGCCTATGGCTGTTGTTTACATTTAGACTGTGTGGACAAATTTAAAAACAGAATGAAGAAGGATCACAGTTGAGGACATAGGTTTCCAATGATCTTCTACAAAGCACTCTGGGAGTTAAGTAGAGGAGGAAATTCATAATTCAATAATGGAAAATATTGTTCATAGATTTGCAATAGTAAATGTAAACGTCAAAATGAGATGATTATATTAAACATTCATAAACTTATTTCAATATTCATGATGCGGTAATTCTATACCTAATGTCATAATTAAGATATTGACAATAACTTATACCCATCCGTCAACAATAAATTAAGGAATATTGTAAGGCAATTGCAACTGTGATAACCACAAATCAAAACCTTCAAGATAATAATCAACACAAAGAAATAAAATGGAGGAATCACCATTCCCCTCTAGACAATTCGTCATCGTTGACCTAGTCGATAAATGGTTCACCACTACTTGATCCACTATCATCTAAATCAGTACTACCCTCCTCCACCTCTACGTCTATAAAAACCTCCGCTCCCAAGTCCGGTCTAGCGGTTGGTGGACAACGTGGAGACAACGGCTGCGCTGTGAGTGCCACAACAATAGCCTTCACATAGTCAGGCAAGACATGTGGTTGCTTTGGATTGACAAACACGCTTGCTAAGCAAGCCAACACTCCAACATGAGGTGTTGATCGAGAAGCCATCAACGACGGCAAGAACCGTATGTAAACAACTATAATTAGAGATGCAACTTGAAAGAAAACAAAAAATAAAAATAAATTTTAGAGGAAGAGAACTTACTTACAAGTTCTCTTTGGCGCAGTCTTGATCTCACGCTCATCATTGCCATCCTCCAACGCCCCCTTGCAACAAGGCTCCTCCACAAGCTCTGCATTTGCAGACTCCACCTCTATCGTGACTCGTGAGGGGGATAAGAGGTCAGAGCACCTCGTCAAACAAAATCCTTGACCGCTTCAAAGGCAAGGATATGGCGCTTAAGGGTCTTGCAAGCCCTTATGGAAGCGCCTCGATAAAATGTGGAAAACATCAGAGGTTATAGTTAGAATTACAAAACCATAAAAATAAATCAGAGAAAGTAAGATATCAACCCGTGGAAGTGCTAAGGTCCATCACGATCTCATCCTCCTTCGTACATAGATTGATAAGAGCCTCGATGAGGTTTGGAGACTTCTCTCTTGCACCCCGCCATGGTGTTTCGGTGGAGGTCCTCAATGTGAGTGAGTCATGGGTTATGAAGTTGGTCAATTGAGCGTCAATTGACAACTCAAATCCATTTGCCAGAAGCTCCATTTTGTCGTTGAAGATAAATTGAACTAGCGGATTGGTCTTCCTCACAAAGCACTTGACCATGAAGGTCTTGTGCGTGCGCCTTGGACGTGCATCGGAGAAGATGAGAAGTTTGTTGATGGCAAACCACTTTGCCTCCTCTTGGAAATCTACCCACAACGCCCAAGAAACCAATTCATTAGAAATGAACCTAGAATCTAGGTAAAGCACAATGATTTCCCCTCCATTGCAGAGAAACTCCATTGCCAGTTTAAAGCTCTTCTAAAATCGACAAAAATTCCTTCCTCCTCTAAGTAGTTGGCACTATGGGAAGCATGTTCCACATTGGGACCATAGATCCACCCTCGATACTCGGGATGGGCAAGTCCTCTGGGACATCAAATACAATCAAGTCCGCCAATCTGTCGACAAACGGATCCCTGTTCAAGTACCGCGTCCTCAATCCAATGTTGGCCTTCAACCACTGTGCCATGTTCCTCCAAATCGGCGGAACATCCTCCAAGGATGCAACACTATGAAACTCACAAAAGATAGATAGGACGCTGTGGCACAGTACCTCAACGCCAACGTTGGAATTGACATGCTCTACCAAGGGAATGGAGTAGGTCGTCTGTGAAGGCTTTACGACGTAAGCTCCAAGCCGACTACTTGCAGATGGAGAAATGCCAAACGTGGTCAACACAGGTGGCCGTAGAGAAAACGCTCCCAGACCAACCACCAAAAGCAACTTCTTCGGTCCTACCTTTGCTACCATCGCCGCCAGCTCCTTATTCATAAGAATCATTTCCTTCCCCTATTTCTTCACAGTTTTTTTCTCCAACGATGCAGCCACCCGTTGTGTGGCCTTGGTTGCAGTCTTTGTTGCTCGCTCCGCTACCCTTGCTTTGGCCTTCTCAGAAAGCTCGGGCTCTTCTATCACAGGAATACAAGAGCTTACGACAATGCCCACTCCAGACTACAAAGCCAAGGCATCGCAAGATTCCCAATACTCCACCTCATTCCCCGGAATTGGAGCAGTGTCATGGAGCTCCAAGTACCAAGGGCATTGAGCTAGGTGATGGCAAGTAAAGTGCCGTAACTGCGCGTTGGTGAAGATGCAGTCTTTGCGGACGTTAGTATCAATCCACTTCTTGAACCGGATGGGCAACTTCCGCGGCTGCAACGCACCACTGTCAACTAGTTCCCTCCAAAAATACCAAAGAACCACCCTCTTTAAGGTCTGCAATGTCTTCGGCTGCTTCAGAAACTCTTCAAACTTCACGTACCCAGGCTTTACCCCCAAATGATTCTTAAACGCCCTATTCTAAAAAGTCAGCAAATAAGACTCAATCCATGAACCAATGTCAAGGATTGGTTTTAAAGGCCCTTTGTCTTGATAACAACGTTGTCCTCCTTTACAATCTTAGCAAAGAACTTCTCCACCACCTCTCCTAGCTCCAAATTATAAGACTCTTGTCAAAAACATATTTATGTTCACAAACTTTGAAGTTTAATAAGAACACTCATTCAAAAAACATACCTCTGCCCAGAAAGAAGCCACATCAAGCCAGGGGAAAAAATTGGTGTCTGAGCACGGAGCCTTTGGGAAGTTGTACTCATCTCTACTTTCCTTACATATGTTCAGCCACTACATCCACCGGCCCTTGAACCTGGCTGTGACCTTGGTGGTCCATCAACTATGACTTTAGAGATCAACTGAAGCTTACCCAGCACAATCTTTGGCTTGTTCTGGTATATGTTGTAATGGTGAAAAATCTAAATTAAAAAAAAACATATAAGGATCAAACCTGAAATCTGGGCTGCATAAATTGGTCACCACCAACCTCTACAAATTTATATGAATGGACATTCACATAAAATTGGGAGATACACATACCTTGTAGAAGAACTCTTCACCATTACCCGGGTTTGCAATTGCAAGCAAGCGGCTGAGCAAGATACTGCACTGAGTCTTCATCTTTGCTACCCCTTCAAAGCATTTTGAAACCAATTCCGCCGAGCTTCGAATCCGATTAGCTCCAACACACGTGACAAGAGAGTCTCAATATGAGCAAATGCAATTCTCCTGAGCAGCAATCAGCTCCCGCTACACAGACAATCAACGATAAAGAATTTATCAAAGTCTTTCATAAACTGATTCAGTAAGAAATTCAAAATAATTAGAGTCCATACATTGTGAATGTACCTCGTGTAATAACTTGAGGAATGCATCGAAGGTTATATGGTACCATTTCATTGTCCCTTTCCGCCCCCACTCTGCCACACTAGTGTGGTAGTCCTCCTCACTGATCAACTCCTTCAACTTATCAAAGTCCAACAAACCAAAACATTGAATTTTCTTTAGCTCGTTCATAAGCTATTGAGTCACATAATTGGAATCCTTTTGCCCGAAAGTCAATGTACATAAACTTCACTAATGTTGAGTTTTGTCACGGGACTTGGCGTCGAGGGCCTCTCTGCATCGTAGTGTTGTAGCGTAGATTGATTTGTTATACATCTATGGGTTTAGGGACGTACGACGGTGCACCACATTCATCCGTGGATGTTTTCCATCCACGTAGCGTTGTATGTGTGTGCGTATAGCGCCGCACACGTCCTTGACTTGACGTCTTTGTCAAGTCAAGCTTTATGAGTGAGTTAGATAGTGTTTAGTGATTACCTTTGCTTGTAAGTGATTATTTATCATTAGTAAAGGCTCCGCATTCTCTTATACTACCTACACAGGTTGAATATCCCTTTGTAATTCAAAGTGCAAGACCCTTGACTACCCTAGTAATTCACTAGTTACTCACTTAACAAATACCTCCCCACATATTCCTCTTTAGCTATAAAATTAGATCTTAGAAAGATGGAACATTTTTGTAGGTACTTAGATCAATGTTGTAGTATGCATTTAGATGACTCCAACGCACCAAACAACGCGTGATTTGGACAATTTTTTAAGAAATTGTGGGCGGTGAAAGTTTAAATTAAAGAAGGACAGCTGATGCACCTGCTGCCGATAGCTTCATCCATTTTGCAATTTTTCATCCGTCTGTTGATTTTTCATCTTCGGCCGCAATTTTCATCCACTGTGATTGAAAGTGTAATTTTGGGCAGATTCATTTAGCTGTGAATTTATATCTTCCAAAATAATTACTATTTTTCGGATTTTGACTTCGGATTTGAGTTTTCTAGGGGGGTTTCTATCTAAAGTGAATGAGAAACTTTTGATTAAAAAGTTTTTCAAAAATCACTTTTTTGTGGGTATTAAAAATAAATTAAAAAATATTAGTCTAATCTTTGAAGTTCATTTGTAGAGGCAATTTAGCTCGGATTTGAGCAAAATTTGCACTCACTCTACGTGAAATTTGCCAAGGAATTTGTTACAAATATTGGATTGGTATTTGGAGTTGATCCACAATCCTAAATGATGATTTTTAAGGGCTCCATATATTTTTAAACACCAACTTCCAAAAATTTCCATAGAACTTTAAGTTGTGAGACTTAGGGAAACAATTTCAAGTGTTTCTCTTTGTATTGCACATTTGCAACTCGGGCCATCCATTGCAGGCAAGTGCTAGTGGCTCTGACCCCTTGTCTTTCATGTTTTAATGTTGTTGGGGGAGATTCTCTGCCCCTCATCATACGCTATAATCTTGTATGTGCGAGGGCTCCAACCTGCTTGCACGCCCTGTACGTGAGAAAGACTAACCATATGCGCCCCTACGCTCGTGCACCAACACTATATAAGAGCCATATGCGATGTGCTTGTCCTCCCTTACACTCCTTATTGGACTCCTTGCATGAATCCACAAGTGACAAGTGTCCACTTCTAGCTTTTGCTCTAAGTCCTAATTCGAGCCATTAAAATTTTATATTGTGAAGTTGAGTCCACTAGTAGAATGAAGCTTTTGAAGCCTAGTTTCCATTCCAATCTGAAATATTGGAATATACATAAAGTTGAATAAGTTATTGCAAATGGAACTTCTGGTCTGTAACCACAATTGACTGATAGACTTGCTTTAGTTTCATTTACACAACAAGGTTTGGCACTATGATATACATCTTTGGTGTAATCTTTTTTCAAAGATTTTTATCATAATATATATTTGATATGAATATTCAAAACGTTTTTCTTCAAATAAACAAAGTATCTTCCAATTTTCAAAAAATGAGATATTTAGTGACATGTAAAAGACAAGTAATCTCATTTCTAAAAAATGATATTGAAAAAATCCCATTTATATTTAATGAAAAATTAGAGTACACAGTAGAATGAAATTGGGACTTATGCCACAATTGTTGGATTTGTCGTTCCAGAGTTATGGTGGTGCATTTAGGGTTGAATTGTATTCAAGGCACTGTTGCTTACTTTCTCTATTATAGTGTAAAATAATAAAATTAATCCTTGCTTAATTTTCTAGAAAATTAGAGGATAGAAGTGCCCAATGAAAACCCTTACATAAGCAAAAGTCACAATCAAAGAAGCCTTTTAATGGTAAGCAAAAGAAATATTTTGGTTCAATACAACCGTTGTACATAAAATCACACAATATGATTCTATAAAGTGTAAACACTATTTCAATGTGGCTAAGTTTTTTAATTTATTTTTCAAAGGTGTCTAAGTTCAAAATATTATTTCTATATTGCCTATCTTAAATAAATATTAGGCAAAAAAGTGCTCAGCTTCACATATCAATAAAAACATGTTGTCATATTGCTTTGACAAATAAATGATCTTACTCCACATCCGCTACTTTAGCACATTGTTGTCATTCTAAAATTTAAAAATTTCCATTCTATGTGGATGGGGCCCCTGTAAATGTAACCTTTCAGAAAAAATAAATAGAACTATACATTAAAATTTGCCGACATGTGAATAAAGGAAAAAAAAAACCTGTCAATGTATCTACGGCTATAGGGTAATTTTTTAATTTAGAAAATTTCCAACATTTTGAGCCAAATTTTACAATTATACCATTAATTTTTTTCAAAATAAAGAATTTGACCAAAAAAACTGCATTTTTTTCCCATTTTCAAAAAAAATTTGCTTACAAGTTGTTGTTCACAAGATAGCATTGTTGACCCTAAACCTTAACATAGACTTCTCTTCAACCGAGTTGGTGGTCTGAAATGGGCTTATGTAGACAACCCTAAAATCATCAGAAGTTGTAGAATGTACGCCATGTTTGTCATGTCTATTGGAGAGAGAAGTATGTACCAAGTACTTAGATGATGGTCGTCTAAGTCCACTCATTTTTTTGTAGATTTTAAAACTGTCAAGTAGAGCCAATGTAGACAACCTTGAAAGTCATCAGATGTTGTAGAATTTAGGCCTTGTTTGTCATGTCCGTTGAGGGGAGAACTAAAATGTACTAAAAACCTAAAAGATGGTGGTCTTAATCTACTTGCCTTTGTAGATTTTGGGTCCAAAGTGGGCCTAGTCCATCTATGTAGACAACCCGGAAATCATCGGAAAATGTAGATTTCACGTTCCCATCCACTTAGATCTGCCACTTCCATTATGTTTGTAATAAGCTCCACCCTTTGACACCTACGAGGCCCTAACACGGTTGATTTTGGTGCTTAATATGCTCTCCTAATTCCTTCCACGATTGGCCATTGTCTATCACGTCCTCTAAATGCATTTTGAGCTCCTCATTAGCTTTCCAATGGATCTCTCCAATCTCCAATCCAACTCACTTAAAAATAACATCTATTAAAACAACCTAGATATTCTAGCAAGAGAGCTATTCATTCTTGGTGGACTCCATATGAGGAGAAGAATTGGTAAATGATGGTAAGAGGGATTTCACACATGGACCATGATACCCACGTACCATGTGCTACTAGCAATTTGATTGGTGAAGAGCCTCAAAATCGGCCTTGGTCGGGACCTTGGTGTTTCACACTTGGACCAAGATACCAAGGATGTTTAAAATGCTTAGTTGGCAACACTTTTTGGAGGTTTTGGCACCAAGACTTTGGTTCTTCGAGGGAAGATTGTTAAATATATAAAAGTCTTTCGCTTCACTCTCATCCGCTTGAAAAATTCCACCTCCAAAAATGATCCAAAATGGGTATGTTCCATAAAACCCCCATGCCTTGCAAATTGCCAACATGACCTATGTGATGTAACTCTCCATTGTCCCCTAATAAATGCCACGATAATCAATAATTGGACAATTTGGTGAAAAATTGCATGCTTTGCATAGCCAAAATGCTGACAGTAACATATTTCAAAACCATGAACACCGAAAGAAGCATAAAAATGTATCTCCTTGTAGGCTCCATGGCTAGAGAATGTGAGGAAAATTTCATAAAAGCAAGACCCTTAGGAAGTAAAAAGTGACTTGAGATTTGCCAAATGGTATGAGGCACGGCCTCTCAACTTGGTACCTTGGGCTATCACACATGGAGGGTCCCAAACTCCACAAATTGCATATTTTAATCTTTTTTTCCAACTAGAAAACTCAGCACCTCAGCATAATTTGGTCCTTTGGTACCTTGGTACTATGGTCCATGTGTGAAACCCCTAAATTTTGGTAAGACAAACGGGGTTGCTATAGAGAGAGCTGATTGTATGTAGACAACCCGGAAGTCCTCAGAAACTGTAGATTTCACGTCCCCGGAAATCCTCAGAACGGTAGACTTCAAGTCCCCATGCACATAGATCTTGTGATAAGATGGCAGCCGCCTCTTCTTCTTCTTCTTCTTCTTCTTCTTCTTCTTCTTCTTCTTCTTCTTCTTCTTCTTCTTCTTCTTCTTCTTCTTCTTCTTCTTCTTCTTCTTCTTCTTCTTCTTCTTCTTCTTCTTCTTCTTCTTCTTCTTCTTCTTCTTCTTCTTCTTCTTCTTCTTCTTCTTCTTCTTCTTCTTCTTCTTCTTCTTCTTCTTCTTCTTCTTCTTCTTCTTCTTCTTCTTCTTCTTCTTCTTCTTCTTCTTCTTCTTCTTCTTCTTCTTCTTCTTCTTCTTCTTCTTCTTCTTCTTCTTCTTCTTCTTCTTCTTCTTCTTCTTCTTCTTCTTCTTCTTCTTCTTCTTCTTCTTCTTCTTCTTCTTCTTCTTCTTCTTCTTCTTCTTCTTCTTCTTCTTCTTCTTCTTCTTCTTCTTCTTCTTCTTCTTCTTCTTCTTCTTCTTCTTCTTCTTCTTCTTCTTCTTCTTCTTCTTCTTCTTCTTCTTCTTCTTCTTCTTCTTCTTCTTCTTCTTCTTCTTCTTCTTCTTCTTCTTCTTCTTCTTCTTCTTCTTCTTCTTCTTCTTCTTCTTCTTCTTCTTCTTCTTCTTCTTCTTCTTCTTCTTCTTCTTCTTCTTCTTCTTCTTCTTCTTCTTCTTCTTCTTCTTCTTCTTCTTCTTCTTCTTCTTCTTCTTCTTCTTCTTCTCTGGATCTGAAGAGAGGGTGAGCTATTGCAGAAACATCTTCCTCCATGTTCTCATCAACACGAGCTAGATTGAGGTATTGGGGCATGTGTGCAGTTCCCATGTTGGTAATATTGTTGTTACAAGCCTGCTCATCTTCCTGTCCTTTGCAAGATTCATGTACTTATAGCAAGTTCGGTGTTGATCGGAAGGTAGGTGCCTCTTGGTGTGCTTGCACTAGCAGTGTGAGTCTAGAAATACTGTCGTCGAAGTCTGCATGTGTTGTCTGCAAGGTCCATCCTGCGTCTTTTGCAACTTGTTTGTCTGAAATCGTGAACTAGCTAGTAGGTCCTCTTTTTCTCTGGCTACCTACTCCGTTTTCTGCTGAGTACTTTTCAAGATTGGAGGGGAAAAAGAAGAGCTTTTGTTTTTCAGTGTCGAGGTTGGAATTTTGGTTCCAATTTCACTGTTTTTCGTTGATTTGGGTGAGTTAGGTGATTGACTGGTTTTGATTGATTGGCAGATCAGGTACCATTGGCTCTTTCGTGTAAAACTTTTTGGATGCAAATTTTTAGTGTAATTCAAGTATATTATTTCTGTGGTAGATGCAATATGCCATGTCAGATCAATAACATGAGAAGAATTAATAAAATCCGTAACTTTTGGCGGCATTCTGCAACCTTCAGCATCAGCTATGCAACCTGCAAGATTTCAATGGATGTTGTTGTCTGTCAAAGTTAGTGTTGGATGCCTTAGATTGACATGTGCACACTGCCAATGTGCTCACTGTTTCATTCAAGGCAAATATCCATTTAAGAGTCAGCTGATTGACCTTTGGTGCATCTTGAGGCTTTTACGCTAGATACGCCTCCAACAGCTTCTTCTGAGAGTAATGTTGTTTTACCCATGTTTTACAATCAGTAGTGAACGAATTCATCTGCCTTAGATTGACATGTGCACGCTGTCAATGTGCTCACTGTTTCATTCAAGGCAGAAAAGCAAGCAACTCGAAGCCCGCTCTGGAGTTGTGCCTCCGAATCTCAGATGCGCTCAGTAGCAGCAGCAGCTTCGGATATCATATTTGCAGTGGTCCTTCTAAACCCTAAACCTAAAACCTATGTAATATATGCCTTCGATTGACACGAATGCACACACACGTGTTTGTCGTTTTGTTCAAGGCAGACAACGATCCTCCATTTGTTCTGAACCTGCAGTGGTGAGGTTTCTGCACATGGGCAGCTCTGGATAGTAACATCATGTTTAGAGTTTAGGGTTTTCATGTTTTGCATTAGCAGCTAGGGGCTCTGACTCTGTTTCCATAGATTATGCAAAGTCTATCATATGGCACATTTTGACCTCTTCGTTCCTCTCTAGAACTGATGCATTTACCTTTTTTTATAGTAATGTATTCCAACTGATGAACGCCTTAGCATTGACAGCAATGAATACGTCGGTCGCACTAGGAAAATCATGGTTGCAGTATGATGTTTATCTCACATTGATACGTCTTGGATGCATTATTCACTTGCTTTCGTCACTAGTTCGGGATGCTACTTTTCAGCATTGCCCTCGCCGCAGGACACAGTTATGGAATGAATGATGTAGGGATTGCATGTCGAGGGAATTGCTCTTTTCTGAATACTCGCATATTCCTGTAGAATCACCCACATTTTCTAGAGATAGACCGTTACAGGTAGATAGGTAGGTCAGTTGTTGGCGGAGCCAATCTTTGTGGGCTGCCTCGCTCCCGTAGCGGTCTGCTCGGCCGGCTCGGCCTTCTGATTGGTTCTCAGCTCAAAGATTACTCACCGTATTTGATTCGCTCTCCTACCTTGTTCGAAAAAGCAATCATGACATCCAGAAATACAACGACCTTGTGAAATAATACAACGACCTTCCAGTTGTTCTCACATGCCACGTAACATTCCCCCCTTGATTTCAGGAGTTAATATGCAAAGATGATTCACAGAGTTCATCCATTTCCGGAATTGAAGGATAAAATACAGAAAGAATATTAGTTCACCTCCTCGAAAAATATGAACAGAAGATTCACTAACTTCATCCCATGTGTGCAGAAGCATAAGCAACAAATCTTCACCAGAGTAGATGCATCAAACATAAAAAACTTTCGAAGTTGCCCGCTTGCATTTGCACATCTGGTGATGGTGTGCTGTAGTTGTTGATATAATCTTCCTGAAATCCAACATGAAGACACAGTCAGATCACGTCACAAAGAAGCTACAAAACCGAGAGCTAGCTAGGCCTAAGAATCATAGAAAATGGTGAGTAAAAGAATTATAGATCTACATATTCCAGTGCTCTATCCCATATCACGTACACAACTGAAAGTTTTGAACTGGTATAGTGCTAGACTATACTTCCAAAAGGTATCCAACTGTGTGCATAAGCACACTTTTTTTGTATTTTAAAAAAAATCTGATTACATGACTCAAGAAGAGTCAGTATTGTTCAATACACCCCAAAACTCTTTAAAGTCTTTCACACTCATGATGTTCAAATTAAGATTTTGAACACCATGAAAAACTCCACCTGATCTGTTTTTGTTTTAGGATTTTGGGGTGTATTGAATACACCCCAAAACAGCTGGAGTTTCAAGATCAGGTGGAGTTTCAATACACCCCAAAACAGGGCGGTTAGCAACATTTTGAAAAAGTTCTTAATAACGTCTGGGGAGGTGTTTTTTTTAAAAAACAACGTTCTAGCTGTTGCTTCTAAACAAAGCAACATCTAAAACATTGTTTTTTAAAAAAAACACCTCCCCAGACGTTATTAAGAACTTTTTCAAAACATTGCTAACCGCCCTGTTTTCTTGTAGTGCTAGCAGAAGCTTCTGAAGGAGGAAACTCCATACGACCACCACCGTAATCCATAGGAGCTTTGAATCTTGTCGCAGATCCTTGGACTGTGTTTGTAGGTCCAGTGTTGATTCTTGTATTTGTCACTCTTGAATTTCCACAACTCTAAGAACCTTCACCTGTACTACTTTTTTGGAGTTGTAATAAGCTGTCAACAACCTCTAAATGAGTGATCAACGCACTATCCATCGTTGGATCCAAAAAGTTATCATATTCTGCAACATAATTATAATTGATTTCTAGTGGAGATCCCAAAGTTGTATTTGGTTTGCTCGAAGCCTGAATAGGCACGCTTGAAGTAGCAAGCACACATCCAGTAGGAGGACGACTTGCAATTCTTGAAGAATAGACCTCTTCACGATCAAAAGGCCTACCACCTCCACCATCGCCATGTGGAATAGCAGATGGACTAGAATAGAGCCTTCTTGGATTATGCAGGCCATTAACCCTTGGTTGAAATGATGGATTCATCACTGGGCTAAATCGAGGTTCTTGAGCAGAATACCTTGGTTGATAGACACCAGGTGAATAGTACTAATCTGGTCTTATTGAACAAAAATTGTTCCCTCCACATGAATACTCATTTGGTCTTAGAGAACAAAAATTGTTCCCTCGACCTGAATATTGATATGGTCTTGTAGGACAAGTATTGTTCCCTCCACGTGAATATTGGTCAGGTCTTATTGAACAGAAGTTGTTTCTTCCAGGTGAAATCATTGGAGGTTGAGGATGATAAGAGTGTCCTTCAGGTGAATTCATAGGAGGTCGAGGTTGATAAGAGTTTCCTCCAGGTCTCATAATCTTACGAAAAGATTGTTGATATGGAAGGCTCGTTCTACTAGTCGAAGCAAATGCACTTGAATTCAAGTCACGATGAAATGGAACACAATCAAACATTCTAGTATTCTCACCAACACCAATATGTACCGGCTTGGCTTGAATTTCCGGAGAAGCCATACAATACTCCTCATTAGGAGCATCAATGTCTTCAGATATCATATTCTGATGATCAATATTCTCTTTATTGGCTTCAACAGCATTCTGCAAAAGAAACGTACAAACTTATTAGTAGTATTGATTTCAGCAAATAAATGCTACAACAAAGTCAATTATAACCTGAGACACATGACAATATTCTGATCTTCTATAATATTACATGAAACTTACCTTTTTTTTGCAGAAGCGGACCACTATCAGACGATGCATTTGAAGCACCGACTTGGTTAGAGTGATAGTTCTGGCTAATGAAATCCTTGACTTGATTAAACCTCACATGTTGAGTAGATTGATTTGCATCAACCAAGTATGGATTCAGAGATAGAACTTGTGCAGCTTGTGTGTCAATCCCAGTTGTTCTATCATATTTGTCTAAAGAAGAAAGAGCTCGGTGACCTGTTATTTGAGCCATTGTTGCTTTAGGAACTCTTGCAATCGACATCCTCGTGATTGCCATTACCCTCCCTGATTTATTTGTAACATCGCCAGAAACACCTGCTGCGACAGCCATCTATTTCAACATCTTCCTAATGGTACTCAAACCCACGTTTTGTTTTTTGAACCAATTATCGGATGTATGCTTGTCGATTGCCGGAGCTAGTAACAAATGCCCATCTTTGAGAGAAGAAGGCGTATACTTCTCAAGTGCAATCCACGTTGACACGACATCCGCATCATAACTTGTGACAGCAGGTCTGAATGCCTCCTCTTGAAATCTCCGAATGTTAACGGGATAGTTCTTACTAGTTCGCTCGTCATATCTGCACAAAGACACATCAATGTTAAGACGTTCAAGATTCAAGATACTTTAGACTCAAAAAGGTGAACACATCAATCTCAGCTGAACTTCTTGCAATTAGTTCGTTCAATCAATCTCCACTCAAGTCCTATTTGTTGATGCAACTAAACAGAAAAATGAGTGTATAGACGTGAAAATGAGACTGATCAATTGACCTAAATATATTATGAAACATAAACTCTCAAAACATGACAAGGAAAAGGAAACTAACCTGACAATAAACTCTCAAAACATGAGAAGGAAAAGGAAACTAACCTGACAAAGGTGTAGCCCGCGTTATCTACACCAATTGTGAAGTCACGATATTGTAAATTCCACATCTCAGTATTCCCTCTGATGAGGAAAACTACAGTGCAGTAGTATACAACTCGCTTCTATAAGCCACGCGGTGAGTTCACTTGATGATCTTGATGGTTCAGAATTTTTTGTTCATCTTCAAATGATAAGCCATTGACCTTCCGTCTTCCTTTATTGGCACGAGCATTACGAGACATTAGCATAGCTTCATTGACAGCTCTATTCACAGACATGAAGAACGGGTGCTCGGTGATGACAAATATAGGTTCCATTTGATTCGTTTCTTTTGAGCACGTTGAATAATGCGTTGGAATGAATTGTACAAGTTCATCAAAGATTCAGTGGGATAACGTTGTCCATTTTTCTTGCATGTCTCAAGAAAATATCTGCATGCAAACACAGATACAATACAAGTAACATTACTATATGATTATTATCTACAATTGTAGGAATCCAATATATTTCATCACAGTCATCATCATAAAGTAGAGTGGAAAAGTTGAGACAATATTACCTCGTCACAATCTTCCCAAGCTCTTGAAGTTCATATTCTTCAATTTTCTTCGAACAGTCAAGGCCCATACGCTGCCTCCATGAATCGAAACAATTCCGACACCAGCTCTCATTTCGTTCAGAACGACTATGGTCTTCCGTGAGTACTCGTGTCAACAATTCATCATCGACATCAAGAAAAGCATCAGTCTCAGAGACTTGCTCATCCAATGCCAGAGGGATTACACTCATAACATTCACCTCTGGAACAAGTCTATCAATCATGCTCTCCTCAACAACAATCTCGCTAGCAGCATCCACCTCTGGAACAAGTCTATTAATCATGCATTCCTCAACAGCAATACCGTTAGCATCGTCATGAGAAGTTTTTGTATTGGAAACTGTTGAAGTACAATGTATTCACAGTACAGATGCAAACGGAGCTGCGCTAGTGCGCCTCAATGTTTATTAAGCTGAGAGGTGAATATATACATAACGGTGTCTGTGCAGACAGACAGGATGGATGAGAAAGCGGCATAGTGGATGAAGGTGCGATTGAACAGATGAACGAGAGTGTTATTCTCAACAGCCTCCCTCGGTCTCGACTTCATTTCGTGCGACGTTTGATTTCAGTATCGTAAGGATGTTGAAGTTCAAAGTTCTAGGTTGCGGTGGATAGTTCAATGATACCAGCGTTGTATCTGTCCAGAGTGAACTTGCTAAACGGTAGTGGCTTCGTTAGGAAGTCGGTCTGCTGGTCTTGAGTTGGAGTGTAGTGAACCTTTACTTGTCCGTTTTGAGTGGCTTCTCTTACAAAATGAGCTTGAATTCCGATGTGCTTAGTTCGTGTATGTAGGATTGGGTTCTGTACTAACTTGATACAGGACTGGTTGTCGCTTAACAGACATGTGGCCCCAGGTATTGCAATTCCCAATTCTTCAAGAAGGTTACGGAAGTAGATTATATCTTCGGATGCATCCGTAAGTACTCGATATTCAGCTTCTGTCATAGACAAAGAGACTGTTGGCTGCAATTTGCTAGTCCAAAAAATGCATGATGCTCCGAGCTTGTGTAGTATGCCTGATGTTGAGCGGCGGGTGTCTATATCTCTACCCCAAACTGCGTCGGCATAGGCATGATAAGTGTCGGAGCTAGATGAAGGTAAAAATAATCCATAGTGCATTGTGCCCTTAATGTATCTGAGAATACGTTTTGCTGCATGAAGATGTTCCAGCTCCGGCGTGTCCATGTATCGAGCTACGCACCCAACTGAGTAGCTAATATCTGGACGTGTATTCGTAAGATATATTAAGCTTCCAACTATGGATCTATATAATTCAGCGTCGACTGCTTCTGTTCCGGTGGATTTCTGAAGAGTGATATGGGGATCCATGGGAAGCTGGCTTGAATTACAATCTGTCATTCCGAACCGATGGAGGAGTTTCCGAATGTATGCAGTCTGGGTCAACAATATGCCATTTCGCAGCTTGTGTATCTTTGCTCCGAGGTATATACTAGCATTGCCCATATCAGTCATCTCAAACTCTCGTTTTAAAGCGTCTTTAAGAGCTGCAATCCGGTTCTTGTCATCGCCCGTTATTAACAAATCGTCAACGTACAATAGAATGAACACACGCTTCCCTTCTGTCGTCGCAAAGTAAAGGTTCGGATCGTACTTGCTGCGGATATAGCCTTGCTTGGTGAGCCACGTGTTGATTCTGGAATACCAAGCTCGCGGCGCTTGCTTCAGCCCGTACAACGCTTGTTTGACCCTGCAGACTTTTGTTGGATCCCCTGCATTGGGGAAGCCTTCAGGTATTTCCATCAAGACATCTTCATTGAGCACACCATTCAGGAAGGCTGTTTTCACATCGAGCTAGTGAAGATCCCAATTGTTTTGTCCAGCTAACGCTAACATAATTCGGATTGTGCTCCACTTGACTACCGGAGCAAAGATGTCGTCATAATCAATTCCAGCACGTTGCTGAAACCCTCTTGCCACTATTCTTGCTTTAAGTTTACTGTTGTCACCATTTTGTTTAATCTTGAAGAGCCATTTGGCAGTAATGGGCATGCAATCTTGAGGTCTTTCTATAACTTCCTAGGTGTTGTTGCGTAATATCGAGCTTACTTCACTATTGATAGCTTGTTGCCACCCTTCATGCTTGATAGCATTAGTGAAGTTGGAAGGTTCTTCTCTTGATTCAGTACTCAATGTCCAAAAATCATGTAGACGCCACGATGGTCTCCTGTCGCGAGGTGGATAATGCCTTCCTGATGTACTAGTTGCTTCATTACTTGCCTCCCTACTTGGTAGAGACCTTGATGGCTGCGAGAAATCTGTAGATGCTGGTGATATTGATATCTTTGGAGATACCCCTTGTTGTTGTTGATATCCGCTATGATTTAAGGTCTCAGATGATGAGATGGAGTGTTGTGGCAAATGAAGCATCACAGGCTAAGGCGGTTGGTGCCTACCTGGCTCCCGCAGTTTGTGTGACTTCTCTTGTACTAGTTGGTTGGTGTGGCACTGTAGCCGTGCTTCTTGTCCCTGATCCCCGTGGCTTTCGTTGCAGGTATCGGAGTGGGCTTCCGAAAGGTGCTCCGTTTCTTTAAAATAAGTGCGGTTGTCACTAGCTGAAGTTACAGAAAGTGGTGTACCATGAACGTGACTACCGGTGTCATTTGAGAAAGGTTGGTCCTGGCTTAATTCCTGAGGCATGTTAGGTTCTAAGTTTGGAGAGTTTCTATCGTGTGTCACGTCGCTTGTACGTGAAAGCGGTGTGACAAAGCTAAAATCAGCTATCGATGACAAGAAATCAGGTTGCAGGTGTTGGTACCCTACGTGTTCTTCATCAAACACCACATCTCTGCTGATAACTATCTTTCGTCTAATATTGTCATATAATCTAAACGCTTTTGACTCAGCATCATATCCAACAAACATGCACTTGCGAGTGCGTTTGTCAAGCTTTTGACGCTCTCCCTGAGGTACATGTACATATGCCATGGAACCAAAAAATTTCAAATACTGGAGATTTACTGGCATACATGTGAAGCTTGTTTCCAAAGAAATGCCAAAGTTCGATCTTGTGGGACTCCTGTTTATAAGATAAGTTGCCATTGAGACTGCTTCAAGCCAAAGAAATGTTGGGAGGTTGCTATCAGCTGCAATACTACGTGCTCGCTCCAAAATTGTTCGATTTCTCCTTTCCGCTACACCGTTCTGTTGTGGCGTTTTTGGCTGCGTTAATTCTCGTGTAATCCCATGCCGTGAGCAGTAACCAATAAAGTCTTGGGATAGATATTCTCCGCCCCGATCAGATCTCAGAGCGCGCAATCTTGTGCCTGTTTCAACTTCCAGTTTTGCTTTAAAGTTGCGAAAAATATGAAAAGTCTCACTCTTTTGCTTTAAGAAATAGGTCCAGCTCTTGCGCGAGTGATCATCGGTGAAAACAAGAATAAACCTTGAACCTCCTAATGACGGTTGAGGCATCGGTCCCATAACATTGGTGTGAATGCGTTCGCCTGGAAACTTGGCACGGGTCTCCGATTTTCTTGGAAATCGTTCTCTGTGTTGTTTACCGGCCAAGCAGCTTGTACATACACGTTTGTCAACATTGATGTTAGGAAGCCCATGAGCATGCAAAGATCGTGACAAGAAGCTGAGCCCAGAGTAACTGATGTGTCCAAGTCTCCGATGCCATATCTCTGCAGTGTCGCTGCTTTCCGTTAAAAGAACTTCCGGAGATACTTCCTGTAAATAATACAGTCCATTTGTACAATCTCGGCAACTTGTGGCAACTAAGTTGTCGTGTTTATAGATCCAACATTGAGTCTTAGTGAACATTACGATGTGACCTGCATCTGTTTCGGCACCTATAGATGCTAAGTTTTTCTTCAACGAAGGCACGTAACGAACATTCTCCAATTTTATTTCTCCAGAACTGGTGTTCAAGGTGGAAGTCCCTGTTCCCTTCACGGGATGAGACTCTCCTCCACCTGTCTTGACATCACTGTGATAACTAGTTTGAGTAGGTGGATAGTCAAACTTGTTGACATCGGATGCAACATGTGATGTTGCGCCACTATCAAGATACCACGGACTATAGCCTAACTGATCATAATAGTACTGAGAACTCATGTAGGCATCAAGAACTTCAGCTGAATATGCATAATCCGTACCTCCTAAAGCTTGTGTCAGTGTCTGTCTGCAGTCCCTTGCGATATGACCGCTTTTGCCACAGTTGTAGCAGATAATATTTGCCCTGCTTGAAGATGCATGTGCGGGTGTAGCTGGTTGCCATGATGAGCCACGACCTCTGCCTGGTGGTCTTCCAAGTCCGCGTCCCCAGGACGGTGGCGGTGGCATGCGCCACCATGGTGGTGGTCGACCCCAGCGTCCACGTCCTCTGTTGCTTCCGTTTTGCTGCTGGCTTGGTGTGTTGATCGACGCCTTCTTGTTGAAGCTCACTGCCAGCGCTTCTGTATTGCCATGTAACTGAAGTCGATACTCTCGTCTATTCTGCTTTGTCAGCAACTTGGAACTCAAACGTGCAAATGATATGTCGGGGTCAAGTTGCGCTAGTGTCATCACAATGCTCTCGAATGATAGCGGAAGGCCATTGAGCACTATGCCGTTGAGGTTGCTGTCTCCCATCTTGTCTCCCATGGAGGTGAGGCGGTTCCGTAGTTCACGGGCCTTCTTGAGGAACTCATCCACCGAGCCTCCTTCAGCCATCTTCAGCGAGTTTAGCTGCGCTCTTAACATCAGAATTTGAGACTTGTCTCCCGCCGCGTACAGGTCCTTGAGTGCCTTCCAGATGACTGCTGGATCTGTGTGATCTTCGATAAGATCAACAATATCATCATTCACAGAGTTAGCTATCAGTCGACAAGCTAAGGCTTTTCTCTTGTTAAAGATGACCTCTGAAATACTCTCGCCTTCTAAAGTGACTGGGAACGTATCTGCCTTCCTCTCTTCTTCAGTAAATATACCAAAGACTCTCAGCCCGCAGATTCCTCTTCATTTTGAGGCTCCATATGTGGAAGTTCTCTGTCCCTCTCAACTTCTCACTCTCTTTGATAGCAGTGTGTTCTGTCATGGTGTTGGTCTATGCTCTGGTCGGTGCAGTGCACCACCAATCGTTTCTGCAATGCTACTCTAAGGTCAAATGCTAGTGCACCCTGACTACTTCTTCCTTAACTCTCTCTCACTGTGTACTGTGACTCTACTAACCAAGCTCTAATACCATGGTGAAGTACAATGTATTCACAATACAGATGCAAACGGAGCTGCTCTAGTGCGCCTCAATGTTTATTAAGCTGAGAGGTGAATATATACATAACGGTGTCTGTGCAAACAGACAAGATGGATGAGAAAGCGGCATAGTGGATGAAGGTGCGATTGAACAGATGAATGAGAGCGTTATTTTCAACAGAAACATGAACATCAACTGCCGTATTAACAAAGATGACGTCAGAATGCTTTTCTAGCACAGACGAATGAACCAATTGTATCTCACGTTCATTTCCAAGACTAAGACTCCTACGCCTTTTAGTGACATTTGCGGGATTCTCATGACTGGTTAATGGCTGACTGAGAAGATTGAAAGAAGGACGATCTTCATGCAAAAGTGTTGGAACAAACTTTCCATTAGCGCCTGATCCTCTATTCAATCGCTTGCTCTTTTAGTCTTCCTGCCATTGCAAAGAAGTAGGTCTAAAAACGCACTAAAACTTAAAGCGATGACGCTTCTAAAACCTAATCGAAACGAACACACCAAACCTATTGATTATCAAAACACCAAACCTATTGATCATTACCGCATTACAACTATTTAGCATATCTCTTTCAAACACCGTCGACACACAGAGAAAGACATCGCCAAAAGACATGGAACAATGCTTAAAACAAACCGCGACATCCTATCTACTCCTCTCACTAAACACAAACTACTCCATGTGACTCATGAGCACAACAAAACTTAAAAAGAACCAACTAACCAAGCAATAAGACCTTAATTACCTCCTAAGACGAAACCCTAATTGCGTAATCTCCACCGTCCAACGAATAAGGTGGATCGTGAACTCTCAATCTGAATCTACCACGTGGAGAAACATGTCAGACCAATTAGAATTAAAAAAATTTGAAGAAAGAAAAAAAAAAGGCACCAAGCGTTGTGGCCTGCAACCAAGGGTTGCGGCCTCGCCGACCAGGCAGATCCGCTACGTCGCGCAGCGGTCTGGGCGAGACCCGCTTTGGCTCGTACCGGGCTCGGTGGAAACTATCTACCTACCTACCTACCTCGTGCTACCGTGCTCGGTAGGTAGGTTCCACCTCGCCGCTACTCGCCGTAGCAGGTCTCGCCCAGACCGCTACGCTA
The DNA here is from genome assembly GCA_963971425.1 of Bryoerythrophyllum caledonicum. Classification (NCBI taxonomy): domain Eukaryota; kingdom Viridiplantae; phylum Streptophyta; class Bryopsida; order Pottiales; family Pottiaceae; genus Bryoerythrophyllum; species Bryoerythrophyllum caledonicum. Next base: position 6,985,825 of record OZ020524.1, read on the forward strand.
TCCGTAGCTATTGCTCTGATCTGCTGCCTCAGAGCATTTCTCTCCGTTTCGCTTCGGACGCCACACGTCTTTGACAGAGCGCACTATTCCAGGCACATAGGGACCTGGTTGCTCGACTGAATTGATGGACCAACTAGAGAGCAATGACGATGAAGGAGCTTTACAAAGGGAGCCACGCTGAACAGGTTGAAATCTTGGAGAGAGCATTGAAACGTCTTGCTTTCCACTGAGGATAAAGAATGCAACTCACGATGTCCCGGAAGAAGGAAATTATTTCGGTCGGCAAGTCAATAAGTTGCACTCAAATCCTAGAATGGGCATTAGGCTGGACGTCAGCCAAAAATAGCTACCATTTTATGTCATCAACATTGTGTGTGTGCATTGTATGTCTGCACCAACATTGCCTGTACCGACACAAAATGGCTGTGCCGACATTGAATACTGCTGAACCGACATTAACTTGCTAATCACTCGAATTTCAAAGAAGGCCGTCTAAGAGCTTGACTGCCGCAGTTTTTGCATCGATCCTCACACTCAAACTGGCCCCAGCTACTTGTGATCGACGCAGTGACCAATACCAGGTTCGTCGTTTTCTACCCTCGCTGTCTAGTTGACATGGTGCGGCGTAGAGCTGATCAGCGCGTCTTGACCAAGGACATGCTGCGGAAGGCCATCTCGCATTACCACCCGGATGCCAATTTGGCGCACGGCGAGGAGTGGCACGTGCTGTGTGAGGAGATCTCTACAATCCTCAACAAGTACGAGTATTTCAAACTCGAAAGAACCTGAAAGATCATCCCCTCTAGTTTGTATCTTTCAGCACTATCAAGGACTCTGGTCTACTCCTTCCGCGACAGTCTTCTGAGCTGGATTCCAATGTCATCATTGGTTGCCAGTGATGGATGGATTTTTCATCCACTGATCTCCATTTCACTTTTTCTCCTCTTAGCCTCCCTGAAGAATCGTTAAGTTCGGGGATCGTCTTGTTCAATGTTGAGAAGAGTGTCTTGAGTCACAGTTGCAATAAACATCAAAAATTACAGTTTCCGATTCATGTGCTCTTGATATTGCATTCAACATCCTGTTATCTTGACCACATTGTGTACATCTGTAAATCAATCAGTAGTGCACTCATACACCTCGATGAAACGGTAGCCCTGATTCAATCATTGCAAAGATGTAAAGGTGGATGAGTTAGCCGAAGGACAATGTTTTTGTCGGATGCAACATTCCTTTCTGAATGACCTCGGCGCATTTTGTCGCATTCTGTCGGAAAAGTCACAAATTTCTAAGATTGTAGATAAGGAATGGATTCCTAACATCGATTCGTCAAGATCGTGTCAGTTCAAGCAATGCATCCCCAATGACCATTCATAAGATTCGTTCACAAATGAGAACACGTTGCTGCAGGATGGGAAAATTGTCGGCAAATCGGAGGAATGATATTACATTTGGACTTGTACACGGATGTCACGAACTACTACTGAAGGAACGGACGAAATCAGGAGGCTTTACTTCCTGTCGCGGGGGCCCACGACAGGGACTTGCTTGGGTCCATTCTTGATGGCCAAGAGGCTCGGGGAAGATGTGGACCCCAGGTAGCCAATGGTGGTGGCACCGCCCAACAACAAGAACTTGAGCAACAGACCCCTCTTGGTGAACGCTCCGGCGAACGTCTCGAAAAACTTGTTCTGCAAAAAATTATCACAGGCAACAACATCAGCGGAGGTGAAGAAGATGAACGAACTATAGACAAAGTCTACATAACAAAACTAACTGCAAAAAGTGACACAGGCAACATCAGCGAGGTGAAGAAGACGAACGAAGTAGCTCTAACAAAGTCTAGATAACCAACTCACTGCAAAATGTCACAGGCAACATCAGCGGAGGTGAAGAAGATGAACGCATAAGCTCTAACAAAGTCTAAATAACCTACCTGAATTTCGCATCACCACTGTGAGATTACGTTCCCAGGAATAATTCTGCCAACACAGGCCTACTCATTGCCTAAAACTTTACCTGGAAGCCGTTGTATCGGTTGGGGTCGTCGTTGCCGTACAAGTCCCAGTTGCCAGTGGTGTTGTCGATCTCGCCCAAGTCAAAGTACACGCTCTTCTCACCGTACTTGGCGCTCACCGCTCCTACCCTGCACAGAAAGCAATGAAAATCAGCTCCAATGAACTGCGTTGGAAAATGAATAACCTAAAACCTAAATCCAAGAAAACTGCGATCACGACCTAAACTCCACCCTATCCAACCGCGCACACCCAACAAGCTCCCACACTGTACAAAGAGCTCCAAATCCCAAAGACAACAAGAACTAAGACTCCCATATCCCACATTATTCCAAGCTCCATAATAGGGTCACTAGATAATCCAGAGAGGAGAGAACGCACTCAACCAGTCACACCCGGCGTCCACCCTGAGATGAGGGGACTACGATGGGAGCACGGGAGAAACATCGACGATGACAAACGCTGTAACATGGAAGAAGAAGAAGAATGCAACTGTACTCACTTGGACGGGGACCGCACGGAGACGGTGCTCCGGGAGGAGACGGCGAGCTTCTTGCCGGCCAAGCTGCTGCCGGCCAAGCCAGACACGGCCACGGTAGCGGACGCTGCTGCAGCTGCCATCGCGATCGATCGCTGGGTGCTCGCACGAAGACTCACTCTCGAGGATGGGCTGTGCAGATGCAGGGGTCTCGGGGGAATGCGTGGCTGGCGCGAGGAGCCGAGTCTGATGAGTGCGGGAGGAGGGCCGGAAATGTGGATAAGGTGTCTGCCACGTGGCGCGGCGGTACTGGACGCGTTGGAGTGTCGACCAATGGGAAGAGGCGAGGGTGGATAGCGGCCATGCGCGACTGGGCCCGCCGGTCGTCTACCGGCTCCACCAATCGTCTGCCATCATCTCATCCATCTGGACTACTTTCGACTTTCAAGTCTCCACTTCCGACTTCCGACTTTTTACTTTCGACTTTCGACTTTCGACTTTCGACTTTCTAAAGTCTATACCCTACGCACTAGTCAGTTTTGTACATAAATGATAATTCATTCAAAATGGAGAATGTCAAAAAAAAAAAAAAAAAATTCATGAAATTTGTCAAGGTGATACCCATGTAATGCCCATATGATTCCCATGGTGTTTGAAACACTATGTTCTTAAGAAATAATCAATTTAGCAGGTACTGTCCGAAAGTGACCACTTTGTACGGTAGCCCTTAAGTATAGCATGGAACATGTTTTCAACAATGTTTTTCAGTTGATCGATTACTCACATATTTAACCCTTTGGAACCCACGAGACCCAAGTGTGGGTTGTAAAGGTGTTAAATCTCAATTTGCATGAAATCCATGAAGAACTAGGTTGTGAAATTTGAAGTTCAGATTTACGCACACAATATATAAGTACTCTGCAAAAATCAATTGTATTTGGAGTTCTAGAACTCATGAAAAAGCTAGGAATACAATGCAAAATACATCAAATGATATGTCAATGCAAAGCTATCAACCTGGTCCACATGTGAACCTCTTTTATTCAAAGTACAAACATTCTTGCAAGAATCTTCTGATGGATAAAGTAGTGTACCCTCCAAAGTCCACAATTTTCATCAGCAATATATGGTAAGATTTAACATTATAATCTATTCCATCAATTGTTGAATGTTATGCAAATTTTTCCCACAGTTTAGGTTATAGTTTTAATTCAATCCGTAAGGATAGATACTAAAATTAGGCATTGTATTTCCATCAAAGTTAGTTAAAAAATCAGCACATATCTTGGTTTTACAACAACATGAATTATACACCAAAGGGTTAAGACTGAATTTAGTTGGGTACAAAACTTAAGTGAGATGTTTGTGTATATATACAAAAAGAGAAAGAAAAAAGGATGGCAGTTAAAGAATGTTTTGATGGTAAAAAATCATCTTATAAAATGAATTTATGTTCTTTAGGTTCTAAGGGCTACCATAGAGGAGCTTATATTTTGAAATAACCTTCTCCAGTTATTTGTAATATGTCCATATGATATATCAACCATTGTCAGGTCGAACCGAGATGGGGAAGCCTGAGAGAGCTCCGTGAAGTTAGGTGAGGAGAGCCTGGGATGTTAGTCGCAGTTTGAAGGATTAGGAGTAGCATGTGAGTTGGGCACAACTGAGGTCCTCACTTATGACTAAGAACTGCATTTTATGTAGGGATGATGAATGCTTAGTGTTGGGCAGAACTTGAGGACACTACTTCTCCCTTTGTTGTGTATTTTAAAGTTTGTCATTTGTTTTGGATAGTGGACAGCTGAGCATGGGACCCAAAGTGTTGGCATCCAGATCTAGTGATATCTTTGATGGTGACCTACAAAGCAAAGAATTAGTCCAGGAAAGTTTGTAGCATTCCCCTATACATCCTCCCTCTCTCCTTCACAAACCAAATAGACAACAATGTATAGCACTACACACGACACACCATCGCAGCTAGACAATAGTCACTCACAACTCAACAACAGACACCTAGAAACTACACCATCACTCACGCATACACACGTTGATTCCTACCACTTACATAGCCAATCCACCCTGAGCACAAAGAAACACGCAAGCAGCTTACCAGAACTCAGATGCTAACAACGCGCAAGCAGCAACACACCGACAACAACGTGCAAGCACCTTACCAGAGCTCAACACCAAGATGTCAAAGTACCAGGTCAACGCGCCGCCTCTTGCACGCAACAGCAGCTGTCCAAAAATCCACTTGAACTTAGCCTTGGCCTTGACAACCAAGTTGCCCTTCGGAGATGAGCATCAATGGCACTGTCCGCAGCCCGCCCGATGCTCCGCAACAGCCTTAAACAAAGTGTTAGCCCGCCAATTTGCCACTTGAAGCACAGACAACACGCTCTCCGCTAGGCGACCAGCTCCGCTTCCAACGCTTCCAAATCCTGGCTGAATCTGATGTCGCAGATTGGCCAGCCCTCCTACGCGCGCACTAGTTGCCATGCCACCACGCCAAGCCGACCGTACAGCAAGGGACATCCACAGCACGTCACCACAGATTCAACATCACAGGTAAGTTATCTCAATCCTCCATCAAAATTTTCACTCACATTTGTAGACTTGCATACAAATTGAGCACAATTTCCAACTACCAACCGCCAGCAGTAACAAACATCAACATGATAAGGACGACTTTTTACAAAACCAAGTCAACGCACGCAACTCATTATCCATCACCAACTTAAGGCTACGAAAGGTAAAATTGTTCACCATACCTCTGATTTATCTCACCTTATCTCCAGTCGCGTGCAAGTGGCCAACTTGTGCAGACCAACCGATCCAAGACAGACACACCAATGCGCACGATGGCAACCTCAGCAAAATCAGCAACATTTGCCTCCTACGAGACAGCATCAATGATAAATTAGTTACAGTGCCCGAAGCAATTACCTCATCAGCGGCAGCTGCAAAGACGGCAACAATTACTTCCTTGGCGGCAGCTACAGCGATGGTACAGCTTGTTAACGAGAGCCTCAACACAATTAGCAGCAACATTATACTCAAGATCTGTCGAATCTTACCACGTGTTGCCGCGTCCTCCAACTCCGAGCCTCTAATCAACAAAGGCAACGTCAATCACGCACATCAGAGCATAGTCTCAACCAATCGTAACCGCCTAAGCCACATCAAAACGTGCAGCAGGCCACACACGGAAGCAACCTCCAGATCTGCCCCAGCAACCGTCAACACACGCAACTTATTATCCCTCACCAAATCAACACTCCACAAGGTAACACTTTTCACCATACCTCTAATTTCTCTAATCTTATCTCCCGTTGCACGCAAGTGGTCAACTTGTCCAGCCCAGCCCATCTTTAAAGGGCGCAGTAATGCGCAAGAAGACAACCTCCTCCGCTTCAACAAATTAACCCGCACTTGCCCCCTCAATGGACGTATTGCACCTCCTGCCACCACGTCCTCCACATCCAAGCCTCCAATCACCACAAGTAGCGCCTCTCGCAAAGACACGCGTCACGTCTCCAACAAAGTCTCCAACAAATCTTGCGGCAGGCAGCACACACAAGCAACCTTCAACTACACACAAGCCGCCTCAAGATCCAAGCATGCAAACTCCAGATCCACGCAAGTTGCCAATAGATCCGCACATGAAATCCCAAAATTTGAAGTCCTGCAACAACGCAGCTCATCAAGGTTTACTCACCACCCTCTTGTAATCCCAACATCCACCCTCCACCAAATTAAAGAACAACTGCAGCCACAGTATCCCTCTCTTTCATTTCTTGATCGCAAATGTAGTAGTTGTCTTACCGATACTTATAAACCTTAGCTCCACCCGAGAGACAGAAAAAGCACAGCGTGGTATACCATTCACTTACCCACAGTATAGTTTGCTCCCTGGAACTGCCAGTACTACTCTCTTGCAACGGCTCTCATTAGAACCAAAACAGACAGGAAGCATAGGAGCGATAGTAACCTCGCCACACAGCGACAAACACAAGTAGCAGCCGTCGACGCAAACAGGTGGAGATACAACGCTTCAGCTGTTGGCAAGGCGACGCAAGCCAATACCGCGCGACGTCCGTCAATGATACACACAAACCATAGACGGAGAGTAGTAGGAGTGCAGAACAAAGAAGACGAACAACTCTGCTCCGCCACAGATGGGGCGCGACAACCAGCTGCCAGCGCAACAAGACATCGCGATCCCAGCGCAACTCAGCCCAAGCCTAAGACACGTCCCAATTCTCAACCCAAAATTTCAACAACCAGCAGAACATCAAGACAAATTGGCCAGCATAGTCCAACAACCATCTCAGGTTCTCCTCCTCTCTCTACTTCCTCGCATTATTTTCAAACCATTAAGGTTTATTTTGCAAGTCTATGTGTGTTATTTTATCTAATATTAAAATGACTCATTTTTTGGGAAGGTGACCATCTTTTTGGCACCTTCCACAAGTATGTACAAATGTGTTGCTTAAACTATCAGGATCAGTATCTTTGTTTGATTGTTAAAATTTGCACTTGGAGTTATAGGCCAAACATATTTAAAATTACTCTCTCACTGTGCTCCTCTATGAATGGTCTTAAAGTCTTTCTACAAAAAGGTCACTATTATTATGCTACATATCATAAATGTGTATGGACATATTCTCTTAAATGTTATATTAGAGGTCATCACATTTGCCTATACTTCTTGTGCTTAATTTGTAAATGTTTACAACCACATGCTAATGTCAAACTCATTCGATTCTTCTTCTTGAATATCTTAAACCCAAGAGGCCAACAAAGTAAGTTGTGGGAAGAGAATGATGTCAAGGTTAAGAGAGAAAAAACGGTATACATCTCTTTAGCCAATTGTTGTGACATTTATCTTATTTATCATTGCAGAATATCTTATGCCCATGCCGCCTCAACCTCTAGGGCAGTTGAATCCATGGAAGTTGTAGAAGAAAGTGTTTGCGACACGATTTCTACACAAAAACGGTCCAATATTGATGTTACGTCGTCTCGAAGCCAAGAGAAGGTCCGAGCAACTCATTTGTCCCGACCTTCATTTTGGTTGGGATTTAACACTTTAAACATTATAGCTATGAAAAGTGAGAGTCCAAAAGAACCAATTCACACCCTCAATGAACTTGTGGGGATCGGTTTGTGTGAGAAAGAGGCAAAAGAGAGGGTAGAAGCTCTTCCCTCTTTCCTCTATGTCTCTCAAGAAGAATGGCCCTTTTAAAAAGTAGATGGGAAAGAGGGTCATCATTTCAATCTGACGCAACTTCCAAGAAAAGTTGAAGTAGATGAAAATGGATTCGCTTTTGATTACCATGTTGCAATCTCTTTCCAACTAGGAGACGTGGAAGTGTGGACAAAAGATGTTGTCCAAGAGATGGTACTAGAGAGATTAAATGACATGGAGATTGAACTTGGGGAAATTTTGGGTGAACCTTTAGCTATCATGTGTTATCACAAAACAAACAGATGGAGTAGCACTATTAAAATTCATCTCAAAAATCCTGCGGTAGATGGAGTAGGTCTCCTTCGAGGCATTCGATCATTTATCTTCACTCTCGCAAAAGGAATTCCGAACCATGGAAAGGTTCGCAAGAGTTATGATTCTTTGGCCTTTGCAAACCTTCTTTCTGTCGAAATATCGGGCCCTAACCTTGCCAACCAAAAATGGTATAACCTTCACGAAGAAATAGTCCGTGAGGGTTTTGCAAGGGGATTTGACTATGAAATTACCGATGTTTAAAAGCAGGTAGGTCCATATCTTTTCATCATTTTTCTCAAACCATTACTTAGGTGGTTGCAACGTGGTGATAATGGCTATACTTTCCGAATATCTAACACCACCATTAATTCTGTTGCATATGCTGATGACCTAGCAGCTCTAACCGCCCAACTACAATCCATACAAATTCAACTCGATAAACTTGACAGATTCTATCACTGGACCGGTATGGACTTTGGAGTATCCAAATGTGCACTAACAGGTAGCCCTAACAAATAAAAAATGAACCCAACGACATTCAAAGCCCATTTACGAGCATCAAATATTAATTTTTGTGGACAACCCATACCCACTTTACATCAAAATGAACCATATCCTTACCTTGGAATTCAGCTTGTAGTTTCTTTAAAATGGAAGAGACAAATACACACCACAACTATCAAATTAATCAAACAATGCAGTGACCTTATAATATGCCCATGTACAATGAAACAAAAAATCCATATAGGTGATACTGTAATAAGAGCAGGCATAACATACAGCTTTTACTCAGTACCATATTCTATGCCTGCTATCAAAAAACTAGACAAGAAAATCATCGCACTCCATAAAACCATTTGTGGTCTTTCCAAATGCATGTCCAATATTATTATCCAACTTCCAATAAATTTATATGGCATAGATGCCTTCTCACTAAAAAATGCATACTTCCGTTGTACAGGAGACCAATTACTTAAAGCATTGAATGACAAAGGAAAACTTGGAATTATATATAACGGTCTTGTAAAATTTATCCTTGCTAAATACAGCAGATCTCAACTCCTCACACGCCTCAAAAAATCAGGCTACATCCGTTCTCCCATCACCCATACTATATTCCTATTAAAAACCTACGCGGGCATTCATCTTCAAAGCACTCTTGAACAATTCTTACTATAACCATCACCACTCAAACAAATTTGAAACACGGAAACCGAACAATTACCCAACTTAAATAACGCACTTTGAAACAAACTACTACAAGAACTTCATACATATAACATTACAAAACTCCAACATATTACTCTACCTAACGGTACACACTTAATGGACCACAATGATTTCAAACTCTCTTACAACACCTCCACAAAACTAATCAAAACAACACTTCACATTGCCACACAATTATTCTGTCAACCCACATGTACTAAACAATGTCCTACAATATGCACCCTACATTACTCGCCACGTACGTTAAAACACACATACATTACCACAAACCACAATACTACAACGCAAACCACACCAATCCCTAACCCCTCCTTGCTACATAATAACATCAATCTGACACGCCCTCCCTCACAAATACTTAAAAACCCTTCTATATATCCTATTTTCAAGATAATAAACCATCGCACGCAGAAATACACTGATATAAATAACATTGTAAAAAATGACAAAACATTTCTCTGTCAATGGATACTCAATAACAACACACAATATATGAAATGGCAACCTCAATGCCAACTATTTCCATGGAATAACACAATCGTTATTAACCACAACATCTCATTCCTTATCCATTACTTCCAACAACAACAATTCAACCACTATGCCAATATCATAGTGGCCCACCATCCCTACATACAAACCGTTGATACCCGCTATGTCCACCTCCCTGGAAACATCCTACTCCTTTCAATTTCTACCACAGAATGTAACCCAGAAACCGATATTAACATCTCCACACCCACAATAATAATCCAAAATGAAAACGCTCACCTCTATCAATACAATGGATATCACCTTACCACCATACCCACTACACGATTGAAATGGTTATGGAAACAATACCACCAATCTAACCACAGTCTTATTGACATCACTCCACGTATCCAATCCTTTGAAACTGAAATAATCTGGCTATATCAACGATATACATCCCAACTCTTCAACAAACTCCTCCTTAAATCGGCACAATACACTTTATCAACTGAAATCCTTCACTCTCTAACAAAGTTATTTGACATACAACATACATACTTCTCATTAGCAATAACATGCCCTACAACTCTAAATAAAATTTTCTCACCTTTTGACCGAGACAAAGTCTTTGGTTCACTAGGGAAAGCATTTGATTTCAAATGGCATGGCATAGGACTTGCACATCCACACACCAATAAAGATGTACAACAAGCCATACATTGGGCCAGATTAGCCGCACAACAACACCCAAATAATATAACTTTCATAATTGCACCAGACACAAATTGGTACAAAAATCCTACACCATTTACAGGACCATTCCCTGATACACACATCATTACACTCTTTGATGCCCATACCATCACATATACCGTACCCATTATTAGTACTACATCTAACAAAAAATTCATCGAACCATCTACTCTACAAATCCTATGTATACATCACAGCAATACTATCATTTGTACTGTAGAACAATTAGCTTTAATCGACACAACAACACAATCTCTAGGCATTGACTATATTTACACTAATCCAGCACCACCAACCCCATTCCAAATCAGAATCAATCAGAATAAACTTTGGTCCACCCTCCCTTATTCCCCTTCTCATTATAGTAATACTCATCTTCTCCCACCTCACCCATATTATAACACAAGCCCTCCTCTGAAATTCAACCCGGAATTTTGTTACTATATAGATGGATCCTTCACAAAACCTATTGAAACTAATCTTGGCATATGGAAAAACGAAGCTGTTGGATATGGTATCCACAGCTGTAAAAAGAAATTAAACATCTCCAAACAATTTCTTGGCCTACAAAACATTCTACGAGGAGAAATGATGGTTCTTCATAAAACTTTGAAAATTATTCTTAAACAATTCCCAAATGAACCAGCATATATCTTCATAGATTGCCTTAATGTCCTTTATCTTCTCAATACCCACATCAAACATCCAACATCTCATAATAACCATCCGGACCGAACCCTCTTAACTTCAATAATTCATCTCCTACTCAGGAGAACACACCCCACTATACTACTCAAAGTTAAAGCCCACTCCAATATAATGGCCAATGAACAAGCCGACAAACTGGCCAAAGAAGGCACTAATAAACCTTATAAACATGCTTCCAAACCACATGAATATGCACATCCCACCCCATACTATTATCACCAAGACCAATGGCCTAACATGACAAATTCCCTAGACAAAGGCCCAATACGATTTCTAGATAAATATTTACTAAAATATGATATAATTCATAACTTAGAAATTATAGCAACACAATTTCCCAACATAGAAAAATGGCTTAATAACACTGGCATTGATACAAAACTTTCAACTGACTTTTGGAATGACTCAACCATCACCAATGCCCAAACTACTTGCCTCATTAAATTCCGAACTGGCAATACATGGAAACGCCCGAAAACAACTATTCTTTGGACATATTAGATTTCCCACTATAACGTGCTCCATATACAACTCCACTGATCCTGACACATGGCATCATCTTTTGTTAAAATGTCAACACCCTCACATCCACGCACTAATCACCAAACAACATAACAAAGCTACATGGGAACTTTAAAAAAATGTTAATTTCCTCCAATAAATCCCGTTGTTACACCCTCACGAATGCAGGCACCTACAACAATAACCCACTAGAAAATACCGTCCCCCCATGGCTCCTTCCATGCACATGCCTCCTTACCCGCTGCCAGTGTAACGCTCGATTTAGGCCTGACATTCTATGTGTTCGAGGCCTCCAACTAAACGCCAACCCTCCCATCAATATAAACCCAAATTTAACAATACAATTTATTGAATTTGCATATTGTAATGACTGATTCTCAACTCAAAAAATTCTAAACAAAACCATTAAATATCAACCGCTACTTGATAGTATAATTAGTCATGGTTGAAAAGTCGATCCTATCATCATTGTCACGGCTAGGGCTCGAGCCACATCACATACCCCACCAATAACAACACTTGCCGAGAGATTTAAACTCCCCATCACCAACATTAAACACACATTTAAAAATATTAACACCATAGCCATCCACCATGCCATGTCTATATTTCTACACAAAAGACGCATTGAAAATAACCAACCAATACCCACAATCCACAATCCCCCGTAGTCATTTACACTGAATCCTCTAAAACACCATCATATTATTAGTAGATGTTATATTACCAATATTCTGCTAAATGACAAACTCTCATGATTTAAAAAACCCATCACGTACAAGGCCCACTTGACAAATAATTTGTGTCTAAATTAACCAACACAAAATTCATGCTTACCACATCGTGTACATACAGACAAAACCACCGTCACACCAATCATGCCCAAAAGTAATACGGTCCACACATATCTTGACATATGTATCACTCTAATACGAAGATTGAATTGGGTGCAGACTAAAATATCTCTCTTGCCACCCACCATTCCATGTGAAAACGACACCCCTGAAACCCTCAACCATCTCTACTTACAACCACACCAATAGCACCCATCATCTAGTACATCAAATACCACCATGTCAAACACCATATGGTATCGCTCCTCGAGTTCTGATGGTATCGCTCCTCGAGTTTTGATAACCCTGTAGATGTCAATACTCAACCCTTTGTTGAAACAAATCACCAACCGATGTTAGTATCTCAAATTATACACGCCAATCAAGAGCTCTCATTTTCTAATCTCCCAGATCACAATCTTCCTCTCACACAACCACCTTCTCCTCAGAGTCAACATCGCATATGTCCACCTCTTACTGACTTAGTTTTAGAACCTCCTTCTCAACGACCCAGACTCAATGGCCCTCCAAACTTTGGTTGTCCTGGTAGAGCCCCTCTTTGTCCAGGACCTCCGATTTATCCTCCTTTACCCACTCGCGTACCAGAGAGACCGGAACTTTCTGCAACTAATAGTGCTCGAGTACGATTCATTGGAGATCTCATTCGCGGTCAAGCACAAGTATTGGGCCAATTTCTTTGGGTAGGACGAACTGAAGCTGAAGGACCAATTCATTACTTCAAAGCAACATATGAAGGACCCAATCACGACCAACTTTGGGGCCTGATCGCCAATCCGATACCACCACAAGAGGGGGCAATACATTGGGGTCATAGTCGTTGGCTTCTTGGACATCCAAAAGAGTCATCAGAAGACCAATTGTCGGCCCAAGTCGGAGACATGATCCAGAAAACATTACGATTCTTACATGTTCTTGGGCCATCATAGAAACATAAATAGTACACCTCCCCTAAATTGTTCATAGTTTCTCATCAACATCAATTCCTCTGTTCTCCGAGTTACTTAGTTCATTGTTGCAATTAGCCTTACAAAAATCAGACAATGATCCATCTTATTTACAATTTAGTTACCACTGCACACATATTTTATTATGTAGATTAACTATAACTATTCAAATCGCTAAAATTTGAACCCCTAGATTGTCTTAGAGTTTCATTAGAATATCTCATGTCTTACAGTTTCTATATATGTTTTATAAAAATTAAAAATTTATTTTTAAAAAAAACCCCCACTATATTTATTTATTTATAAATAATTAAACAAATTCTTATTCTTATCCCTCTCTCCAACCTTGCTTTCAAAAGAAATACTCTTCCTTTTTTGGTTACTTGCTACTTACCATAATGTCTACCCTTGAAAGGAGGTTGTAGTTCCCAAGCACTTATCCTTGTCTTATGGGCATTGATATAGTGAAGGGAATGAACAGACACTTTATTCACGCCGACCTTCTTTTGAAGGCCGGAGTTTTTACTACTACTCCATATGATATGACGATATGATGTATGAACATGAATGTATGATTATGTTCTAAATTTTAACATAAGAATCTCTCCTTAAGATTTTATCTAATGAATACTTCAAAACTAAATTTTATCTATTTAATTTATGTTAAATTTATATTAAATTTATGAATGTAATTCTTATTATGCCTTAATTTTTAAGGCCAAAAATCAGAACTTCAAATATTAAAACTTATGATTTAAAAAACACATAAAAATACATCATCATCGTCAATACACAATTTGTATGCAAAACTCAATTTCTCTCCAAACAAGATTTTGAGGCATATTGTCGATTTCTTTCTACAAGGTGTTATTCAAATTCTTCAATTACAATGACTACCATAATTCTTTAATTTTTTGACAAATTTGAAATCTTTAGTTTATATAATTGTATATTAAATTTCCAATCATTGATAGGATATTCATTATTGAAATAATATATTTTATTCAATTCTATAATATTTTTAAAAAATAACTACCAAATTCATATCAAATCATTGATATCAAATCATATCAAGTCATTAGGTGAAACATAAAGAATGGATTATATGAAAAAAGAAATCAATAGATTACAAAGAAAGAAAATAGAAACATTGCAAAAGAAGAAATTGACTCAATTTCTTGGGAATGATGCATTGGATGTGAATAAATTACATGATGAAAAGGTAAAAGATAAATTTTATAAGAAAGAAATAGATTATCTACAAGAAGATATCAATAAATTTTTACAAGAAGAGAAAATAGACTATCCGCAAGATGAAATAAGTGAATTTTTACATAAACATGTGAGGGAATTGAAATCAAACATGAATAATTACAAACCTAAAACAATGGCAAAAGATAAGAAGTCCAAGCACCCTTTGAACTCTTCATAGTTAGTCATATGTTATTTCAAAGCGTCTGTAATGTATCAACAAAATAATGTGAACCAAATTCTACAATATATTTTTCTATCAAAGAGAATCACAAAGGAAGACAAAGAATTTTAATTTGAACATTGAATAATTGAACAATATTGCTATACTGCAAATAACTACGCAAGTCTATTGGGTTCAACATGTTGCCTAGCTATGGATGCCATTGCGATTGAAATGCTTTTAAAATGATGAATATTATTTGGTGGTATTGTATAAAATATATATAGAAGGATGTAATATTTCTTAAAATAATACCCTACATAAAAATAATAGGTTTTAGAGAAATGTAATTGAGCACAGCCTCATTTTAACCCCAAAAGGCCCAAGAGTCCCTTGAGGGGACTCTTGAAGGTTTGGGTACGTTCCTAATCTTGAAGGTTTGGGTACGTTCTTATGGTGTCAGTTTATAACATTCTTCCTTGAAATTTTTACAGTAAATGGACATTACTAAAAGCTTTGTGTGAGTACATTTTTTTTCCAAATCCAACATTTATTGAAAAAGTTATAGGGTTTTGAATTTTAAATGGGGAGAGCGGGCATGTTGGGCAACCCCAAAAACTTTTTCTAGAACACTTTATCATGTGAGATTTTCAATGATTTCCTTTCATGTTGTCAAAAAAAATCTCTTGTCTTTATTAAAAATAGCATATCAACCCAAGTCAAACATTTTCACACATTGTCACACAAGCTACCAAAAATACTTCTTCCTTTCCACATAAAACTTAGAGATCTTCATGTATTATAATTTTTATTTTTTCCACAACAATATGTGGTGCAAACCTTCTTATCGACCATTCAAAATTTTAACCTAAAACATATCATGTTCACAAAAAAAATAAAGTGTATTGGTAATTTTGGAACCTCCACTCCTTGCGCAATTGTTGTGAATATGCTACACCCCTTCTGTACCTCTAAAAATTGACTAAAATTTAAAAAACATACAAATTTTTGAGAAACTAGACTATCCACATGATGACACAGATGAATTTTTTCATGAACATGTGAGGGAATTGAAATCAAACATAAATAATTACAAATCTAAAACAATGGCAAAAGATAAGAAATCCAAGCACCTTTTGAACTCTTCATAGTTAGTCATATGTTATTTTAAAGCATCTTCGATACATCAACAAAATACTGTGAACCAAATTCTACAATATATTTTCTATCAAACACAATCACAAAGGAAGACAAAGAATTTTAATTTGAATATTGAATAATTGAACAATATTGTTGTACTCCAAATAACTACATAATAAGTCTATTGGGTTCAACATGTTGTATAGCTAACACCATATTTGTGAAAAGTGCACATATACACATGCACTTTTTTTGGATAAAAAATAATCTTAGGTAAGCAATAGATATCTACATAATATATATTGTTATATGCGAGTCTAGTGGATTTGGACACCTAATATGTACACAATTACATTTCTTTATATTCAAAGCCTATTTTTAAATTTGATAAAATATCATGATTTATGTGGTATTATTATATTAGTTGCTATTTTGAGGGCTTCTAGTGATTTTGGGTTGCTTACATCAATGTCAATTAAGATCGAGAAT
This sequence comes from Bryoerythrophyllum caledonicum, assembly GCA_963971425.1. NCBI lineage: Eukaryota > Viridiplantae > Streptophyta > Bryopsida > Pottiales > Pottiaceae > Bryoerythrophyllum > Bryoerythrophyllum caledonicum. The sequence goes on from OZ020524.1 coordinate 7,002,352, forward strand.
TTCTAAAATTTACATAAAAGATTAAAAAAGCAACAACCTTGCAGGAAATTTGATTTTGAGAACAAATGCAAAAAGCTATAATTAACGGTATGGAATTCCAAACCAGGAGAGCAAGCAAGGCAAGTTAGATACTATAAAGCTGAATAGTACTACTATAGATCTTGAATAGTGCAATTCTTTGAGGTGGATAGCAGTGAAGGAAAGTTCTTGGCAACCCTCATTATTATTACTCAAAACCCCATAGAACTATGAATTTAACTTTCTTCAAGAATATGTTTTATCCTTATAAAATAAGACATAATAATTCAATCCACCATTCAAATTTGGAATCCAACAATTCTTTTTTTAATTTAAAGAATGAAATTGCTTTCCTATATAAATGGCTACTTTCTATACCCCGCATCATTCCAAGTCCATTTCTTTTATCCTCAACACATCCATCCAAGTTCAAAGTTCACAAGTTTGTGGGGATCACGTTCAAGCCCTACCCTCCCTTCCTATGAATCCAACCATCAATATTTTGTGGGTTTCTCCCACGTGCAATACTAAACACCAATGAAATATAAATATTACCATAACTATGGAGATAATAAAACTTTAAAACGCTCTCAGAAATACACACATACGTCAGCAAATTACAGTGACAGCACAACTAACGACATGAGGAAAATATAGGCCCAGGGCGAATTGATCCCCTCCTTGGTACTTACCCGAGGTGGCCCGTCTTACTTGCATGGGGTCATTTTTCTGGCCCTCTTATTTAGGGGGGTCTAGAGGCTTTTTTTGAATATTTGGGAAAAATTTGGGGCCTACGGCTATTGTTTACCGTGGAGGACCCTCCCGTACTATAAATAGATCCCCATCCAAAAACAAAATAGGGCTTAGGTTTGGCCCCACCACCTTGTGACCCCCTGGGGTAAATACCAATGAGGGGTCAATTTGCCCTGGGCAAAATATACAGTCCTGCCAAAATGAAGTCACCTTCTTCCGCACTGTATTGGTTATTAATACTTTTTATGACCGAGTAACCATTCTATCATGTGCAGAGTGTGAAATGCATAAGATGTGTGGACCGAGAACATGCTTCTTTGTATCTTTCACATGCACATGTTCTAATTTCAACGAGATGAACGCAAGTCCAAGTGGGTAAGTTTATTCACAATTCAACCACATGCGGAACCTTAACCCCTAAGGTACCAAGACAGTATTACACCAAAAACACTTCAAAATTAACAGATTCTAGTGCAATGATTAAAGAAGGTAACAAAAACTTTGATTTTTAGTTCTGACCGTAGGATCTCAATAAAGGCTTATTAAGTAATACATGTACAAAATTTCATAAACTTTGACCGCACGGATTGAAAGATTATAGTGTTTGAAGTCAAGCAAATGGTTCATTTTCTTCCCTGCGTTTAGTGGATCAGCAGACTTTGACTTCAGTTGGTGTCAAAAAATTTCACTACACAAGGTCTAAATCTATTACCATCTTGTTAAGCATGATGTTAGCTCCTTACACACCAATTTTTAGAGGTAGAGACAAGGTGTAGCATATTCAAAACAAGTGTGCAAGGAGTGGAGGCTCGAAATTTGTTAATTCACACTTTAACTTTTTTTGAACTTAATATGTTTTCGATTGATAATCCGAATGGTTGATAAGAAGGTTTACATTACATATTGTTGTGGAAAGAATAAAAAGTGAAAAATATGAAGATCTCTAGGTTTTATGTGGAAAAGAAGAAGTTTTTTTGGTACCTTGCCTGACAATGAGTGACAATCTGTGAAAATGTTTGACTTGGGTTGGTATGCTATTTTTCACTAAAGACAAGAGCTTTTTTTTGACAACATGAAGGGAAATAATATTACTTGCGAGTACTGAAAATCTCACTTTCAATAGAGTGTCCTATCAAAAGTTTTTGGAGCTGCCCGAGGTGCCCGCCCTCCCCATTTAAAATTCAAAACCCTATAACTTTTTCATCAAATGTCCAATTTAGGAAAAAATTGTTTTCCCACTGAGCTCTTGGTAATGTCTTTCTATAGTAAAAATTTCAAAGTGGAATGTTGGAAATTGACACCATAGGAACCTGACCGATTTTTCAAAAAGCCCTTTTTGGACACTTGGTCCTTTAGGGTTTAACAAGGGTTGGACCCTTGGGAGACCGGCTCTGTTATTTTAAGAATATTTCTACATGGACATAAAATTTCTGAAATGCAAATAAGCCATATATATGAAAGCAAATGTGCAGCTGAAAGAAAGCAAATGTGCAGCTGAAAGCAAGCAAGAACATGCAATTTAACCCTTGAAAGACCAAAGTCCCCTTGAGGGACATTTTGAGTTTGGGTAAGGTACCACGTTCTCAATTCTAGGTATTATTTTCTGAGATTTTTGATTGAATGGACAACTTTTAATTAGCTTTGCATAGACACAAATTTCGTAGAATTCCGACTTACGGTTCAAAAGTTACAATTTATTTTCACTTACATATTCAAATAGTGCAGCAGTTTAGTGTGACATATCACAAATATTGTCACTAAACTTTAATAACTTCTAAATTCAACAGAAATTCGAATTTTTGTCCATTTAAAAGAAAGAAAATGTCCTCTTGGAAAGTAAATTGAGATCTATGCATTAATCGTACGGATTTGTGAATTTCAAAAATTTGAGAAGGATATGATATATGCAAAATATAAAGTGTATTGTTGATTCTCAGCACATAGTTGCATTGCAGGATTTTTTAGCACATCTTCTACCCCTCTTCTACTTCAGAAATTTGGTGCACATGTGCCTAACATGATCCTTTTCAAGTTAACATAATAAATTCACGGCCCGTAGTGCAAAAAGTTGCCATAGAAGGTGGTCGAAGTTTGTTGAAGGTGTTTAGTGTCGTAGTACGCGTTGGCAAGTATTCACATCTTAACACAAAAGATACCCTAAGGTATTCGTTCCCACAGAGAATCCTCGTGACTACAACGACTAACAACAAGTCTATAACTATACAAAAACTCTACATACCACAATAACTACATCACAAGACAAAGAAAGAAAGATAAATTACAAAGGTAAGACTTAGTTACACCAAAGCTTCATTCCCCATTACCAAAAAGGAGGGAGGTTTCCTCACTGCGGTCCTCACTGCGGTCCTCACTGGGTTTCCTCACTGCGGTCCTCACTACGGTCCTCAATGAGTTTGGTCGGGCATGACTTTACACTATGTACACTATAGACATCCAGGTACTTTCGTATCCGGAGAAGGTTTTTCACCATGAACAAGGGTTCATGGACTCAAAGAGATTTTAGTGTTTGACACAAGTACCAGCTACTCTTCCTCCCGTTCTCTCCTTCTAACTCTACTCACTCACTTGGATGGATATGGTGTCACTGAGATACCCCCGAAGGGATGTTAGACCCGTGTTTCCGAGGCTACGAGGTGCGTAATGTAAGTGAACAAGGGGCCTACCTGCCCACTATCCGTCCTCCTCCTAGTCTCCCTCCACATCCAATGCGGCCAGGGTTGTTCTACCGTCCGTCCGTCCGGTAGTGTCCGTCTGTCTCGCTGTCCGTCCGGTAGAGGCTGTTGTCCGTCCGATAAGGATCAACCTTAGTTTGACCATGAGTCACGGTAAATCAATTTACCCACTGCCACGAAGGCGACTACGTGGCTGACACGTCGTCAACAGGGCCGCGCGCGTGCAAACAGAGGGGCGGGCGCGTGAAGGGGGCGGGCGCGTACGGAGATGGGCCGGGCGCATACTGAAGGGGCCGGGCGCGAACGGTTTAGGGCCGGGCGTGCACTGAAGGGGTCGGGCGCATACACGGGAGGACCAGGCGCGTACCGTGTTGGGCTGGGCGCGTACAAGGGAGGACCGGGTGCGTACCGTGAGAGGCCGGGCGCGTGTGGGGAGGACCGCGTGCATATCGCAAGTGGCCGGGCG
>OZ020524.1:7006481-7371481 GCA_963971425.1 Bryoerythrophyllum caledonicum
CCGACGCTACTCCGATGCCGGAAGGTCACTCAAGACTCACTAGGACCCTTACACATCCGTCACTCCCCCCTCGTCTTCCCCTAACCACTTGTGATCTCACCTGTTATTCCCATCCACCCGGACTATTCTACTTGATGGAACAAAGAAACAATCACAAAGGTCAGAGTTAGAGTCACGCCCAACTAACCACCTACTTGTCTCACCTGTTATTCCCATCCACCCGGACTAATCTACTTGATGGAACAAGGAAACAACGACTTAGACGGTTAGTACGGACTTGAGGAGTGGACTACTCGAAATGGTACTCACAATCATGTAGAATCCGAGCTCTCCCAACCATAGAAGGTTTTCAGAGAGCATAGGTTTAGAATTAAACTGAAAGCAAAGTACACACAACTAGCAGTGAAGAGAGGTGCTCCGAGGCTCCTCACTTATACTGCAACAAACACACACAAGCGTCCAAACACAAAGGATGCCTTCTACTAAACCTGGCAACATTAACTACCCTTGACGGCGGAGCCACCGTCCCACCAACTCTACGTGCAAAGTCAAAGGCATCTAAACACAAATCCCAAGGAAAAACCAAGTCAAATCCATGTTCAACTTGGGGCCAAGTCCAAGAGTGAACAGTAACCTACAAACAAAGAATTTGACCCTACTTTCGGGTCAATTCCTCAAGTCTTCTCTTCTCTTCCCTCCTCTTCCGCTTCTTCGCGCTCTTGCTCGAAGTCGGGAGAGCCGCGACCGTCGCGAGCGTCCCAAGAGGGGATAACATATCTGTGGATGAAGAGGGTGCCGATCCGGCCATGGATTACAGAGGCACGCCCTCCATCGAAGTCAACGTGGCATTCGGGCCACTCGGAGTGAGTAGCACGGAAGTAGTGCCCTGGTGGGGCTCAGACAGGACCGAAGGGACCGGTACCTGGCTCGGAGTCCCAATGAAGACCTCCTGAACGGAGGTGTGTCCCAACTTGCCCTCAGTCCGTACTGGAAGGTGCAAGTAAGCAGAACTCTCGCTAGTGGTCTTTCCAAAAGGAGACATGCCCTGCAAAGGGGCAACGGTCGATGTGGTGCGACCGGGGTCTCCAAGGGAAAACTGGCGAGGAAGAGCCGTGCGCGGAGGCTCCATCGTGGCACCCGTGCGCTCCTTCCTCACGCTCTGTACTTGTGTGGTGACATCTGAAGGAGAATGGCAGGCAGTGACTCCCACATGTGGAGTCCGTGAGGGCAGTACCGGGCTATCCAGATCAATCACATCCTTCCCCTTTGGAAGGCCTTGGTCACCCAAATCTTGCCTCTCCGAATCAGCCTCCGAACCAGAATCGTCATCCTGGCCCGCGCCATCAGCTTCCTCCACGATCTTGGGCAGGATGTCGATGAGGTTACTCACCAACATCCTTATGTTAGCATAAGCTGTCTCTAGCTTCACCGTCTGCTCGACCATGAAAGCGATGACCCTATTGCTGGAGATATGGCCATCTCTCTCCAACTTGGCATCGAACATCTTGGCCTTCAACACTGCATCCGCTGGAAAGTGCAAGGCCTCCTCCACCTACTGTAACGCTGATGCTGAGGCATGGGCTTGGAGACATGCCTCCTTCCAACCCTTCTCTGCCTCCAACGCCCGACTCCTCACCTTGGCCATGTCGAGGTTGAGCCGGTCCATCTTCTGCTCCATGATGCGGAGGTCACTAGCACCTCCCATCTTCTCCTTGACTGCTGCCACCAATCCATGGTTAGGTGGATTGCCCACCAAGCCACTCACCTGCCCCAACGTCCTCTCCACGTCGTCCACATACACCCGGAGAGCTTCAACCAACTCGGAGGCCTTGTAAGTCTTACCTCCGAGTAGAACTGAACCGGTGGCTGCCGCTCGAATAGCTACACGGGTCCGTGTCGAAAGAGCTCCACCGGGGTGCTGCCTCTGTCGCTTGGGGGGTGGTGGTGCCTCCTCCTCTGACTGAGATGAGCTGCTCCCTCCCTCCGATCCTGGCTCGTGCTCCGACTCCGTTCCCTCGAACTTCCTCAACATGAGCTGGGTTCCATACACCACATCCTCATCCGTGGTGGTTTCCTTGAAGTGATGATAGAGATGGATCAGGAATGGACAGATGGGAGAACGCCTCGTGCTCCCCACACTCTTGGCCAACCTCAATACTACCTCCTTCACGATGATGGCCCAGTTCACCGTCCTCTCACCCAAGTAAGCTCCATACAATGTGTTAGCCAAAGTGACGGTGACCCGGGTGGGCTTCTCATGGTACAAGATGGGTACAAGGAATGAGAAGACCCGTCTAGCACGGGGGTCCACGCAGTCTTGCAACGCGTAGCCGTTCTTGGCGTCCTTGGCCCCGAACCTCCCCTTGGCATACTCCTCCTTCTTCAAACTCGTCCACCCCGCGCCCTGGCGTGGAAATCCGTACACCTCCTACCATCTCCCCATTGTCCACCGTTCGGGACAAGCGCGGATACTATCTCCCTCCGGCTCTGGCAAGGGGTCCTGACGCAGCTCCTGCATTGTGGACTCGATATAAAACCCCCAGCAAAACTCAAGGAGAGAGAGACACCCCATGCGGAGAAGGTCCTCTTTGAGCTCCGTGAGCTCAAGAGGATCCTTTGGGACAAGAGGGGAGATATCTTTTACCACTGAAAGAGCCATGCTTTCGCTCGCACAGCTCCTGCTCCGGCCTTCTTCTCTCTTCCTCGGTTTGTATCTCGCATGAGAGGCCCACACTCTCCCGGTGAGGTCCTGCCGATGAGGTCCTGCTCGTCCTGAGTGTGCCGGCTCTTTGTGTGTGCCGGCTCCTCCCAGTGCGTCGGCTCTTTCGTGTCCGCGGGCTCCTCCCAGTGCGCCGGCTCCCTGTGTGTGCCGGCTCCTCCCAGTGCGTCGGCTCTTTCGTGTACGCGGGCTCCTTCGTGTGCGCGGGCTCCTCCCAGTGCGTGGCTCCCTCCAGCCACTCGCTCTCGCCTTCCGCTGCTGCTGTCTCCTCCGCTCACCTCGCTGGGGTTTTCCGCACAAAGGCTCTGAGTTTCCGCACTGGCCGCCTTGGGCCTCCCGCACACGGGCTTGGGTCTTCACCCGCGGCTCCTGCTCTCCAGCCGCGTTACCTTCCTTCTACAGGCTTGTGGTCGGGTCCCCTTGGTTGGAGCTGGAGGTTCCCGAGCCAGACTCCCCTTGCCTCCGGTACACGGTTTCCCTCACACGGTTGTGGGACGTTCCGTCCACGGCCTTGGCTTACCTCACCGTGGGTTTCCGCTCCGGGGTTCCGCTCCGGGGTTCTGCTCCGGGGTTCCGCTCCGAGGTTCCGCTCCGAGGTTCCGCTCCGAGGTTCCGCTCCGAGGTTCCCCTCCGAGGTTCCGCTCCGAGGTTCCGCTCCGAGGTTCCGCTCCGAGGTTCCGCTCCGAGGTTCCGCTCCGAGGTTCCGCTCCGAGGTTCCGCTCCGAGATTCCGCTCCGGGGTGGTGACTTCCTGCTTGCTTGATCTTTGTGGAGCCTTGTATCCTGAGCTGGGGTATCCGGTTGCCTCCGGCTTGGAAATCGAGGATAAGGCTCTAAGTTAGCGTCGGGCCCTTGGGTATACTTTATCCTTTTTAAGGATCCTTAAGTAGTCCTTTATTCCCCAACCCTAATTCTATCTAAAGGCTAATTCTGGCGTAACTAATCCGCCAAACTAAACTAATTGGTCCATGTTAATCATCCCTAACTATCTAACTAAAAAGAAACTAAAATTCGTGGTACGACATTTAGTATGACTTCAAAAAGAGATTATGTCTCACTTCAAAGGCTGATATCTTTCAATCTGTGCGATCAAAATTACCAAAATTTTCACCACACACTCTCATACAAATCTAGTACAAGATCCCACCGTTAAATTTTCAGAAAAACATTTTGTATCATTTCGTGTTGAATGCGCTGAAAATGGCAGTTCCGGAGTGATTTTGAGGGGAAAATGTCTTGGTCCTTTAGGGATTAAGTTCAACTCCTAAGAGGCTCATAACAACTTCTCACAACAACCATGCAAAATGTGAAGCTTCACATGTGAATGAAAAGCTAAGTCAAAGTTACAGACTTCCATTCTATGGCGGTGCATGAGAACGTGAAGCATTGTTGTGATCACGACTTTTAGCTCGTTGTTGGTCGTTGCCAAGTGTATTGTTTTGAGCTTGAGCTCAAAAGGATCGAATGGAAAGGTCCTAATTCTGCTAAATAGTTGCATTTGTCATATGATTTTTCTTAGGAGTGACTTTCTTTTTTACTAAGTGATTGTACGACCTTGAATGCCAATAGTTTTTTTTAGCGCCAAGTCATTTAATTGGTACTGATAAGCCAGAGGCTATCTTGCTGAATTGCTTCTTTATTATTTCCATTTGCATGTCGTGCTTTCCAAATATATGTGAAGGTGCTCAAAGATTAGGCTAGTCGGGCACCAAAGTCCCAGCCTGAAACATTTTGTAATTGTGGATGCCCTAGTCTAGGCCACTGAGTAGCTGCGCTGTAAGAAATTAAAGCCTAAAACGTTTCGACTACTTAATCTGTACATGAATTGCTTACACCTAATATTACGCTTCCCTCCCTATTTGGAGGTCGTCAATATCAAATTTTCAAGGTTAAGCTTCAATTCTTGAAGCGGCAGTCGTGCCAACAAGCAGCAGTGGCTGGTTTGCAGCTAACATCTCCAAGGTACACTTTCAAAACTACAAACAATATTGAAATTGCAAATATGTGCTCTATTGCAAGGAAGAAGAGGTACGATCTTGTTGCATAACTCTGACACCAGTTTTGTCTTTGTTGTTGGTATACTGAATTATGTACCTGCATGATTTTGATCGAGAGAGCTGAATTTCCTTCAATGCAAAACTTACGAGGAACCTGTGTTGTAGATCCTGAAGTAAACGCAGAACTGACAAGGAACCTTGTGGTGAAGATTCTGAAGTAACTAGTGGTTGAAAATTTGAAACCAATATCACACATTTCTAAAGATTGGATAATATCACATTTAGGAAGTAGATGCAATAGTATCAAGGTTTCAATAAAGTAAAAGAAAAGGAAAGTGAAAGAAAATGAAAACAAATCCTAAAGAAAAATGAAAGTAAAACAAATTGAAAGTAAAAGTGGAAGCTACCTTATATAAAAAATCCAATACAAAATGCCATATATTAACAAATCTCACGATAAGTGTAGCTGAAAGTTTACTAGTCAAAAAATTAAAACTATAAGTTCTCTATTATTTTGTGTGGCAAATTTGCTTCATCAATGGATTGGCAGGATGAGTTGGAGGTGCGGCAAGGATTGACGGGAGAGGAAATCAAAGTGGTAGCTGTATCTTTGGAGAGTCACAATGTTGATGTAGGTTCGGATGCATCTTCTGGCTGTTACCTGTTGGCATTGTTGGGTCCGTTCCTGGCTTGACCGACAATGGACGACGGATGGTTTGCGGCTGATTTTGCAATGGCACACAAGATTTATGGAAGTTTGGAGTAGGAACAGAAGTGGATGACTGCAGTGGACCTACATGCAGAAGTGCAGCCTGGGGGTTCATACTTGTGGGGGTCTCCCAAACACCGTCGCTTGGAGGTATTTAATGACAGTGACAACATCTTTAATGAAGTTTCAAATGTAAACTCCCTCGTGTTAGACTTCAAGAATGCTCTTTGTGATATTGTGTCGAATCTTGGTGAGGAGGGAAAACTATTACTACTTGTATTTGCCCATGGAGATGATGTCACAAATGACGAGAACATACGTAGAGGAATTCTAGTTGGGAAGGGGGACAATGAGGGATTTGGAACGCTGCATGCTTATGAGTTGAACGTTATCTTAAAGGATTGCAAGGGACAGGTGACTCTAATTACCTCGGCTTGTTACGGTGGTACTTGGCACAACCCTACATCAAGAACAACTTATTCAGCTGCAAATGACACCAACAAGACATTCTCATTGAACATGTCTAATTCTGGATGTTTTAGAGGTGGTTTTTTTGGAAAGCGATGTGGTATGAGCTTAGTCGATTAGGAATCCGAGAGCTAGGAATGGATGTGGATGACAACCATCGCTTTAAAAGAAGTATTGAAAGAATACGAGATAGGATAATGACTACATGCACACTAGGGCATTCCATTCCAGTGGCCACAGTAGCATATGAAGACCAACAGGATCAGCACTTCCGGAAGGTCATCAATCTTGATGATGATAAGGATCAAAGCGCATTGAAGTTTGTCACTGTGGCTGGGAATGAATGGGATGGTAGTGAGGAACCTATGGTCACGACAGGAGGGTCCAGGTATAACAACATCATTAGTTGCCTATCAAGGTTGCATGATATCTACACTAAAGGGTGGATGCATGAACCATCCTCCACTTCACAAGTGAGTGGAATAGGCAATTCTCAGGCAAGTGGATCAAGGAGTTCTCAAAGCAGTGGAGGAAGTGGTGCTCAATCATTAGTAGACTTTTACACTTACTTGAGAATTGCAGCAATTCCACTGGTGGAACTTGTGAAATACTTCACTTCAAGCATGTCAGGACCGAACAACTTGCCTAGTATCATGGAAGCTCATTGATTGATGAGGAAGTATCATAAGGGTTTGGCTACTCCTCAAGAATTGGAGAACCTAAATTTTATTCTCAAATACAGATTGGTTCAAGATGTGAAGGCTCAAGCAATCCTCAACTACCCCAACATTCCACGGGTTTGTCACATTTTCAAGTTTTGTGTAGAGACATATTGCAACAGGAAAAAGCAAGAGCCCTATTTGAAAGTGGTAGATGGAACTCAACTTTTTGATAAACCACCTCTAATTACTCCTCCATGCTACAAATATAGGAAGCCAAAGGAATACATTGCTTCAACAGCTTGTGTAGCTCAACTCAATTTGAAATGGTGGAAGGATGCTTTGTATGATTATGAGGCTTCACTGGAATTTGCCACCATGCCACGCTTCAACTATGATGTGACCTTTTTGTAAGTTTTTTGGTGTCAGAACTTAAACTTGGATGTCAAATTTCAATTTGCATTGAACCTAGTATGTGTCAAATCAACTTGGAAGTTGATATCTGTAGACCCACTACTTTGGCACCTTCGGTAGATGCGCATTGAGACATATTGGTAAGCATCGAAGTATCAGGATGAAGACAGCCTTGGTGAAGTTTAGGTACGATCAAGAAGAAGTTTCTTAAAAACAAAAAAGTAATATAAATTGGTGTTTATCAACACCACCACTGAATTTGGTTATTTTGCATCTTCTTATCATTTTCTGCTTGAATTTATGTTCATCACAAGTATCTGTTTTCAAGGGGATTCACCTTGTAGTTCAGATTTGAATTCAGATTTGGTTTACAATTTAGATCACACCCTAGAAATTTTGTCGTCGTCTTCATCGTCCTCCGCAGAAACCCTAGAATCAGTTCCGTAGAAACCCTAGAATCAACCGAGAGACCTTACAATATCATATTTCTTCGTCACCTCTTCCACCTGAATTATTAAATAAAAAGGATGGCGCATAAGTACAAATGTTTCAGAGTCGAATAAATTTGGTTACGGATGTGGTAATAAAGCGCGAAACGAGAAAAGATTAAACGAGATCTTCAGTCACAGATCTAGAAGACTATGCACTCAGATGCGTAAGCTTAAATGGTATCATCATTTTCCTTACCACACCAAATAGTTAAGGAAAAACCGTAAGTCCCAAGTAATACCTCTTTCTCAAATCTCTTTACTTCATCCTTCGAAAATCCACCTTTCGCAATAATATCCATCGCCTGTAAATGTCGTTTCAAACACTCAAAAAATCGAGTCGGAGAACCTGCATGGTTGAGCCCTTGAATCCTAACCCTAATCATAACCCTACATGTTCAAAGAAGTCTAGAAACCTACATGGTTGAATCCCACAATCAACTGACCATTGATTCAAAACTATTCGAGTTCCATTCAGTTCAAGAGGATTCATCAAAAGCATGAAACCCACTGTTAAAATTTGAGACCATGAACAAGTGGTTTGCAGATTGCAAGCTGGTGCCAGTGCTGTAGAAGCATAAACAACAGAAGGAACTTACATCCTTACGAGCTCTCCGCACACTGAGCTTTGCAGCTTTCCCACGAGCTTACTCATAGTCTACAAAAAGGAGGAAACAGTTGAAAAGGTGAGCCACCAAAACTTTCAGAAAGACAATAAGCAACGAAGAAGAGACAAGTGCTAATGCCCAAATAAATCACTGTAGACGAGGTCGTTCGCCCTACCTGCATATGCTCCTTTGTTAACCTGAAGGATTGCCAATTTTTCCAAATAATGAACCACCCACCGAACGACACCCATCAGAACCGAGTCAAGATCACGCCCCTGCTATCACATAAAATTGGACTCGTAAAATTCGCAGCCTTAGTACCAGCTACAGCATGAGACTAATCCAAGGCGATAAGTAGTGATGCAACAACTGAGTACACGTCAAATCACAAGCTCTTACTTAGGAATGGGAACTCTCAAAACCTCCCCCTCCTCTACAGGGTTCAATTTGAGTGGGGAGTTACGAATAGCCTTCTCGACTTCCTTGATCATCCGAGCAGGCCACAAGTCACAACCATAAGAATGAGCATTGAAAGATGAGTAGAAACATCCAAGATTTGCGTTGCGGGGGCTCACCGAGGAGGCTAGAAACTGACACAGCAGCCACATGATAGGGGTGTCTGAACACCATGCGTCCAACACTGACCTTGAGGACAAGTGAGGAGGACCAATTGAACGTTATATCATTTTTTTCTTGCTATAGTAAAAAGTATGTCTCGTCAATTATGTTTTGATGGCATTGCATTGGTAGTGTTGTATCAACCTAAATCTGTATGTGTGTAAGATGGGCCTGAAACGTATCACGAAAGGTACTGGATTGCATCAAAAGATCTTGGTAATCCTTCTTAAGAACAACATGACCATATCTTTATTGATTCAATCATCATTGGATGAAAGAATATTGTAGGAGTTACAAAGACAGTGATGGTGTTTAAAAGAGGATTGAAACGGAGCTTAAGACTCCCTATGCAGAAAGTTTCATCTTTACAACCACCTAGAGATGATCAAATGGCATCACCGTGGCAATGTAGAGGGTAGATAGATTCTATAGCTTAGAAGAGTAGATTCTCAACCTTTGTAGTAGACACTACTAGATGATATAGATCTTTTGAATCTTTGTAATAAAAATGATCAATGGTAACAATATTGATGTTCATACATGGCTTTTATTTTGTCAAATATTATTAATATGAATATTTGAATATTATATTCAAATAATACTTCCAAATTTTTAATAAGAAATGTATGATTCTGCTAGAAGCTCTAAAAAGAAGAGAAAAATGAAGTAAACATAGAAACAATAAAATTATTATGTTTTTTCCTTCCAATATGAGCTTGAATCTCCTATGAAATTGTCAGATAATGTGGTTTTGGTGAGCTCTATCCCTTGTGTGGTTCTATAATAGAAGTTTAAATGATTATACTTATGCTTATTGCATTATGATAGGTACTAAATATTCATTTTGACGTTTCAAAGCAAGCACTTGCTTGAGACACCTACATAATATATATGACCAAAAATCAATCTTCATAAACACATTCTAAACATTTGCGTTTTCCCAATGTGCACTTTTTATATGCCATATGCACTTTTCACGAATATGGTGTTAGCTATGGATATCATTGCTACTAATATGCTATCATAATGATGAATATTATTTGGTGGTACTGTATAAAAGATACTAAATGAAAACCTATGTGGAAAAATGGACTATTTACACAAGTAAATGATTAATCAATTTTTTATTTATTTTTGACACAAGCAAAGCAAAACTTTACTGCAAAGGGAATGATTAATCAATTTCAATATAGATATATAGAAAGATGTATTATTTTTAAAAATTACATTCTTCTAAAAGTTTTAGAAAAATGTAATTATAAATGGTGCATAGAGCACAAGCTCATTTTAAAATGGAAGTCAATTATGACCTCTTCATCCAAGTCAATTTTTTTCCTTTTAATGTATAATGTTTGTTTGTTGGCTCCTTGAGAGTTTTTTTTGTTATAGATAAATTGCATATGCATTACAAAAATTTGGATGGTAGAAAAAATAAGATTTAGGCAATAATATTAAATAAAGCAACACTTGATTCAACGGTGATTATTAATTTTAAATTTTAAACATAGTTATAAGAATGCTTTTAATAAATATGATAAAATTTCTTCAAGAAAATAACTCATGAAAAATGTTTCAACATGTCACAAAAAAACCAACAAAAAGATCAGTGAATAGAAATTTTATGCGCCAAATCGTTATCAAATCAATGTTACAATATATGGTAGCTGGTGAATGATGGTTGAACATTGACAATAACTTTCTCCAAACTGCAAAATAACAACCCAGGAATGGGTAGACTTAGACGATGACCCTATAAAATCAAGGTGCTAAAGGACCATAATTTACATGGTACAGTACAATCGTAGTACAAGATCCTCTAGTTAGATATATAAAATATGTGTTTATTTGCATTTTGTGTTGAATGCATTGAAACTCGCAATTTAGTGAGTTTGGGTGCTAAAATATCATAGTCATTTAGGGATTAAGGTAGGTATTTAGAAATCATTCCTCGTAGCTAACAATTCCTTCTCTATTATGCCTACCTAAACATAAATACCAAGCCATTTCAAATTTGATTTATTTCTACATTAGCTCATGGTCCCAATACTCTAAGAGGCGCCCGCAACGTAGTTGGAGGTAGTTTGGCTTAAAGCTTGATAATGTATTAAGGTGTTTGTTGGTGTCCATATGATAAGATTACACAACACTCAACCCCTAAAGGACCGTGCCTTATGCTTCACCTAAACCACTCCAAAACTGCCACTTTGAGGTGACATATCATTAGACTAGTTCAATGAGACTTTTATTATTTTCAACCATAGGATCTTCAAGCTAACTACTACAATAAGACACCCAAAATATTTTGTAAACTTTGATTGTGCAAATTGTAAGATATATGCATTTAAAGAGTGCAAAATTGTTTTTTTCCACCATGCTAGGAGAGGGCCAACATACTTTGACCCAAGATACTGGCATACTTTTCCACTACACATTGCATAAACTCAATGACCTATGTTCTACCTTGTGTTAGGTCATTGCATGCCAAAAATCACAAGTACTGGAGGTGTTTACAATAAGAAAATGGACCTATGCCATATTTAAGTAAATCCAAACTTTAGGATGAATTTTGGACTCTGGCTCATTTATTCAAGTATTGGTAGCTAGACCAGGAGATCTATCAATGTTACCATTGTGTCAAAATATTGCAACTAGGTGTCAAGAATATTTCAATTACAGAGGATGGAGCCTACAAAATAGGAAGAACAACAATGTTCATATAAGTACAAATTACTAAAAGAATTATTGCCTTTGAAGTAAGCTTAAATGAGGTAATTCAAATATGGAAAGAAATGCGAGAAAGATTGTTGGATCTTCCAATCCAAGTTATATAAGGGAATCTTCTAATCCAACATATATTGTGCCATCACCCAATCCAGGGATCCAGGCGCAATTTGTATAGTACGCATGAAACAAATAAGCATTCAAGTAGGTTCAAAGTATGAGAGTAGAAGAAGAAGAACTTTGGTCCTCAATAAGAGGTCCGAGTGAACAAAGTGTCTGTTTGTTCCACCACTAAATCCATGTCTACCGGACATAGGTTTAGTAGTATGGAACTACTCCCCCCTCTCGAGGGTAGACACTATGTAACCAAGAAACCAATAACTAGTAATCGGTAACTAAAGACCAACGAGAGCCACAAGGCTCAGTTTCAAGAGATGATCTGTAAAAATTTACATATGTGCCTTGAGAGGTTTTAAGATGTATTATACAATTATGGGAGAGGTTTGTTATTTTGGAGTTCTCGTTTTTGTAGAAGTATGGACATTACGCGTTGGATAGCAATGGTGTTTTTTGTGAATGTCTTTTTGATTGGATTAATAGAAATATTGAATGTTTTTTGAGATTTGTCATAGAGGGAATAAAGGTAGTAGCTCTAGCTCCAACGGCAATGACAATAAGGAGGTCAACTTTCCATCCGAGAGGTGCAATGTCATTAATAAGTGGTTGGTCTTTATTAATTTTGTTTTCGATTGCTTGTGGGGAAAATTTGTCATTACAGTTTGAACTTGATAAATTGGATAGTAAGGTTAGTATTCATGTGGTTCAGTGGAGGGTCTTTATATGGTACACTAAACACTGAATATAGTATAGAGGGATTATTGATGTAGATCACCCACACTAATTTCCATCAAAGCAAGTGCATGCCAAGTTCTGATTGGGTATTTTTTCTCAAACAAGTGTGTGTCAGTCAACAATTGCATGTAAATTTTCAATTAGTGTAGGAAATTTCAAATAGTCTAGTCTACACTATATTCAGGGAACGGTGTAGTCCTTTGACGCATAGTATGTCCAGTTTAAATTTGGCATTACAATGACATCTTTGGATTCCACATGTACATAGAAGTAGCCATGCCGAGACGGTGTTTTCTTATGGATTGTTGTTGAAGGTTTCGACATTCATAAGTATAAAACACTGTGATTTGTTTGAGGATACAATTTGTTTTCGGATTTTCCACACGGCTTTGTTGTGTCTTTTGACGATTAGGGAATGTTTGTGATGGTTTTGGCATTTGAGGAGTACGTGTACTCACGTGTCCAAGTCCATTCCCTTGTTTGTTCCCTTCTATACTACCATGCTCACACATGGTAGTATGGAGAAGCTCCACTATTGTTATGTCCTGTGGGCATATCATCAAGGGTAGGTCGAACGTACACTATATTCACGCCAACCCATATGGGGTCTGGTGTTCTTCTTCTTCTATGGAGAAGTGTGGGCATGCTCATGCGGGTGTTTAGCAATTCTATGGAATTTATCTAGCCCTTCCTTAGCTAGTTTGCCCGCTTGTTTGTTTCCTTCTATGTTGACATGTGCTCTAACTTTGTGGAGGGTTGTAATTTGTGTGCAATTTTGTAGCATTTGTAAGATAGATGTTAGTATGGCTTGGTCGGAGTAGCTATTGAGGAGGGTAGGGTGTGTTATATGTGTATTTAATAAATACAATACGTTTATACAATCTGTTAAGATATGTGCGGGTTCAATAGCATATTGAGTAGTGATAATTTGGAGGGTTCTATGGAGGGTCCTCATTTCTATTCTAAGGATATTTTGAAGTCCATGTAGTCTTTAGGATATTTTTATTCCTTTGGTGGAGTTATATATGCCATATCCTATTTTTTCTCTATACCAATGTTCGGGGCTTACTTTTGTTGGTTCTTTGAAGGAACCATCTATGTAATAACTATGTGCAGTTTCAAATTTTAAGGGGATATTGTGACAATATGTGGGGAAGGGGGACAATGTAGTGAGGTGAATTTGTGTTGTGTTTGCATATTTTAGATGGGACCATTTTTTGTTGCAATTCACACGGGTTTGAAAAGGTGTAGGTGGGGCTATTTTGTGTATGATTTGCGTATGTTGAGGTTATTTATTATGGAGGTAAGTGCGGCAAGTTGTTCCATGGCAGCAATGTTATTATTTTCGTGGTGTATGCAAAATATTTGTATGGTGGATGACTCGAGCCTATGTTTGTTTTTTAAGTCGGATGGGATAGTGGGTTCTTCATATGGTACCGCGTATGCCTCAAATAATGGAATGATATGAGAATCTAAGAATAGGCCTCTATGTTGATTAAAGTTTTGATACGAGTTATTATGTGGTGTGATAATAAGAGTGGAAGTGGATTTTTGGTCATTTTTGGCTGCTAGTCTTGCCCAATGTATTTCTTGATGTGTATCTTCTATATTATAGGGATGCGCCATACCATTTCCAATCCATTTGTGGTCAAAGGCATTTCCTAGTGATCCAAAAAATTTGTCCCTTTTGAAAGGTGAGTAGAACTTAGTGAGTTGGATGGGGCATGTGACGGGGGATGAGAAGTGCGAGTGTTGGACGTTGAAAGATGAGATTAGTGAGTCTAAAATGGGCGTGGATAGTGTGTAATGTGCAAATTTGAGGGGGTCATTTTTTGAGATGTGATATTTGTATCTTTGGTATAGCCAAACTATTTTGGTTTGAAAGTGTTGTGTGATTGACTCAATGTTTGTGGAGGTTTGTAATTTGGTATGGTATTGGTTCCATAGCCATTGGAGTCTAGTGACGGGAATAGTGATTAGATGTCTCTTGTTGTCTTCAAATACATGTGCGTGTTCTTTAGTAATTTTATTTGTATTGTTTGATGTAAGATTGTCTTTTCTGAGGTTACATTTGGTAGTGTGTATATTAGAGAGGGGAATGATTATTGGCGGGGTAACGGATCTTGAGTCACGGGATTGTTCTTGAAGATGGTGTGCTTGAATGATTTCTAAGTAAATTGGTTTTGGGTGTTTTGATAATATTGTGTTAATTGTGTAGAGTTATGGGTAGAGGTGGTTTGATCATGCCATGGAAAGAGATTCCGTTGGGATAGCCATTTGTTGTAGGTGGTGTTATCGTGTTGCCATTTTGCATAAATATTTGGTATCATTTTTAAAATTTTGTTTGTGTCAATGTGTTTTCTATGTTTATGGTCAATAATGGTATTTATGGGATAGATAGATGGGTTCTTAAGGATGTGTATGGGAGAGAAAGGGAGGAATGGACGCGGTGGATTGAGGGGTTGAATTGGTAGGAGGTTTTTTGGTGGTGCTATATGCGTCTTTAAGTGTATAGGGATTTGGGTGTATAGGGCATGGTAAGGCACATGTGTGGGGACATGGCGATAACAAAAGAGTTGTTTACATATCTTGCCCCAATGCGGAATTTTCTCATTCAAGATGAAGATGAATGGCTTTACTCCTTGTAAAAGTGCCCGTGCATCCACATTTGGATTCTTGAGGCGCAATTTGATTATCCCACTCCAATTCTCTGTCTTGTGATGGCAAAGGATGGCAGTTGGTTCTCCCAAGAATGTGCTAGTGGGTATCTCTAGTTCTTTGAGCTTTTCCACAACCATTGCATGCACAACTTATTGGGTGCATATTTAATCACCAAGTTCAAAGTGAATTGATACTTGGTAATCCTTGGCAAAAACATCATCGTCTACCTCAACTTCACTTGGTATTGTTTATGTCACACTTTCTTTCTATGATAGTTTCTTTGAATGTTTGTTGCTTGACGAAAGATGCAGCGTTGCTGGTGCAAGACATTTTGCAACAAAGAGTACAAATTTTACTATCAAATTTTGATGCATTGGATGATGGATTGCCTCTTATCACCTTGAAACTCCCTTCATTCCACAACTTAATTTGTGGGCCTATAGAAGGTGAGTCTATCAAGAAGAGGTGAAGATAATAGAATATATTTTAAATTTTAAATATACAATGGCGTTCGAGATTCAACCAAAAGTGATGATTTGATAACAACCACTCAATTGTATATAAACAATAACATCTAGGGTTCCATAAAAAGTGGTGATTTAGTAACAATATCTTAATAATGTACATGCAAGAGCAACCAGGGTTTGGCCTATTGAGTATAGACATACTGCTTTGAGATATACCGTGTGAAAAGAGAGTACATCTCCATACACAAAAAAAATTGCATATTATGAGAAGGTAATTATTACACACTGAGTTGTTGTTTGCAAAAGAAAGCCAAACAACAGAGGGATGGAGTAAAGGTATTTTCACAAACTTTAGAACTATGTTTACGTGGATCACTTGTAACTTTCGTGGTGTGTGTATGGCTTGCTGGGCTTTCACATTTCTCTGTTAAAGGCGCTCTTTAGTGGAAATTGCGAGACTAGCACTATAAGTACTTGGCATCAAGGCCCTAAGATCCTCAACGTCTCTGTACTATATAGCAAAAAGTTAGGATTGAAAGACTTACTATGATGTTTTGGGGTTGGTTCTTTTACTCTTTGCTTACTACCCTTGCTACAATATTCCACTACAGTAGGATTTGAGCTATGCTTTGCTCTAGAATAGCATGGTTGCAGCGCTCAGCCACTGCCACAATCTTCCTTTTGTGTTGGTATTTGAGCTCTAGATTGCCACAGAGAGGCAAGGGTGCAGTGTTCGGCCCTTGCTACAATCTTCAACGCCGTTAGAGTTTGAGCTACGGGTTTCCACACAGAAGCAAAGTTGCCGTGATTGGGTGTCTGGGTGGTTTTTGTTGCGTTTGGGGCTAGAGATGGTCAAGTTATTCTCTGCGGCATGAGCATGAAACTTGCTTCGGTAGGAGCTGGATGTTGGGTTGATGATTTGTCTTCAAAAGTGTGCCGTATCGATGGACCGTCTTCTGCAATGTTTCTCCCACATCTCTTTTTTGTATGCCCTCTGTTTGTGTCTTATTCTCTACATATGCGCGACCAACTTGTGTCTTTATCCGACTCTCGATCGTGCCTATAGTGACGACACGCAAATTTGTTCAACATGGGCGCAAGGGATGCAGATGAAAATTGCAAAATATCAAATATGATGCATAATTGTAGGAGGGAGGAAGCGAGTATTCGGTTAGATTGTCTGAACAGGGGCGCATAGTGAAGGATAAGGAAGTCTCCACTACACCGGTCGTGTGATGGAGCCTGAATGCCTGCTAAAGAATCAACGTGAGCAAGGATTGAAGCTCCACTTTGGTCGATTCCAGGCACAACACTAGGGGTGCTGCTACTCCACTTGGATCGGTAGAAGGGGAATCGCTTATTAGAAAAGGGCGCTTGCTCTGGATCAGCTTCTTACATATTGTTGATGGGGCATTTGGCGCGGATGGAGCTTGGGATACAATAAAAACAACAATGAGAGAGATTTCTCATTGTGTTAAGGTGAGATTTATACCTTCTTGTTTGTGGATGGATTTCGGATTAGTTTTCGGACTTCCCATACCGCTTTATTATGTCTTTTAACAATTTAGAGAGTGTATGTGGTGGGTAACGGGGTTTGGGGGATGGAGAGAGAGGAGTAAGGCGCGGATAGGGATCAGATCTGGTGTGGTAGCCATGCTGTGATTGTAATCTGTGTGTGTAATAGTGTTAGGAGTGATCAAACCGCATCACGAATGCACACATTGTAGTGAAGATAGTTGATGGTGGTGGAATGAGGATCTGAGTAGTTGGAGCTGAATCTTGTAGATCTGATAGAGCGGGCTGGGTAATAGAGCTCAAATCCAACATCGAAGGACTAGAAACTATCTGTAGCTGAAGATTTTGATTGCTGAAAGCGTTGTTGTCCAGATCTGAAACCCTAGACGCAAAACAGTTGTAGATCTGAATTCAGGAATTTTGCAGTTGCCTCCGGCGACTTAGGCGATTTGTTTATAAGCTTTGCAGGAGAAAAGAGCGACGTCGAGTATCCCGAAGGACACCGAATCAAGCGCTGGTGGGAATCTGGAAATAGCGAAGAACAGTTCGAGCGTCTTGGGAGAAGAGAATTTCGAACAACACTATACATGTAAGTATCTAACCCTAATTTCATTTTTGCTCATTACATTCGAAAAGAAGATCATAGCAAGGATCGAAGATACAAAATTTAGGTCAAACTTCCTAAAGAGATCAAGATTAAGTAAGATAAGAAGAGCCAACAATCTGTGTACAGCCCCTATGCACGCGTAGAAGGGAACAGATTGGAAGCAAAAGTTAGTTAGCAGTTTGAACATCAGGTTTTCCAAAAGAAACACAGAAAAGATGTACAAGAAAACCGTTATGCAGATGGCGAATAGGGGCAAAGCAGTGCACAACGCAATCATGACCGAAATCACACCCGGGAAGACCATGGATATGAACATGGTGGATGTTGATGCTGAAGATTGCAGGGTGACGCAGTTGGAGACTCAACACACAAAGCGAATCCAGGAAGGTAGCTGAGGCAGTGGCAGCAAAAGGAAGAAGAACATTGCAACAATCTAGGAAACACCAAAAGCATTCTGGTTGGGGTTTGTAGCAATGGAGTAGTTGGCGATGAAGGAAGGATGAATTGAAGGAGAGAGAGTGAGGAGTAAAAGCGTGGTTGAGAAAGTGAAGCAGGGATTTTCAAGGGCGGAAGCAGAAGAAGTTCACAATGCTGCGAAAGTGGCATTTCCCCATGTGCCACAAAAACTATACCAGTTGGAGCGACCGGACGGCAAAGGAGGACAACACTACAATCTGACACAACTACCTATCGAGACAGAGGTGGACAATGCTAGCGGGCTGTTGCTGGATTATCAAGTTGTTGTTTTCTTTGTAAAACCAGCCACCGATTTCACACACGGTGAAATAGTCACCAGGACCAAGGAACGATTGAAGAAGATGGAGATAGAAGTCGGGGAGAATATGGCACAACCAGTCTACATCCTACACAAAGAGAAGGTGAAAGGCAGTAAGCAGAAGTTTTGGACACGAACGATCAAACTCCACCTGAAACACCCGAGAGTCAACAGAATTGCCGTCCTGAAAGGTACCAGACTGTTTATTTTGGATTCGGATCATGATTTGGCAATTGTGGGGAAGGTATGCAAAAGTTGGGACTCAATCGCAAGGAATTCTATACTATTTGCAAAGATAGAGAATACGAAGCTGGAGGGACTAACCGCAGCTGAACTACAAAGAGATGTCCTAAGGGAGAGCTTCAGAAGAGGACACGATTATGAGATCGCTAGCGTGCAGATGAGCGAAGGGGAGACCTGGGGTTGGTTGGTTGCTACAACTCCGTCGCAGGCCGAGAAGATAATCCAGTATATGGTACCGTACGAAAATGAGATGTTACACGTGATTACACCACAAACCACAAAGGCTGAACGAGGCGCTCAAGGAGAAGGACTTACGGAGGAAGAGCTGAAGAAGAAGAATGCAACAATGTTGTGCTTATACGGGTTACACAAGATGAAGAAAGTGGAAGAGACAAAGCTGTCTATTCAGGCAACAATGGGAGAGAAGAACATTCTGACGTTCTTCTCTCCGGGACAAGTCGGAGATCTGCACAAGGGAGCAGTAAACGTCCAATGTTTGAACCCCATCGTCTATCGACAATAGGTAGGCAAGACGAAGGAGATTCTGGGGAAACAAGTAAGTTTCACACCTCACCCTCGTAGCGTGGAAGGTACACTACCACCAACCATAGAAGAACAGGAAAAATTTGGGTTTTGTGACATTGCAACAGTTATTGTGAGTACGTTGGAGGCTACACAGAACGCACCAAAGGAGAAGAGGGGCAGCATCACACACGGTGAAATTGCAGATTTGGTGGAGAAAGCAGTGAACAAGGGGAACGAGAAACTGAAAGAAGAGATGCATGAGGAGCTGGGAGTCTTCAAGGAGGAGATTGTGAAGGAGGCCAACATCCACGCACAGAAACTGACAAACGAGTTGCAGAACGCGATGCAAATGCAGATGGAGGAAGTGAAGAAACAACTTAGAGCTTGCATTTCAGCAGTTGACGTTTTTTGTGCACTACCTCAACTACGGTTGGAAAACTAACATGGCAAAACAACCTGCAGACATGTTACAAGGAAATTCTGAGTTTGTGCAGGAAACAAATCGTAGCAGGCAGGAAAAGAGACGGGAGCAGGGAAGATGGCGATACTAAGTTACAAAATATAGACAGATTACTAAGTAATAGGCTTGAGGAGAATTTCAGCAGATGCAGAGGCATTGTTAGCATAATACGGCTGAAGGGAGATGTAGAGGATAGAGTATATAGGAGGAGGACAATATATAGGCAAAAAACAAAAAAGATATGTAATAAAAAGGTAATACAGATTACCAACGATATTATACAAAAGATTACCAAAAAATACAAAGAAAGTGACAAAAACAGTGACAAAAAATACAAAGAAAGAGACAAAAACAATGACAAAAAATACAAAGAAAATGTCAAAAATCTGACTCAGATGAAGAAAAAAATAAGTTCGATTGTTAAACAAAATACATCCAAAAGGTATATCATCAAAAACAAATATACTCAAAATCAAAAATCAAACAACAAACTCCAATATCACAAAATAAAAGAAAGGACAAACACAAAAAGTAAGAAAAATTTTAAACCTAGTAAAGAAGTAAAAAATACAAAGAGAAATAAAAAATTTAGAACTTACATGAAATACATATGGAAAACAAAGATTAGAAATGATTCAAAACAAATAAATACTAAGAAGATATTAAAAAACAAAGAAAAACTACAAGAGAAGATATAACTAACAAAGGAAATAAAATAAAACAAAGAAAGTAAATGAAACAAAAATAAGAAAAGGTAATATGAAAAAAATAAATGAAAAGGATAAAATTAATCAAAGGAATAGATTAAATATACAAACAAAAAAAAAAGTATCAAAACCAAAATAAAAAATAAAAGGAATAAGAGAAAAGATGGAATTAGAATAAATAATAAAAGGAAAGAGAAAATAAGTATCATAACTACATATAACAAAAAAGGAAACAATAATAATGAAAACAATAATGGAAATTTTGTAATAAAGATACATAAGGGTAGAAGGGAATCTAAACCCAAAAACCATCAAAAGACAAGGAATATTAAAATGGATAAAAATAGGAAAATCAAGGAGAGTAAAAAGAGATATAATAAATTAAATAGGAAGAAGATAGATACTTATAAAATTTCAAAGGTTTCAAATAGAGCAAGTAATATTAAAAATAAAAGAACAAAATCGGAGAGGATATGTAAGAAGAAAATAAAGGATAAGGTAGAAAACCATTATCATAAGAATACAAATAATAAGAACAAAGCAACAAACAACATTACTAAAAATAGAATATGCTTCCTAAGAAAATAAAAAATAAGGGATGGAAAATTAACCAAATTAGTAATGAGAAACACAAATTCTAGATTAAAAATAATCAGAAAAGATACTAAAAACAAAACAAAACATACTAAAAATAGAAGTTGGAATACAAATTATAGGGATAAAAGGAAAGATAATAGTAAAATTAAACTTGAATTATATAAAGATGAGAAGAGTTTGCGATTAAATAGTAGAAACTTGTTGAGAATGTGTTGAAGAAAAAAAATTCAAGCGGGGATGACCGTCTGGCCGGCCGGCTGCTGCCCAAGGTGCCAAAAATAGACTTACTAAAAATAGAAATTCTAATGAAAATAAGAATATATACGAATCTTTTTGAAATAAATATCAATCTGTTTTTAGAAATCATATTTTTAGACAAAATATATTCAGAAACAAATCTTTTAGAAAACTCATTATTTCAACCTTCTTACTATTTGACCAAAACAAAATGTTATTAAAAATCTATTTTTAACACTACCTCAATATATGTATCCAAGACAACCATAAATGCATATTATTACAAATATAATGATATACATCATCTAATCAAATGTGGGGATATTGAAACCAACCCTGGCCCTATGCCAGATGTGTTTGAAACCCACCCATCAGCTCATAAACGTAGATACAAAACATACTTCATATCTTGTACAATCAAACTCCAACCTGAGTATCAACACCTTGCAAAAAGTTTCTCCCCCATCCTAAAACAAGATCACCAATACCACCAAATTACTATTAGAGACTTCCCACACTTAAACACATATCTCAACCGAATAAGAAATTACCCTTTAGCACAAATATTATTTGCACTAATAACAACCATCAGCCCTAACATAAATTCATGTGAACACCAACTAATAAATTTTCCCGAACCGGATTGGACCGCAAAGCTATTAAACAAGATGTCTACACTACCAAACCCACCCGAAAGGCATATTCACATCGAACACCCATATACACAATATATTACAAATAATCAAAAAATAATAAACCCCTCATCTAGTATACACAAAGAATTATATGATTTCATACACCAAACACAAAATGCACCATCAATACAAATGCTAAATATTAAATTTCCTTTTCTACCAAACAATCTTCTCAAAGAAACACTAAGAATTTATGAACCCCTAGATGAGTATACACACCCCCCTCCATTGACCCATATCTCATCACCATTTCAATCCAATACACATAACAATAGCCATCAAACTAATATTGTTACATGGAATGCAGCTACACTAAACACTGCATTACCTAGTTTAGAAGAACTTGCCTTACATACAAACCCGGCCATTATCACCATCCAAGAAACTAAACTAACTGCCACCAAGTCAATAAAGTACATACAAAATTTATTCCCAGGTTATAAACTAATATTTAACAATACTCACGCACTAACTAGATGCATTCAACAACGGATCCCTTACACACCCGCTAGAGGAGGACTACTTACACTAATAAATCACAAATATGCATACCCAGGAAATATCACCAAAATAGCAACCCCTCTAAAAATCTCACCCTACTTACAAATTATACACATAAAAAACCATCCACTACAACCATGGCTATTAATACACCTATATATGCCCTCACATCATGAAGATATTGAACTAATCCCAATAATACAACAAACTATTACAACACAAATTAACACATATCCTAACCACACTCTCATACTATGTGGAGACTTTAATAGAGACATAGCTTTAATAGGACGACAAAATGAACATAATACCACACCACCACAAGAAGAAGATTTTTCATGGAAAACATATATTGATAGCTTAGCACTAACATATGTCCCAACAAATACAAACTACTCTAGACAAGGTGGATACAACTATACACATTCAAGTCTAATAGACGGCTTTTATATCAAAACGCAAAATCACAATCTATACACATGTACCACAATTACAGAAGCCAATCTTAACTCTGACCATGCACCCATTTCACTACACATACCCCAAAACAAACTTATTGGAGGCCACCCCACACCACCTACCTCGAGACCAATTAGAATACTCAACCCTATACCGCAAGATAATTTAGATAAATTCAACACAAACTTTTATGAAAACAATGCTTTACAATTAAATGACCTAGACACCATATTATCATACGAACATCTAAATCCCGATCAATGGAAACTAGCATGCTCCCATATGGACAAAATCACTCAAAAAATATCAGAAGCTATAGAAAATACGTGTAGCGCACCACCCATACCTACACTCAATGATAGAATCTCAAAACAAAGAGGATACTTACCACGCAAAACCCAAAAAACATGGAAAAAACATGTTGTAACATACCACCTAATTAGAAAAGCAATATATATCACAAAAAACACACCACAATGGCGATCACATCCAATTATCAATGAATTAAACAAACACACCCATGTCAAGATCCCACCACCTCCAAATGACGACTTACTTACTGAACCATGGATAAATGATCTAGCTACACTAGCCAAGACCTTAAACAAAAAAGCAAGAAAAATCACGTCAAAATACCCAAAAGAATATATAAAAAAGGCTATATCCAAATACAGACAATTACACAAAATAAGCCCAAAAAAGATAAACAATAAAGTATTCAAAAACCAAGAAACACCACCATTAGACTGCATCACATATCGCAATAATAACATACTAACGAGCCCGCAAGACATTGCCAATGAAATTTACATACAACAATCAATTATTAATAAACCCATTATTCCAACATGTTATTACTTACCAGACCACCCTCCTAAATGCACATGCGGAGTTAGACAATACCCATGGCATGACCTAGAAGGCTTTGTAATAGATAAAAGAGGTCATCCACAAACTCCGCTGCATACATACTTTGATCAAGAAACTTTTGACTTATGCCTAAAAAACCTTGCAAACAACAAAATCCCAGGACCGGACAGAATACCCAACTCTATCCTGAAGAACATGCCTACAAACTTCCACCGCATCTTATTCCTATTCTTTAAACATTGCTATAAACAAAAACAAATTTCGGCATCATGGAAAATAAGCCTCGCAATACTACTATACAAAAAGGGCGACCCATCTCAACTACCAAATTTACAGACCTATAGCGCTAGCCAACACTATATACAAATTTTTTACAAGTACACTAACATCAATACTCTCAGCATACGGAGAAAAACACCAAATTCTACATGACAGCCAAGAAGGGTTCCGTGCCGAAAGATGCACATCTAGACAATTACAATTACTAATAGCGGCTTTAGAAGATGCACAACTAACAACGCAAGATATATATTTACTCTATATAGATTTCAAAAATGCATTTGGCTTGATTGACCACGCTCGTCTACTAGCCATTATGAAAGATTTAGGATACCCTGAGGACACGGTAATACTAGTAGGAGATATCTACTCACAGTCTAACACCATTTTTACTGGTGAATACTTTGGCCAAATCCAAAAAATATCCATACAAAGAGGCACAATACAAGGAGATACACTTAGCCCATATCTCTTTCTTATTTTTCAAGAATCACTTTTACGATGGTTACAAAGAGGAAAATACGGCTATACCTTGGGAACTTAAAAAACAACAATAAATACAGCAGCATACGCAGATGATCTTGCAATCATAACAAACAAATGCCATATTCAACTATTTCTGGACTATGAGGTGAATTTTGGACTAAGGACTAAAAGAAAGATCCAGAGATGTGCCTCATATAAGATAGTGAAGCATAAAAGTCAAAGAGTTTAGAGTACTTTTCAAGCATTAAATGCATCACCAATGACACTTATGAAGGAAGAAATGGCTAGAGCGACCAAATTTGAATTTAGACAATATGTGAGTCCGCAGCATGCAGCCGGATATCTCCGGGTAAATATCAAGGTGAAATTCAGAAGAAGAACCGAGTCTTGAGAACAGAAATTAATGGACATACTGCCACAAATAATGCCTTGTTCTAGGATTAAATGAGGCCTTCTTAAAGATGTGGAGAAACCTAACATAGCTAGGCCTTCGAGTCTGTTTGCTGGCATAGCAAAAAAGAATATCTGATAAGATGTCTGGGGGCAATAACACTTGGACCGCCTCCATGAGCCTATCTGGACGCATAGGAGACCAGATCCCGACATTGAAATACCGCAGTAGTATTCGAATAACATCTGCTATGTCATCAAAGGAAGGCAGCTGCGCGGAGCGGCACTTGGCTGAGTCAAGGACCTCGTTCGAGCAGAGAGGACCGCGGAGAGATATGATTATGACCTGCGAATAAGATGGCACGACCATAGAATTAGAAATTGAACATTGAAACAAAGAGAAAATATGGTAGGAGGATTTCAAGTGACATCCTCGACCGGAGATCTCCGGGTGCCCCTCCCAGACCAACGTTCCGTAGTCGAAATGGTCAGGAGAATACTCAATAGTGTTTACAGATATTGGAAGGTGAAGTTTGGGGGCGAGACACAAACAATAACAAATAAAAAGAAGGACCTCAACAAATCACGTTACTGACAACAACATGTATCTTCAAAATTGAAAGGTCAAAATCCCACAAACATTCTTGACTTAACATTTACAAAGCATAGAGTTTATAATATCCAGTATATTTCATTGTTGTAAGGCGTCGGAATTATGCCCTTCACCACGGAGCGGTCCTTAGAGGAATTTTTGTCTACTCGATCACTAGCAAACATCAATGGATTCCGTCTAACAAAGTCGGGAACATCCTCATTTGACGCTAGCAGTCCGGAGAGCCATGGGAGAAAAATGGTGGTCAACCAGGTTTCATTCAAAAACCCAGTATATGATGGTGGATGAACTGCGCTGAAGGGATCGTTAAGGACGTTCTTTAGTGGGGTATCGTCCACAAGCAAGACATCCTTGGGAGACCTGGGCCACGCCCTGGTGTTATAAACTGTCAGGTCCTTAAGGAAAATTGGCTTCTTTGGATGGGATGGGAGCGTATATGATGTTTTTGTGCAATGGGCCTGCGTTAGGACTGTGACGCCTTCCGGAATGACAGCACCTTTCTTGCGCAACTCCTTGATAATATCCACAATATTTTTTTCCACCACACTGCTCTAAAATGAGACAGTAGCCTTCTCTCCCACGAAGTTCAGGAGTTCAGTGGAACCATGCCTTACTTTGATGTCTCTCGGTTGTCCCTGTTTAAATTCCCCCCTATGCACAAGAACTCCATTTAAGTCAAACACGACATGATAAATCCAATTTGATGTTACCTGATCCTCGATTGGAGGCTCTCGGACGATTGTAGTAAGCTTCGTCGGACCTGAACCCAAAATACGAGTACGTAGACTAAGATGAGGAAGTTGTTCAGCACAGAGAAATTGCAATTATACATATAGAAGTGTTCCGCACTCACAATCCTGAAATGCTCGATGGAAGAATGAGCACTATATAGATGATGGCACGTAAGTATGAATGTACATATTAGGCACCTGGGACAGTAGGTGGAGTATCCCTAGAAGTCTGAGCTACACCAACGACTTGAGCAGTCTGTGCGAGGTTTCTGTCACCGACATCCTTCGACTGTGTTGATCCTGCCGACCCCTGAATACTAGTAATGAAGTGGTGAGAATACGGTCTGCATAGAGTGAACTATTTAGAGAACAATCAAGAAGGTTTGATGGACAAGTAACTGTTCACCTTATCTTTCTGGGCCCTTGTCCGAACTGTGGGCAGAGGAGGAGGAACTTTCGGCACAGGATTCTTCGCGATTGCCTTCCTCTTCTCTTTTTGAGCCAGCTGCTCGTGGCTCCGCGGAGGGCTCATAACAAGTAATTCACGCAATGTTTGTTGCGCCGATGCCTCATCCATCGTGTGATCGGTGTCACACAACGTCAGGCCCTCGGCACTCTTGGACACAACCTCCACTTCAGGACGTGTCGTCAAAGGGTTGTCCAAAGGGAGATCTCCGGGTGCTCTGTGGGTGTCGTCGAACTCCAGGCGATCGGACATAGCCCTGTCATCGTCTAGATCTGGCAGAGGAGAACGTTGCCTTTCGGAATGTGAACTGGTTTCCTTTTGAGAGGTACACAGTTTAGCGTCCGGAGTAGAGTTGCTTGTCGAACTCGGCGAGGTACGCCTGATAGGAAGAGGTGGTTGATCATCGTTTATCTGCATGGGGTCGAATGGGGTGTCCGCACCGATGATCCGCGCGATTGTGGCCAAGGACTGGAGTCTAAGGTTGGGAACCTTTGATGAACTCTGTTCAAACCGCACATTAACATCAAGCATTGTGGCATCAGTCGTCTGTGTC
The DNA here is from genome assembly GCA_963971425.1 of Bryoerythrophyllum caledonicum. Lineage (NCBI taxonomy): Eukaryota > Viridiplantae > Streptophyta > Bryopsida > Pottiales > Pottiaceae > Bryoerythrophyllum > Bryoerythrophyllum caledonicum. The sequence continues at coordinate 7,033,571 of OZ020524.1, forward strand.
ACATTGACGAAGTCAGTGTGGAAAACATTAAGATGCAATGCAAAAGGAAACGGTAACATACACCCGGAGATCTCTTGCTAAAAGTGGTCCTTGTCTACCGGGTGAACTAAAATTGAACATGGCAATGATAAAAAAGAGTCCTGAAGTATGGAGGGCATTTGAATCGTAAGAACAGCCGGAGATCTCCAGGTCATGTAGTTTCCGTTGGTGTTATACCTCGCCGGTGTAGTTCATCCTTGACATTGCCCGTGTTTGAACCCCAGCGCCTGGGGTCGACCCAGTGATGTCAGTCTCCTCTGCCTCCTCGGCAACGGCGTCGGTAACGTCGGCTAAGATATTCAAGTGGTACTTAAATATTTGTTCTGCGCAGGATTCGGCCTTGACTTTGGCATCTTCGCTGTTCACAATCTCGAGGACCCGCGCGTCATGAGTCTGCAAAAAGAAACTTGAGTAAGGCGTCATCCAAAACATAAAACTGTATTCGGACCGGAAATCTTTGACGTTGGACTGCTTGGGAAGGATGTCCTGCTTACTAAGCCGAGGTATGTCAAATGTGGTCCTCCATGAACATTGACGACCACCATACCCTCTCTGATGTATCCCGTGAACAACAAATCGAGGACCAAAATCCTTAGCTGTGGGACACCGGTTAGCTTCCACCGCTGGATGGTTTCTTGATGTTGAGCGGCTGAAAAGAAGGTCGGCATTCTCTCGGGGTGTCCTTTGAAGAGCCTCTTGAATGACTGAGCAGGCGTTTTGCTCGAATCGTATTCATACAGGAATACGCAGTATACTGTCTCCTCGACCCCGATTACTGGAATCGGAAACCCATCAGCTGGGTGGGGGAAGTAGTAGACCACATGCGTTGCCTACAATTTCACCTTGCCCCTGGACTCTTTCTGCCGAAGAGTGATGTACCTCTTCAGTTCAACGAATCCCGCGACGTCGGTGATAAGAACCGACGGTGATCTGACCCTCGTTCGCCCGTCCTTCGTGTCCACTTCGAGATGGTCGAAAATGGCTCTGAAGTCCAATGCATCCAGGACCTGTACACGACATATGTCGTCTTTCACGCGATAGAGGAAAAAGAAGTAAGAGTGAGGGTCAGTGACGTTACGCCACTGCTGAATGTCCGGTATGATAAGTACTTTGGCGATCTCGCCCCCTCTGTCAGGCATAACCCTGCAGGTGTATTTGGAGTCAAATAGGGACGTGTCATCGGTGGGTGTGGCTTCGGCAGCATCTTCAATGATGTGTTGACTCCAAATGGACACAAGGACGTCTGGGGTGGGGTCGGTCTCCTTGTTAATCGCCTTCAATCGACCCTCAAGCCAAGCGGTTTAAGGGTTTAGGGTTTAGGTGTTTGGCAGAGTGATTAACGGCGTCCACCCAGGACTTGAGCTGGACCCGTCCAATATTCCTCTCTTCGGCAAATGCGTCCCACTGCTCCTTCGTGTATGGGACGAAGTCAGCAGACTTCAAGGGAAGGGGTTGCGACTTGTAATGCAACATCAGTTCATTCTTCATTGCCCGGATTTTCTTCTCCCTGTTCGTCGCGTTCTAGAGAGTCTCCTCTTGCCCTTTCATAGTACCCTGGTTTGCCGCTTTGGAGGACTTCACACAAACCTTCTTCTCGAGCACTAAGTCCGCGAGGTAGTCTAGGTCTTCAGCGCGCATTTTGTAAAGTGGCTTGAAGTCGTTCTGCACCAGAGGTTTCCGCTTAAGCTTTGCTGGGTCCCTTGTCTTCCCCTTCGAGTCTGGTAGGAGTCCAGCGACGAACATCCTATCGATTCGGATCCACTTCTGGACCACCCCATCATCTATCTCGAATAGAAGAGGGACCTTTGCGTCTTTGGGGTCCGTTTTGCCAAGGTGTGTGAAAACCGTTGGCACCACTTGCCGTTGGAACATCTGCAATTTGAAATATTTCAAAGTGTGAACAGCCGGAGATCTCTGGTTGATTGGTTTGGTTGCTGTGAAGAATGAACGCATCAACGGAATTTAAATCTATTAAGGTTGAGAATGTAAGCTTACCGAAAATGCGTCAGATTGTGGACGACCATACAGTTGCGGGGCAGGTTTTCCGAACTCAAACCACTTCACTCTGCACGTTTGCAGTTGCTCTGTGAAACTCTGCTCCTTCTGCAGACCCGTCAGATCTTGGTTGAGAGCGCGCGAGAGTTGTAGCAGGGTCATATCTTTGGGGTCCAGTTTTGTCCAAACCGGGATGATGGAAAAGTGGGAGATCTCTTCGAGCGTCCACGTTGATGGCAATTCGTGTGACAAAATCTTGTGCGCCTCCACAATATATTGACCACCAATAATGTAAAAGTGTGTCGAGTCCCTTAGGCAGTCCTCTTTCGTCGGCTTGGTCGCGAAGAACTCTACCTTACCTCCTTCAGGTTTCTTCTTCAGTGGCAGGACTCGAATGTGAATCTCACGTGCCGTGGCCTTCGAGGACGCGTGAACTGCGTTGATAATTCCTTCAAGCCGTTCTTTCTGGAGGCCCCTGTATACTAATCCTCCAGGGGGGGCCCGGTGCAGCTTATCAAAATGAACGAGCTTCACGACATCCTTCTTTGTGACAGGGTCTTCTACTGTCAAAGGCTTATTCTAGTGTATGTAAATGTTTTTAAACGCGCCGTCAAGAACCTTGCCAATTGCTTCCACTTCAGTCCGCTTCATTTTGGTGAGGTCAGCCTGTGTGAAGTTCAGGCACTGTTCGATCGCGAGGCCAGGCTCATCGGCTTTCGCTTTCTTCCCCTTCTCCGCCCGCGACTATGAACTTGGGGTCGAAGTCTTTAAGGTGGTCTTGCGCTTTCTTGCCGGGGTCGATGCTGGTGTTAGAGACAAAGTAAGAGTTGGGTCCGGAATGGGCATTTGGGACTTCTCTTGTGCTTCTGCCATCCACTTCCACTGCTGATTAATGTACTCCAGCATCCAAGTATCACCCTTGGGAGGGGCATATAAAAAGTTCTCATTCTGGCAGGTCTTCACGATCTCATCCGAAATCTTAGATGATTCTAGGATCAAGCCGTATATGAGAGGCTCGCTGGATGAGTCCATGTTCTCCTGGACGACAACGAGACAGACCTCGTCATCAAGACCCTGCATCTCCAGAACCTGGAGACCAATTTCGGGGTGTCCCCGTTTGCCAATCCGAAGTTGAGGGACGAATTCCCAGGCACCTACAGTGGTTCTAATGAGCTTGATGCCCCACTGGGTCATGCTCTTTCGGCATATGTATACGTAGCCGACATTGTGTATCCTTCTATAGACAAACTCTGGGAGCCAATACTCTACAAACGCCTCAAGTTTCCCAAGTCGGCATTCAGTTGGAAGTGTGGATGTCCACAAATCCCTGCAAGATGATTTCGAAATAACACATAGGCAGTTAGAAATCTCAACAATTTTCTAGTCTTCAATGGGAAGTTCCATTTCGTTCGAGCCCATCGTAAAAGTATCCGGAGATCTCCGGCTGATCTGTAGAAGTCGAGTGCATCCGTCCATGAACGAATCCTTGCTACTCAGACAGATCCATTTCTGTCCTGAACCGGAGATCTCCGGTTGATGACCCCCAAGTAGAGGTTCCCGATATCTACTTGTCCATCGTCGCATAACTCCACTGCTTCGAAACGTCCGGAGATCTCTGGCTATTCTCGAGAATTACTAACGCCTGAATAGGGTTTTGAGATTCATAAGACGGCGACATCATCCGGAGATCTCCGGCTGCATATTGAAACTCCATATTCAATTTGGGATACAGCCGGAGATCTCTGGCTGCAGCAAGTACGGCTTTACATAGTATTAATCGCATAAGATCATCACAGGTTTATTCACAACCATTCACAGAGAAGTTTGACATATAACTCTGGAAATTTGACATACTCACTAAACAAGTTACATATTAGAGAACACAAAGAAATGTATCAAAAGATCACACAATTGATTCAGAACTCGAACTTATACACAAGAAGAATAATCCACAAATGTTTCGATGGAACGCCAAATGTGACGATTCTACATTGATTACTCTTTTCACATTGAATCGGACCGGACTGAAATGACTCAGTATGGAAAAATACATTTAGACGTTCATAGAATACCAAAATCACACGCATATACATGAATAGATATACAATTCTATTCATGGGACAGCAAAAAACCAATGGACTATTGCCAAACAGACATCTGAATTCTCGTATGCAATTTCTGAGGTTTCTCTTAATCATTCAAGTGTTCGCCCGCTCGTTAACAATAGAACTAATTTGAAACTCACTCAAAAAAAGGAATCCCACCCGGACGCTCGGACTGAGCATATACAGTTCAATATTGTGGACTTACCGGTTTCCATGCCACGAAGTCTCACTCGAATTCCCTGCTGTAGTCGCCATTTCTCAACCTCCTCCAGGAACTGTTTTGGATCAAATCGTACACACAGCTCTGCAGTACATCAACATTCAACAAATAAGAACTACAAACTCTACAATTACTCAGATGCCCTAGAATGCAAGGTCCAGTTCTGATTGACAAGAATTCGGCGGAATAAATTTCAACACTGCATAAAATGCTCATTTACGGCCCTTCTAAACTGAATGTACAAAACACCAGAACACTATACCCTAAACCCTACAATTCCGCTCAAACGATAAACAACATCAGTACTTTTCGAGTCTCTCAAACCCTAATGAAGCTTATCGAATCCTACACCTGCTCCACTGACGATTCTAAACAGTTCTGAGAAAATTTGAGTGCAATAACACTGAAAGCCATTTTTGAGATGTTGCATACCTCTTCACTTGCCGAATCGGCGCACCCGTACGTCGTGGTCGTTCGTGTCGACGCCACCCTCAACCGCAACGTCGTTCGCTTTTCGCCGGTGAACCTAGGCGTTCTTTAAATTTCTTCCTAATTCAATCGCTTTGTTTCAGTCCTGCTCTCCGACCTTGAGTCTATATCCAGAAAAAAACCTCTTGACGGTACGCTCAATGTCCCTCACTTAAATCAGCACTCACCTCGCACACCAACGGCCTCTCACAGCGCATACCAACCTAACCTAATGCGTCGACGCCCACTCCGCAAACCAAGAAAGAAAACCCCTCCCGACACTTCCGCTCACTACCTTTGACATTACGAAGACAAAACCCATAAGAATCAATAAATGGTTGATGCTTGGAGTTCCCATAATCCAAAGAGGACAAGCTGGACGGCTCAAGGGTGTGACGGCTCATGATGACAGTGGGTGAAGTAAAAAATCAGCTGAAATTACGTACATATACAACGTGTACATTTCACAATCATGACATTGTCAATGTCTTGAGCATGCGTGACAAGACGTATTAATACCCGGTTTCATGGGTATTAGATATGACTAGAATAGATACTCAGGTTCACCGGGTATAAGAGTAATAATTATACTTGAATTTAAAACGACATAAGTGAAAAAGCTTAATCTCCCTTTCCGTTACTCTCCCTCCCTTCTTTCCCTCCTACTTGTTTTTTTATTATTTTTGTTTTACTCTCCCCTCCTTCTCCATCTCCATCTCTTTTGTAATCTTGATTCTAATATTTTTTAGATTTCCCGCGATTTCAATAATAACACATTCTTAAATTAACCTACTACTCTAAAAAAATCCCTTACTCTCCCTCTCTTAATCTTCCTCTCCCTCACTCTCCCTCCCCATCTCTTTTTTACATTTGATATTCTATTTAGATTCCCCTTATTAAAAATTCTAAAAATAAAAACTACTCTAAAAATAAATCCCTCAAGTCTCTCCCTCTCTTACTCTCCTTCTCTTCCTTAATGTCCCTCTTTTACTCTCCCTCCTACTTGTTTTTTACTTATTTTAGTTGTACTCTCCCCTCCTTCTCCATCTCCATCTCTATTTCACTTTTGAATTTGAATTTTTTGGATTTCCCCTTATTTTAATAAATTCACATTCTAAAAATAATTAACTACTCTAAAAAACAATCCCGCACTCTTCCTCGCTTACTCTCCCTATCCCTTACTCTCCCTTCCTTACTCTCCCTCTCCATCTCTTTTTTACATTTGATTTTTTTTTTAGATTCCCCTCATTACATATTCTAAAAATATAAACTACTCTAAAAATAAATCCCTCAAGTCTCTCCCTCTCTTACTCTCCCTCTCTTCCTCAATGTCCCTCCTTTACTCTCCCTCCTACTTGTTTTTTACTTATTTTAGTTGTACTCTCCCCTCCTTCTCCATCTCCATCTCTATTTCACTTTTGAATTTGAATTTTTTGGATTTCCCCTTATTTTAATAAATTCACATTCTAAAAAGAATTTACTACTCTAAAAAACAATCCCGCACTCTTCCTCGCTTACTCTCTCTATCCCTTACTCTCCCTCCCCTTACTCGCCCTCTCTTCCTTACTCTCCCTCTCCATTTGTTTTTTACATTTGATTTTCTTTTTAGATTCCCCTTATTACATATTCTAAAAATATAAACTACTCTAAAATTAAATCCCTCAAGTCTCTCCCTCTCTTCCTTACTCTCCCTCCCTTACTCTCCCTCCTACTTGTTTATTTATTTATTTTAGTTTTACTCACCCCTCCTTCTCAATCTCCATCCTTGGTTAATATTATTGAACTATTCTAATAGTATTTTTTTTTCTGTCCTATTCTATTACATTATTAAAATTAATGCATAGGTTTCAAAGATATATTTATATTTTATGTAGATTGTTGTTACCTTTTTTCTTAAATACTTTGTGTTGTAAAAACTACATGAAAATGGTTGAACTAATGCGTTGCAAACCAAGCGCCAACTCCTAGTCATACTACTAAAATCATAATTTGCGCAGTAAACCACGGAGTGAACTATCGCGTAGTCAACGATGCAATGAACTACAAAAACGCTACAGTCAACCGCGTTGTCAACAATATAGTGAACCATTCCACCTTTTATTTTTAAATATTTTTTAATATTAAAAATACATAAAAATGGTTGGTCTAATGCATTGCAAAGCAAGCGCCAACAGCTAGTCTACTCTAAAATTAAATCCATTACCCTCCTTCTCTTCTTTATTCTCCCTCTAACTAAATAATAATGTATCAAAATAAATAGTTATTGTTCTATTCTCGCTAAATTTCCTTACACTGTATGGTATCCAGTTTTTTTTATAAAGTTATATTTATCGATAAACTTAAGGTTATAGTTCATAATTATAAAATAATTTTAATTCATACAATCATAGGTGATATAAGCCCTCAACCTTCATGAACCCAGAATCCTTCACGGTGAACCGTGAACCCTGAATCCTTAACCCTAAACCCTAAACCGTGAACTAGGAACCGTGAACCCTAAACCCTACACCGTGAACCATGAAACCTAAATCCTAAACCCTAAAATCTAAACCCTAAACCCTGATGCACAATCCAGCCTGAACACGGAAGTTGTATCCGAATTCATAGGACCGGGTTGCTGTACTTCTAAAAGCATCTGCACAGTTATTTGTGCACGTTTCTTCTTAAGCATCCATATAACTTTTGTCGAACTAGGAAATATTGGAGATTATTCTAATTGGTAACGAATGCCGACGTTCTACTTGAGTCTTGTAATGCCTGATGAACAATACTAGTAGGTAGCAGAGGGTCGTCTCCTTTCTTTGGATAGGATATAATTTAATTCACAAAGGTGAGTACGAGAAGTCCAGTACGATTACATTATACTGTGATTTAGTCTAAGATGTGATACGGCCCTAGTATATTCAAAGATACATCATGAGGCATACTTCATCATCCGTTTTCTAATTTGCAGCACTCTGGGAACTAGATGGTATCCTTACAATACGGTCATCCCAAGAGTACGAGCCTTTCATTATCATGAGTGGAATGTGGCCTCGGTCGTGGGCAATTCGAAGAATGCGCACTATCATGATGGTGTACAGTAGTTAGTTTGAAGGAGCATGCATGCCCAAGATTCGTTTCAAATTTGAGCGCCTGAATTTTCCCTCTAGGAGGTGATGGAAAGGTTGATAAGAGTATCCTTCAACTCAGCTCTCATCATTTTTTGCTCTGGAGGTTTGAGATACTGTGGGAGCTGAGCGAGTCAGTGAGAGTGTACACGTGCATGACATCGTGCTAGATAACTGTAGGGAAACGATTCGACATTATTCCAGGAATGTTAAATATGTTTCTTCGTAAAATTCCGTATCCGCTGTCTATTTGTGAGGATTGGTGAAGATTGTGTTGCATTCTGCCCTTTGAGTCGATCGGGAGCTACGGTGTAGTGATTCTGTAACTAATTCGTCTCCGAAGATACAATCATAGCCCAGAAGCAGTAATTTAATTCGACTCGAGAATAATGATGACGTAATTGCTTGGCGAGTGAATCCGAACTGTTAACCGGGTTTTGCAACTGTATCACACCGCCATACCCGCGAATATTCCTTAGGGCTGGGGTATCGATCAAGACAACAAAAGCCAACCGGAGATCTCCGGTTGTTTATGCCGTGCTAGTCTGGATTCTGAAAAGCTCGCTTGCCAACCACGGTTGCACCCCTTGATTTCGGTGGCTGTCATATTCTTCGAACGCAAGATTCCCGGAGATCTCCGGCTACTTTAGTGTAAAATGTTCATAGAAAGTTTCCTCGCCAACCTGGTTCTGATTAACCGGAGATCTCCGGTTAGATATGAATGGAACTTTTAGCTTCACCCTTTTCTCCCTTACTTAAACAAGAAGTCGTCGTTGTTGATCAATCTCCACTCAGCCGGAGATCTCCGGCTAGCCAAGCCGACGATATTGTCGTTGGTCATCCAGTTTGATTCTACATGCACCCAATTTCTCATCGTCGAGGTTCGTCATTGACATGCATTGACCTTCAATTGACATCAATCTTATCTTCTCCCAAACATCCACTTCGGAAATGATCCGTTGGGAAAGCGGCCATGATTCTCCCAGAGCAGTGCACCAACCCATTTCCGCCCAACCTCTGCACTTCAAGTCCAACCCATCGCTCTCGTGGTACGAATGGGGACTCGTCGGACCGGAGATCTCCAGTTGGAATCATGACATCCGCCCTTCTCCATAAAACGGTTTAGGGTAGTGTGTGAACAAATGAATCGTATCCCCGTTGCAAGGGAATGAGTGGTAATTCTTCCGCCGCGGAGCTTATGGCCGTTGGTCTAAGTAATACGAACTCACAGGAACCGTCTGGTATGTCAACTCCAAGCCATTGTCCCACGGGGTGAACCTCGACAATGACCATGGTCATCATTGACATGCATTGACCTTCAATTGATTAACTCTGTACTTCGCACTGTCTGATAGATTGTACTTCTGAAATTCTCCTCTCACTTGGTTATTATCTCATTTTGCAGACAAACGACTCCTACGATCTCCCTCCTGTAAGTCAGTCCACAGTTAGTAGGGTAAGAAAGGAATTCTTCGGGAATGTTGCTATTAAGCCATCTGGAAGCACCTTCGCAAAATGCAGTACTTGCGATGAGTTCAATCAGTTCTTACTAACGACTCCAAAGGGAATGCCCGCATAGGAGCTATTCTATAGCAACAGGCAAGCTCACTTGAATCACCAACAATCATGCCGGAAGCTTTACGCAACATGGAGAGAGGAGTCGAAGGCGAAGCCGCTGACTTTTCTTTGTGTCATTCACGACAAGATGGACACTACGAAGACGGCCCTTCCACGCATGTGGAGGACTACTAAGGCGACATCTGGTCTCGGACAGCTTCCCATGAATGTCACCGGAATGGTGGCACACGGTCATGTCGACGGAGCGTATGCTCACTATGCTCGTGCTTTGTGGCCTGGAGATTCGAACGCCACCATATCCTCTCTGGCAAAACTTTTTAGGCGGCTCGAGGGAGCACCATTACATGAGACGCGCGCGCTCTTCGAGCACCCATCTCCAAACTCGATGTTCACGGCGCTCATGAGGGGAAAGAGCAGGTGCGTTGACGCTTTACAGCCCGTGGAGCCCAGTGCTTTTAAGGGACCGAAATCGTTGCCACCGAAATTGTTTCTACAGCTCGACAACTCAGCGAAGGACAACAAGAACCAATATTTGATGGCATTCTTATCACTGCTAACAGCTCGATGTGTTTTCAAGGAGATACATGTTGGCTTCTTGGTGGTTGGACATACGCATGAAGATATTGATGCTTACTTTAGTCATCTATCGAAAGAACTGAAGAAAAGCAGTACATATATTCTAGCGGATTTGATGAAGGCATTCATGAAGTCACAGAAATTAGCCTTCATGCCGGAAGTTATCCAAGAGGTGGCTGGCTTTAAATCTTACGTCGATGGCTACTTATGCAGTGGGGCGGCACGTCTGGTGGGACTAAGTGATATGCATCTTTTCAAGTTCTACGTTGACAATGACGGTGTTCCGGTCATGAAGTTCAAGAAATCGGCCGTTAACGCAGAGTGGTTACCCATGAACAGAGAGTCGATAAAACTCTGGAAGGTAGATGACAGCGGACGTTCCATGCTTCCAACAGGATCTCTCAAGCCCGTCCCTTTCAAGCCCATTTGGGATAATGAGGAGCAGAACCCGGTCGGAAACCAAGATGTTGCCAGAGACAAGGCCAAAAAAGCGACGGAGAACAAAAACTTCATAATGACGGGGCTTTGGAAGTACGTGGACTACTGGGCGTCCGGAATGTCTAAGTGCGCAGGGTACGCTAACTCCATCCGCCCATATCTGCAGTACTGGAAGGACGTCATCGACGAGCTTGACAAGCCACTTCCTCAATCGCCCTCCGAACTTGAAGAGGGATTTTGGCCTGCCATGATTGTAGAGGCCCTCATGAGGGAGGTAAAAATCCGCTAGGATCGCTTCCACAACCATTGGATGTCACTCCCAAAGATGAGGTTCTCGAGCCTTACTGTGGACCCGCCAATGAAGCCCCGAAGTCCACATATAATCCTTGGCGTGATATTCGTCTCGGGTCCTGGATTTTAGTTAGACCTAGTGATCTAGACATCTATCATGTCTGGCAGGGTAGAGCAGTTTCGGACGTTGTCAGGGATGAGGGTAATGTCAACCACGGAAAATTCCTCGTTAAGTATTGGGAGCCTGATAACAAGGAGAAGAATCTGAAGATGAAGTACCAGGACTGTTGGGAAGCCACTTGGATTCCGGACCAAGAGAAGCCTATATGGTGTCATGTGAGTTCTGTGTTGTTTGCGACTTGGTCAAGCAAAGTTAACCAACTTACGAGATCCATTCCACGTAAAATAAAAGAAGCAGCGCTTGTGAACTTAGAGAAAGCGAATGCAGCTGATCCCTGATATAGTGATCAGTCCCAATATCTAAAATTCTGTTGTGTGAAAGTCTGTATGTGAAAGATCTCGTAGAATCTCTCCGTCCTCACGGAAGTGCACCGGAGATCTCCGGCTGTAAAGACGATTATTATTTTGTCCCGAGTACGACATCCCTCCTTTCAGCTCTCGCCGGTCATCATCAATAGAACCGGATCTGTGCTCTTCCATTCAGTGAAATTAGGACACATAGAGTAGTGGCACACACATTATTGACTGGTTTATGCCACCCGAATATTTTCAGACCCGCATGTCTCTTAGAAAGCTTACCGGAGATCTCCGGGTATGGAAGACAAATTTCGTGGTCGGACGGATGTTCATGTATTGCCATGTTCAAGTCGGTGAGATCTAGCCGGAGATCTCCGAATACGAGATTCACATCCACCATTCCTAACAATAGGGTCTACATTTCCCAATTTTGAGCTTACCTAGGTGTTCTGAAGAGTATTGTATTATATCCGGAGATTTTCACTGACTACAATACTGCAATTTCTCTGACGATGAAACTTGTTTCAAAATATCAGAGACCTTTTGGGCATTCTCCTGGCTGGTTCCTTCTTAGATTTATGACATGCCACTCCTAAAATGAAAATGGGCGGTCAATTACACAGTTCATATCAGTCATCCGAGTTCCTTCTTATGATTGAAGTGATGCTGATGGTTGGCGGCGGAGATTGTACTTCTCACAACTCATTACGACAGGACGTTTGACGCGTGGCCTACCATGTTGTTCATTCATGACTTTGGCATCTACCATTAAGTCCAACAGTCTCGGTATTATGGCGACTCAAATCAATGTACCTACGCTCGAGAAGTGTAATTAGTGGGTGGGTAGGGAGGATAGTATAAGAGAGGGTTCACGACTGCAGCAATCCATATGTTTTGTCTTTCAACCATAAGTCTTGTTAGTCCATAGCCATGGTGGAGAGAGAGGAGATGGATTTCGCAAGTGGGAAGAGGGAGAGGGAAGTCTCTGATTCGGTAGACATGAGACTTTCACGAAGGATGGTGAGCGAGGCTCAGGGTTCGGAGAAGGAAAGAGTGCTTTTCTTACAACTCGGGTATAGAAGGGCGATCTCTTCCGATCAGCGTGTTCTGGACGAATTGGAGGAGGACGCTGAGAGCAAGTATGTTCAAGTGGAGGACGACGGCATCGACTATGATGCGGAGGACGAGAAGGAGATCGACTCCGATGTGGAAGAGACCTTCAATGGAGGTGCTTCGGTTGAAGAAGAGGAGGAGGACGACCCGTGGTATGAAGACGAGGAGGAATCTTCTTTGGAGGGCGGCTGCAGCCCATTTCAAACTGGGTGTGACATAGGGTCTGATGTCGATTCGGACATGTACGCACCGACACACTGGAAGGATCGTTAGAGCGCTTCAGAGAGGTAGTGCAAGGATAGAATTTGTTATTTGATCCAGGAATTTTGCTGAGACTAGTCACTGCTTTTTCCTACATTTGGTCTTGTATCAGACGCTTTTGTAAAGAGACTTCCTTCCAAAGTAGCATTGTCGTTTTTGAACAGCCGAGGAATTCTTTTTTTAGTACTTTTCTTTCGACCGGATATCTCCGGATGGCTGAACGGCATTCCTTACATGTCAATACTTCAAGCTCTGAAATGCATTGTATTCATCTTCTACACGATATTACCACAGAAATGTACAGTACACCATATTACATGGTATGTTTTATAAACGTGTTATCTTGAAAGTTGTTATCATTTTGTCGATCACGACGAACGAAATTTCACGCTTGTTCTATCACTATATTCGATTCGTATTGTATCACTGAAACCAACCGGAGATATGCGGCTGAATGATTAAAATAAATTAACTGGGTATCCCTTTCAAATTCTTTGGTGCGACTATTTTACTAGACTAAAATCCTTTTTCATTACTAGTCTAGAAATAGTTAAATACAGCATACAAACTTCCCTCAATAAAAAATCAACTTAATAAAATGGACAAATTCTGCGAATGGGTTGGAATGGACCTAGGAATTCGGAAATGTGCAATTATTGGATGCCCAAACAAATCCAAAACAAATCAAATAGTCTTCAAAGCACTAATACAAGCTGCAAATATATCAAACACAAATCAACCGATTCCTATACTACATCAAAATGAGCCATATGTATATCTAAGAATACAACTAGTTCCATCATTGAATTGGAAAATACAAACACACACAACAACCACCAAACTAATTAAACAATGCAACCAATTAGTAAATTGTCCAGCTACAATTAAACAAAAAGTCAGCATGGTAGACACAGTTATAAGAGCAGGCATTGCATATAGTTTTTACGCGGTACCATACTCACTACCTACTATTAAAAAACTAGACAAAAAAATTATAGCAATACAAAAGAAAATTTGTGGGCTACCGAATTGCACTCCCAACGTAATTATCCAATTGCCACATGATATGTTTGGCATAGAAGCATTCTCATTAAAGAACGCATACCTAAGGTGCATAGGTGAACAACTACGCAATGCTCTTAATGACACAAAAAAATTGGGAATAATCTATAAAGGTCTTACACATTTTATACTTGCTAAATACGGCGGAGCGCAAGAGATTCCCAAAATTAAACAATACGATTGTTTAAGATCACCTACAACAAGAACACTCTATCTTATCAAACGATGTGGAGGCGCTCACTTGAGAAGTACAACAAGAAACTTTCCACTTGAAGCCACACCTCTTGAACAAGTGTGGCTAAACCTATCATGAGAAATATTACCACACTGCACCTCTAAGCAAAATCACAAACTCCTCAACAAATTATTACTTCAAAACATACATGAGATAAAACACTTAACACTCCCAAATGGTCTAAATCTAATGTCACACGATGAATTCAAAATATACTACAGTACACCAACTAAAGTAATCAAACAAGCCCTTAACATAGCTGAACAACTTTTCTACTATCCTACATGCAACCCACAATGCCAAAATCCATGCAGTGAGCACCCTACACCACGAACTCTAAAACATGAATATAGAACACACGACTATCATATTTTACCCAACCTTGGTACAAATCCTATACACCCCCCACCACCACCACATCCCCCTTATTTGAAACCACCAATTAAAATCACCAATAACCCAACTACATTTCCCATACATTCAATATTAGACCACAAAGAAAACAAAACAAAAGTCAAATACAAAATTCCAAAAACATACCACACCTACCTATGCCAATGGAAATTACCAAACGATATTACATATAATAAATGGATACCACAAAGTGACCTCTTCCCACTAAACATACCAATAACTATACAACACAACACCTCCTTGCTTGCTCAATATTACACTACAAAACAACATACACATTATAGAAATTTAATAAATACCCATTTTGTAGAAGAACAAACCCGAGATACAAGATACATACTTCCAACCATGCCCCTCCCCCTTATACATATCAATGTAAATGAATGCAATCCCTCAAAAGATATCAACACCAACCAAAACACCATACAAATAAAAGATGAAAGGGCACACCTTTACGATGAAACAGGCAAGCACCTCATGACTATACCTATAACCAGGCTAAAATGGCTATGGAACCAATACTCCAAAGCAAAAGATTCACCACACGGAATAACACCTCCGACACAACCATTTGAAACAGAAATAATATGGCTATACCAAAGATACAAATATAGAATTCCAAAAACCGACCCACTTAAACTTGCACATTACTCTTTGCCAAAAATATTACTTGACCACATCATAACATCTTTCAATATAACTCACCCATATTTTTCCTCACCAGTAACTTGCTCCACTCAAATAGATAAGTTTTACTCACCATTTAAAAGACACAAAATTTTTGGATCTATGGGACAAGCATTTTCTTACAAATGGAAAGGAATAGGCTATGCTCACCCACATAACAAAACAGATACCCAGAAAGCTATACACTGGGCTAGACTTGCAGCAGAAAACAATCCAAACACCATTACTATAATAACTACTCCCGACAACAACTGGTACCATAACCTAACACCACATAAAGGCCCCTATCCAGACACACACGTTGTTACATATATACCAGCAGATACGATAACATATGAAGAACCAACAAAACCACCCGAATTTACTAAAACACAAATAGAACCTTCTGCTCTTCACATATTATGTGTACACCATAAAAACACCAGTGTTGGAAATAATGAACAAATCACCGCCCTAACCACAATTTTTAACAAACTCCAAATCCCTCAACCATACATACAAATTGCCCCGCCAACACAACTAAATACACAAGTTAACAAAAGCAAAGAATGGAACACACTCACATATCCAACAGACAAATTAGTCACAAACTACAATACAACAACAATTCCTAACTTCATAAATGATAAACAACCCAAATTCTTATCACAATACTGCTACCATACTGATGGCTCATTTCTCCCACCACAAGTTATGGGCGATCATTGGACTCGTGAAACTGCAGGATATGGAATATACAATCAATCCAAAAATATAGAACTAGCCATAAGACTCCCAGGTTTACAAAACATAGTTAGAGCTGAAATAATGGCAATACACATAATCCTACAAATTATTACCTCCAAATACCCTAATGAATCTGCACACATTTTCACAGGCTGTTTAAATGGCCTGTACAATATCCAAACACAACTCAAACACCCCACCCAACATAATAACCACCCGGACAAAACCATTCTACAAGATATAGTAACACTTTTGCAACAAAGAACACAACCTACATCATTGTACAAAGTACGAGCTCACGCAAATATAGATGGCAACGAAAAAGCTGACGAACTAGCCAAACAAGGTAGAGACAAAGATTACCACAATGCAGCCCTACCACATGAATTTGCACATTCTACACCATATTACTTTCAGAGAGACTGGTGGCATTCTATGGACGAAACCCCAGATAAAAGCCCTATAAGATTCCTTGAAAAGCATATTATTAAATATGACAAAGAACATAACTTAACAGACATTGCAACAAATTTCCCCAATATAAATAAATGGATAAGTAACACTGACATTGACGATAAACTATCCAATGAATTTTGGACTAATAAACAGGTAACAGACTCCCAAAAAACATGCCTCCTAAAACTAAGACATGGTCAATATATGGGCAATGCTAGAAAACAACTATTTTTTGGCAGAGAATTAGATCCATCAATCACATGCTCAATAAGCGACTCCCAAGATCCAGACACATGGTTACATGTACTGCTAAAATGCAAGCAACACCATATACATGCACTTAGAACAAAAAGACACAATAAAGCAGTTTGGGAAATTAAAAAACTACTAGTCTCATAAAAAAATTCAAGATGTTATACCCTCATGAATGCGGGCACATGTAATGATAAACCACTAGAGAATACAGTCCCTCCATAGCTATTACCATGTACATGCGTACAACAAAGATGCCAATGTAATGCACGACTAAAACCATACCTACTATGCATAAAAGGGCTATCCTACCAATCAAACCCCCCTACATCTCCCAACATCAATTTAAAGGTACAATTTATAGAATTCACATACTGTAATGACAGATTCTCACCAGATACCATTGAGAGAAAGATAGAAAAATACCAACCTCTCATCAACGATATTATCAACAAAGGTTGGATAGTTGAACCACTAATAGTAATTACAGCAGGTGCCAGAGCATCTACATACATCCCTCCTATGAAAATCCTAAAAACCAAACTCAAAATATCAAAGAAACTTATAAAAAATACATTTAGAGAAATAAACACAATTGTTATACACCATGCCATGTCCATAATATTACACAAAAGAAAAATAGAAAGCAGAGAGCCACTACCAACAGGCGTACAACCACCATAAATCCAACTATTCAAAAAAATAGTGAAATATAACCACCTTTATTTATAGTAGTAACCTTGTCACAATATAGGGGCCCAAGTTGTTGGAATTTCCTGCCCTTCTAGCTCGATAGCGCTAGATGATCGTAACGATGCTCAAACGAGAACAACGGGAACCGAACCTGGACCACCGCTACAACACAACCATGTATTTTCCAAACAACCTCGCAATGTCAACAATGTGACGACCAACGAAACCAACCTTCTACTTTTATACAATAGAATACACTCCAAACAATCACTTTACAGTGTACTGGTTCTTGGTTTCTGTTATACAGTGTCCACCCAGAGAGGGGTTAGTAGTCCTATACCACTGTTGTTATGTCCTGTGGGCATATCATCAAGGGTAGGTCAAACGGACACTATATTCACGCCAACCCATAGGGGTCTGGTCTTCTTCTTCTTCTTCTGGATGGATTTCTCCCTCAGGAGTTAGAGTTGTTTGTCGTTGTTGATGGTCGCAACTAGGGTTGATGTCAATGGTCGTGCCTCATATGTCTTCCATTTGGAATCTAGAGGGGCGATTTTTTGTAGATCTTGCCAAGTCTCCGCCTGTCTGCAAATACTTGATATAGTGTCCGGTGGTTTTAGGGTTTCACTGTAGGTCTTGTGGTTGCTGTCCGTTTCGTGTGGTAGTAGTTGCTTGGCGATACTACCCTTGTCTATATCTCTAACCTTGGTGTTGGTTGTCTTGCTCTTCGTGATATCTCCGGTGTTTCATTTTGAGCTCTCTTGTTTTTGCACTAGTTCTCCATTGTCCGCATTTTTGTGACACAAGTAAGGGTTAATTTGTTGCAAGGTGAGGAAGCTTACCTGAGAATATGCTTGTGTCCAAGTTGTCAAGGTTGGGGACTACTGTTGGCCCTCGCTTTACAGGTCTTTTTGTCGTTGTGGAGCGACGTTTTGTTGTTCTTTTTTGTTTTTCGGATCTGTGGCTTGGTTCATGAGCTGAGTGCTCTCTCGGCACTTCTTGCTTTTGTAAGTTGTTGTGCATATGCATGTGGCCTTGATTATCAACTACCTGCTCCCCAAACGCTACCTGTGTTTTTTCAATCTTGTGTATGTGTCTCTAGCTCGGGTCTTCTATTGCTTGTTCCTAATATATTTCTTGTTGTCTTCTGGTTATGTACATGTGCGTAGTGTTTTCTAGAATAGCATATCATAGAGGTGTAGAAACATTACCTTACTAGAGCTATAGTGTTCCAACATCTTGCTGACAGAGTGTACTTCTCCTTCGTTTGTGTTCTACTGGTATGGGTGGTCTGTTTGTAGTAGTTTGCTCCTACTGTGTTGTATTCTTGATTGATGTTGCTCCAAAAGGGTGTGTGTATATGTGGTTGCCCTAAAAAGAGGTGTACATTTTTTCCGAGTACAATTTATATCTATTGGTTTCCAGTGTATGAGTGTGTGTGCAAAGTAATGGTTCCTAGTGAGATAGTAGATGTGTGTATTGTGTGTACTATGTTGTGTTTGCATGTTAGTCGTGAAACAATAATGTGTATAACAACAATCAATGGCAAGGAGCATATTGCAAGTAAGAGGTAAGAGAGTAATATCCGAATGTCTTTGGAGTTGGACTTCTTGTTGTTTCTTTTGCTTGTAGTGGTGTTGCTTCATATCTCTATTGTGCTTCATTCTATGCTATCGACACCTAGTTAAAAGGGTCTCGGTGTGTGTTACTAATTTGTTCCTAGAGTCTAGATCTATAGTGTGTCCATTGCACGGATAAGTGGTTCCAACTTAGATCTAGGCCCATCACATAAGCCCCGCTACATATCGGCTTATCTAATCTAATGTTAGATTCATATAACAACCTTGCAATTTTCACACTGTCACTCCAAATCTAGATCTATTGAGAGTACAAAACATTGAAAGCTTTTCTCAAAGTATAATCTAAATAAAAGCAATGGGTAAAGAAAATGGTGTGACTAACCATCCAATGTAGGGAACCGGCTGCATACTCCACAATATTCGATCAAAGTGCCATGGTTCAAGCAATCTTTGTCTAATCTTTTGATCCCTCCAATGTCTACAAAGATAATTCTTTACAAAGGCATAAGATTGCAGCGAAAGAATGAACATAAGCAATGTTGATGCAATGTTAGGTATAACGTTGGATGCGTTGGATAAGGCCATATCACCATGCCATGGCTTTGGAAAGTAGCAAGCCAAGTCTCTATTATAGACATGCCGCATTGGCTTATCATCAATTATCAAGTCATTGTCTAGAAGGCAAAACTCCTTTGTCTTCGGATCCATTGAGAATCTCAACAGAATTTTCTCGGAGGAAGGATAATGTTGTGGCCTTGAGCACATGTTCCATCTATGAACAAAAAGAAGTTGTGACCTATTAATATCTTCAGCGAGGAGGACTTCAAGTACCTACTACAAGCACGAGAGAAGCATTCAAGACCATATACTCACATGAAAGGACCTGAGCAGGACTTTGATGAACTTAAGAGGCTAGGCCAAACTATGATGTTGTTCCAATTGAAGCGTCGTGTGGTGCAGTTATCCTATTGCTCGAAACAAAACAATTCGTTCACAGACAATAAAGTTGTTAACTTTTGTTGACTTGTCGCATTGCTATGAACATAACAAAAGAGAGAAGTGAAAAAAAACATTGAAGGACCGAAGGATCAAACAATCTTGCCATCCCGACCACAAATATAATATAATATGAGAAATATTGACATCTTAAGGATTAAAGGATCTCGCCACCCTAAGGATGTTTGAACATTAGAAAAGTTTTGGGGTCATGAAGAGGCCCCGTGGTGGAATCACCGGGCAGCCACTTTTGGCGGGGGAAGTACTGCACACGTCTGATTTTGCTGCTGGCAGGCAATGTGCCACGGTTGCTGATGTACTGAGATCAGGGGTAAACTAAGCAGTGTCCACCAATGAGGCTCGGCTAGGCACTGATGCGAGGACATGCACTCTGTGCGGTACTTGGAGTACCGTCAATAAAATAAAATTCCAAATACTTTGTGGTTCAATTAAATTATCCTTTAGTCGTCCTAGCAGATTGAATAACTAAGTTTTTATGCGGTGGCGGGAGAGATGGGTTGGCACGGACTGAATTCCACGTCGGTGGATGTCTCATCTGGCACTTCTCGGAAGCAGCGGTGAGTCAGCCACTGATCCGGGTTGGGTTGAATTAATTAAAAGTGTGTAGATTATATTGTTTTGCAACAACAATTTAGGATCCAAAATACACTGCTGATCACTGCAACCAAAGGCTCTACAGTTAGTTGCGAGACACATGTGAATTGTAACATAATTTTTGTTGAGTAGTTCCGACATTGATCGTTGATTGATCCAACCCCGTGGTTTTAACATTCAATTTTGAGAGCAGATGTCGCGGCTTCTCTCCTCTCCATTACGAGTCTTCATAAATGAAACGGTTATTTATTTACAAGAATAAAATTGAGACTTAGTCTGTAAACAAGGTGCAAGTAAGTTCTGCTTCAGCATTTACAGTTTTTAAACAATGTTTGAGTAGAGTCTAATTCAGCATTTAGAGGTTGCAAACAAAGTTCAAGTAAAGTTAGAAGCGGCATTTACAAAATTAAAGGTATGTATATGTTTTTGTATATGTGAACAGAGAAATTGTTTGTGAGCTGCGTGAACACAGCTCAGAACGTTGAAGTCGTGATAATTCCCTATCACCTGCAATATCACATGTGCTGTAAGGTCCTTCGAGGAATCAACTGTAGCAGAACTCTTCCTCATCCCTTCCAGCCACCCATCGTGTTGTCAACACCAACACGTAGAAGAATGTCGCGGTCAACTTCGAGGACTTTGCTGAAAGCTGAGACCTCGATGCGATGGTGTGGCTCCATCTCCGCTCCAAACTGAGCCAACCATGGGACTGCCAAATGGATGGGCGACGAAGCAAGGTGCGGATCTGTGCACCGATGGCATCTATAATCGCGCATCGACAGCAACTCTGCTACGCAACGGGGATGGACGAAGCATCCGCAAGAGCTCAGCACCGCTGCTTTCCAAACAAAGCCGAGGCCACAAAAAGCACACATGTCATTCACTTCTAATCCTAGAGGAGGAATAGATTTCTATTTGGGATATTCGAAAGGACTCGGTGTGGAGAGTTTGAGGAACTGCTGCCGTGCTTCTGCAACCTTTGCTTGGGCGCGAGTCAACGCTGCCAATGCCGCGTCATGTGCTGCACGTTGCGTTGCCAATGCGGACTCGAGCTTCAGCACCTCCTCCCGAGAAGCGGCGTCTGCTGCCCGCTCAGAATCGAGCTAAGTGGCCAACAACTTCACCTCTGCGGCCTTCTTTGCATAGTCAGCAGCTGGAGCGCCCTCACGGAGAAGGCGCTTTGCTTCCTTCGAAGCTGCAAGATATGCCGCATTAAGAGCATCCAAGGCCTCATCGTCTTCCTCACGCAGCTTCAGTAAGGCGGCGTCCAACTTGACCCGCGTCTCCTGTAGAGGCGCATCCATCTTCGCGAACTCCTTCGCCGCCACTGACTCCTCTTCCGGGGCAGCAGCGAGTGCATCCGGAGTCTGCGTACATTTGTCGCAATTGACCGCTGCTTTGAAGAGAAAAAGCAGACAATACACATGGAATATTAGATGGTGAATGTGTGCTCGGATAGTATGTAGATGCATCACAAGGTAAACCTCAAGTCCCCATAGACTATGACACACTGTTCAAAATTTAATAACAGATTCCACCCTCATTTTCAGCAAAGTGCAGAGATGTCAACACACTAAAACAGAGATGAAATTTTTTGAAAGCATAAGGCATAATGATAAAGCGGCTGCAGAGACGATCTTTGTATGACAGAAAAGCATTGCACCACTCTGGTTCAATATTGGAAGGAGAAGAATAATGAAAACGATATGACCGAGGGACCCTATATAAAAAACTTCAGTGCCATAAACTGTCGACTCTTCTAATGTGAAGAAATTAGAAATAGTTTCCACCCTATCAACAGTGATACTCGTTAATGTTATATGTTACATGAACTGTCCCGTTTCAAAATACACCCCTGCTTACGTATCAGTGTCTCACTATTCACACAGGTCCTACCTTGTTATCAAACAATAAAACAGTTTGGGCTAATTTTTAGGATTGGCAACTCTTCCCAAATAACCAGACTTAAGCTCAAGAAAGGGCAATCAAACGAGACACTCGATGTGTAACATACCATTCCTGCACAAAATTTGATGTGCATTTCCTACTCTGTTCTGGAGAAATCGAATACTTGGCTTGTGCATGGCACCCTTCTAGATTAAAAAAACTCTAGGCACATGATAATCAACCTCAAGAAACTGCTCAACGACAAGCTATCATTAAAAATGTATACAAATAAAAAAGAAAAAACAAGAACAACAAAAAAAAACAAAGAATTGGAATGAACATGTACCAAACGGCTTTGAATCAAGCTCAACACCCAACAAATTCTTCTACAAACAGACGCATTTCTGGGCAACCACCTTAAAACAACAAAAATCCCTGTGACGTAATCAGACGCTACTGGACGAACTGCAGTTGAAGTCATCACCGACTAAACACTCGATCAAGACATTAAATGATTAGGATCAAGACTATAAATGTTTAGAGATTAGGATCAAATTGCAGAAAATGTAAGGAAAATTTCCACCAATGTTCATAACCGACGAAATAGTCAACAGATGAAATAGGAAACATTAAAAACTCAACATTCCAGAAACCATAAAACACAAAAGCATCAAAGAAAAAGAATGAAAACAAAAAACAAAAACCCTGGGATGAATGAAAGAGGCGGAAGATAAAGAATAAAAACAATTCACTGAAATTAGAAAAAAAAATTCAAAACAGACAGTAGTTCCAAGCAAAGGCAGAAGCCTTACCTGAAGTGGAGGCCCGAGGGTCGAGGTTGACCGATGCGGTGCTTCTGCAAGACAACTGTGCGATGATCTTGCACAATCCCTCAACTTGGCATGGCGTAGCCACTGGCCCGAGCTTCTGCGGATTGCGGAGTTGATTCTTCTGTCGATTCGCCATTCGAGACATTGCTTCCGCAAGCCAGTTGACAGGTAGCCCGTAGATAAACGTGGCGTAGCAGGCCCTCAAAAAACGGAAGGAGTAGTACGCATTGTCGGGCTTATTCCCGTAGACTTTGAAGTAGTGTGCCGAAAATTGCTTCCGCTAAGTAGGATCAGTGCACCTGGAGATCCTCAAAATTAGTGAAGTGTGTTTTTTTTTTTTTTTTTTAATTTTAAATTTTAAATTTAAGTCATAAAATTTCTTCATATCTTGAAGAATTGAAGTGGTAGTGGGTTTTGTCTCCATTAGTAAGTACTTAGATATGACGGAACAAAAAATCATAAATGATAGATATAATCCTTATTACAGCAAATTTCATAACTAATTGTAGGTTGGCAAACACTAAGATGTAGTCTTCATGTCACTCTCCCTCAAAATTAGCGGAGATTTCCTTTTTCAAAAAAATTAGTAAAAAAAATTAAATATTTTATAATTCTTCTTCCTATCTTTCAGGCTAGATGTGGTAGTGGGTTTCTCTAGATCAGTAAGTATTTAGATATGAAGGAACAAGAAATCAGAAATGATAGATATAAGCCTTGCAATATCAAATTTCAAAAGATAAAATAGGAGGCTCGAAAAAATTGAGATGCACCATACATGTCCCTCTCCCTCGAAGTTAGTGAGCAGTGGTCTTTGTTTTTTTTCAATTTTTTATATGCACACAAATTATAATTTTTCGCCAGATCAAGTTTGTTTGATGTCATAATGGGTTTCTCTGCATTAGTAAGTACATCGAGAAGAGTGAACCAGAAATCAACCAGAAATCGGAACTCATAGATATATGGGCCTACCAACATCAAATTTAAAATAACAATGCAGACTTCCTAAAAATTGAGATGTAGCGGAACCCGGTTCTGTCCCTCATATTTAGTGGGTAGTGATCTTTGTTTAATTTTATTTTGTAATTGGAAAACAATTTATAATCCTTCTTCATATCTTCAGACTTCAAGGCTTGTTGTGGTAGTGGGTTTCTCTACATTAGTATGTACTTATAAAAGAAGGAATCAAAAATCTTAAAGGTTAAATGAGTAAGTACTTAGAGAAGAGGCTACATTTGCAAGTACTTACTTAAAAGATGGAACCCGATGTCAAAAAACATAGACTCCTAAGCCTATCAACATCAAATTTCGGAAATAAAGTTGTGACTAAAACTAGAATTTGTAGCCTTCCTATCACTGGCCTATTTAGTCGTTTGGATAATTTTTATTTTCAGTTTCTCTGAAAAGACTCTATTTCTCTTAAAAGCGTGATGTGGACTCTCCTAAATCTTTACATGTAAGGAGCTTAGATTTAGAATTAGACTCTATATTTCCTATCCATGAGAATGAGAATTTGTTGGTTTTATATTTGTAGGGTCTATTTGCATATACCATGTTGTCCTGCAAGATTGATGGAAGTGGGCTTCTCCCGCTTCTTTGCTTCCAATTTTTCGATAACAAGTACACAGTTGAGCGTTAGAAACATTGTGACTTTCCACCCCCGACTTCTAAATTGCGGTCTGTAACTGACTGTTAGTATTTTTGATGGTACCGAGCTATGTAACTCCATTGTAGCTGTCGCTTTTCTGTAATTCGCTTTTGCAACCAGATATACTTCTCTCCAGATTAAGTGCACTGATTTTTACTTGGACCGGCATAAAGTTATGATGGTTTCAACTGAGATAAATCTACGAAAATCACGCTGACGGAGCCGTTGCATTACGCTGACGTGTACAGTACAATATGTACGAAGGGGCACATTCTGAATGCTCACGTGTACAATGCAGAATATACAGAAGTTCCAGAGCCTGCATCTACAAAATCCAGAGCTTGCATCTACAATATCCAGAGCCTGCATCTACGATATCCAGAGCCTGCGTCTACGATATCCAGAGCCTACACATTAGAGAGATCTCCAAGACAGCGAGTCACATGTGAAGCAGACTTACAGGATGCGCCTAAATATAAGAAGCACTTGCTTCCACAGAAAACTATTAGGGACAATGAAAAAGGCCCGGGACGGTCGTTGCACACCAGTTATCCTTTGTTGAATCGCCTTGTTCTCTCGTGGCTAAAAAGGTATAAAATTTTTGATATAAGATTTCAGTTACTTATTTATTTATTATTGTAATACCAGGATTACCAGCTCCTGTAACATTTGCTATAGCATGTCGTCGAACCTAAAACCATCAAATTTCGGCGCTGTGAAGTGAACCTACATCGAATTTCTCAATGTTTTGGAAAATTAAGCAATTTAGGCATTGCAATGTTCTTTAACATTTTAAAGGGAGATCGATTTTGTTGCAGAATTTCCTCGACAGAGATAACACAGCAGATGAGTATGTGTGCCCTGTTTGCTAAACAGACATGTTATTTGAAGTCCATTGGCTACGTAGACATGTTGGTTAAATTCTACAGTTTTGACACAACATAGACTGTTTACATGTCCTAGTTGATATGAAATGCGCAAGCAGCATTTTCTTCTCCATAGCATTAAAGTGCTGCAGCATTGCTGACATCGAATTACAGTGGCGAGTAAAACTTCGCTGCAATGGAGGGTTCTGAAAACTACATCAGATCCTCAATATCTATTGCAATTGCTGTACGGGTTTGATGTGGGAGTGCCCCGTTACGACGGGACAATCTTCAAGGTACTCGACTTGTGCACTAAGAGAGCACCAAACTCTGTGTTACGCTCAGAGCGAGCATTGATCTTGATATCAGGCAAACCACGGCGCTTCAGAACAAGGTCGTAGTATTCAGGGATGGCCTCTCGCGGCAGCAGGATGGAAATCACCTCGCGGATATGCGACACTGGCCACAGCGAGCCAACCTCAATGCCAGGTAAATCCTTACCTTCAAACTCGACTTTCACGGGGATCATGTGCTGAATAACGGCCTGGTCGATGGGTACCCATGCAGCGCCGTCCTTTCTGTATCGAACGTACTGGAAGTTCAGGTATAAGACTTGACGTGCTAGATGATAGCGGAAGACCATGCTACCCTTGCAGACAACGGATTTCAAAACATCTTGCCCCGCTTGGTATTTCTCGTCCCATCCAACGTCCATGAGACTACTGAGAACGGCCTTCGAGGGTGATTTGAAGATGTACATCGTAGCAGAACGACGTATGGATTCTGAGACTGCAAACAGATCTACCATGATATGGACAGGCATGAACCATTTCACATGCGCCGCTTTGCTCCCGGTTCCACCTTTCATTGCTTCAGCAATGTCTGTGGCAAGCTTCAACCTGAACGCCTCCGAGGTGTGCATGTCCGGGAGGGGCCAGTGGGGGTCATCTAGGGCGGGCAAGGGCAAGTCCTCAAGACTCCCGTACAAGGCGGACCCAGATTGGGGAACGTAGACCGCCTTTAGGAAAAATGTGCCATTCTCCAGTAACGTCTTGTGACTACGACCATTGCGTATAGCAGCCTCTCCAACTTCGTGGTGAAGCACGAGGATGACGTCCATCACCGCTGCGGGATCAATCCAGTTGTCCCAATACGACTGATAAAGGAAGTTACAGCCGCGAGGCTCCCTCGCAGCAATGGCCGGATCAAGTTGCAACTGTCGGCATTGATAAGCGTGTCTCACTTTGATGGCATCGAGCTTAAGCCCGTCTCTACCACGCCTCGCCGTCGCCTTAAACCTGAAACCCATAATTTGAGCCTTCCATGCTCCAGCAAAGGAGTCAAGTCCATGAATCCTAGCATCTCGGGACCATGGACCTCTCAGAGCCGCCCTCAGTGTCACCCAAGATCCTACCTCTACCCTCAGTGGAACATACTTTCCACGTGCATCTACGTTGTTGTAAAGCACGACACTGTGGACCTCTTCGATTGGCCTAGCCATCCTTGCTATAGCAGAAATGAATGCTTTAGCATAAAACTAGTTACTCCGGAGCCCTCACTGATCACTTCAACTTATTCCCCGCTCTCGGAAGTCACTCTCCACTATAACAAACCCGTGTTTTTTGTCACGTCCTGAATCATGTCCCAGGAGACATGTAGACATCCGAATTTACATCCCTCTGACGTACCAACGCGTGTAACACGCTGTAACGCGTGGGGACATCACCAAAAACGCGAGGACATCCCTACGACAGGGATGATTTTCGGAGATTTTGGGAGGCTGGAAATGGTGCCAATTGGGCGCCACGTAGACGACACCTAAGCGGCAGGATGACGGGCAGTGCCACATGGCCGGGAAATTCATCCTCTCCATTGGTGACGTGGCATCTGACGTGGCATGTGACGTGGACCCACGTGGCCTCTGATGTGGACCCGGGAAAGAGTGACGTGGCGTGCCACGTCAGCAGAGATTTGCGTGGTTTTTTTTTTAGATTCGTGTTTGCAGGGACGTCATTGGTAACATGGCTGTGTTTTTTAAGACGTCCCGGGTTGACGTGGAGATGTCCTGCTCGACGTCTACGCCAACGCTACCTGGATTTTGATGCTGATTTCGTTGAACATCGCCATGCCCTAGAGGACGTGGCGATGGACATGATCGCGTCTTCCAATACGTTGCCGACCCATGGTCGTCGGCACTGAGGGTGTCATTGCAGACGTCTCAAAGAACTTATGCGTGTCTGACGTGACATCCCCTGATGCATGGTATTGTTGACGCTGTGTATGTGATGGTGTTTTGAAGGACATCAAGAGATGTTGTACAAGACATGAATACGTTGTACAAGACATGAGTATGTTGTACAAGACATGAGTACAAGACATGAATACCTCATCTTACATGTAACATGTACATTCATCCAAATTCATGCTTACTGGCCTACTTGCAAATGTGGTAATATGATATACACGCAATTTAAAATATGTCTCCATAGACACGGGGATGTTTCAAAAGACGTCCCTGCGTTTCCTAAGTGCTGCGGCATACATCTTCTACAACATGGTCACGTCTATATGTCGCTCACAGCACATTGCATGTCCAACACTGCACTTCTAACCTCTACACTCTAAACTCTAACCTCTACACTCAAAACTCTAACCTCTACACTCAAAACTCTAACCTCTACACTCAAAACTCTAACCTCTACACTCTAAACTCTAACATTCTAACTTGTAAACTCAGTCTACACTCTAAAACTCCAACCTCTACATTCTAAATTCTAACTACTTGGAGAAATGAAGGCCAAAGTGAGCTTTGTGCAACCTCAAATTCTACTTAAAGGTCTCATGACCTAACTATGGCTGCAGCAGCGAACCCTAGCCGCCTCATGACCTAACTATGGCTGGAGCAGCTAACCCTCGCCGCCTCTATTCATCCAATGAACTTGACGAAATTCATCCTACTTGATGGTTATGTTTTGCAAGACACGATGATGTTTTCCAAGACATGTCGATGTTTTCCAGGACATGTCAATGTTTTGCCAAACACTGCTGATGTTTTCAGAGACGTCTCTGTGGGATGTCCTCAAAGACATGTAGACGTTACTCGAGACATCTTCAATTGGATGTCTCAAGTGACGTGGACCTATACACAGAATGACGTGTCACCTTGTCCGACATGGAATTGTGTTTGCCATGTAGATGAAGTGCTGTAAACTACAAAATATATAATATGTCCACATGGGTAAGCCACCAAGGACTTTACAAAATCACCCTAAATTCCTTATAATTCGGGTTTTGGTAGAAAAGTGGTATTTTAATATTATATTAATTAATAAATATTATTTAATATTTAAATATACAGTACTGAATTTAATATGTCCGCTTTAATTACAGAATAATCAGTTTTTATAAAATATTATTATAATATTAATTAATATTTTGTATTTTTAATATTTAAAATTTTATTTTATTTTGGAAACCATTTTGATACGAAGTGGACAAATCAAAAATTTCAGAGGATCAAAGTTAATAAATATAATCATAATATTCTTCAATTTTATATACTTTATTTTTTTATTTTTAAAAAAAAAATCTAGTTTTATAAGGCTCGTGCCTTTTTTTTTCTCCTCTTGCAGACCGCTGCCCGTTTCGATGTTTTTTTTAACGTTGGGCTGCTTTCTACCTTGCACAACAGTAACTTCGACATTCTTACCTCAGGTGAAACGCTTGTCCGCTGCCAGCATGGCAGTTTTGCGTCACCCAAGATGTCCTCGATGACGTCCTTGGAGACGGGCGCGTTGTTGGAGACATCGTCGCGTCTCCTATTTCGCACGCGCGTTTCGGGACCCTCCCACCTCCACTGTTCACTATTGACGCGTGGACATCCTCACGTTCACGGGGACATTACTGGCTAGCTCCAAGACATCAAAAAAACACGCTGACATGATTAAGGACATAACAAAAAACACGGGTTTCTTATAGTGCTCACCTATGCCCCGCTCTCAGTATCCACTCCCAGTCTTGCCCTCCTAAACGTATAGTAATAATTGGATCAGAAGGAGAGGGTTCACGAAGCTCTACAAAACCTTTGCTATGCGGTCTTAACCGTCTCATTTTCCAGAAGTGGATACAGCAAACCATGAAGACGTCTTTGAATTGCCTGAAGCAGGGCAAAACACTAGTGAGACGTCACTGGCCGACCGAATCCAGCTAGGAAAGCCTTTCCCCACAATTAGCAATATCCTAATACTACCCTGTCGCATCAGCTTGGAAAGGACATGGCTTTGTTGATAAACAGATCTTTTTTTTTTTTGACACAAGCAAAGAAGAACTTTTACTGCAAAAAATAAACAGATCTTCGTATGTAAAAATAAGCAGCGTCACATTTAAGCGTGCGGTGTACCTAGAATGCTTCGGTCGCCACTTGCACATGCCTAATTGGCGGGCATATATCACCGTTGTAGTACGCAGGCATAGACAATGCTGACTTTACCTAGAATATGGATTAATAACAAAGTGGTACAGAAGGCCGAACGCAAGAATCTCGGTACAGTTATATTATGTCTTTTTTTGACGCCTTGTCGGCGCTACAAATTCCAAAGTCAACCATGGCCTGGCTCTTTTTGTACACTGTTCTAACATGCTGATCCTCTTCTAATTTGTTGCAATGAATATTTTGATTTTGTTGAACTTAAAAATTATAAAACAATAATAAAAATAACGTCATGATCCCGACGGTAGTCCTGGACCTTCATCATGACTATGAGCACCTAGATTGGGCCGGATGACCTACATCTGCGTTGAACCCATCAACCCGTGCATATTACATGTTTTCATGAGGGGCGGTTTTGCTCGTTTTTGTGGGAACGTGTTTTCGTCACCGTTCACAAGTAGTGTGCACTGTAGTGCCCTGTTCTAATAGATTTTCAACGTTGGCCGCACGTGAAAGATCTTGCCGTATACAATTTTGTATGAAGAATTCATACATTGGCCGAATGTTGAAAGGAAGTATAATTTAATGCCCCAGGATTGTGTGGAAAGCTCAGTTGTGTACCCTGAACAAATCTTCTCCATCGAATTAATAAGAGACTGCATTCTCATGAACAGTCAGTTTGCGTTCCAACATACACGACTAAATTTGTAATTAATGGTGTTGTATCTATTAGTTTGCTTTAGTCTAAAATAATCTCACATATCACATATTCTGCAATGATGTGGCATATCACATATCAAAGTAAAAGGCACATTTGCTACAAAGGCTTCCAGCAGTGTGTTTAGCTTACATTAATAAAAAATTGATAATTTATAAACGCATACTCTAAATTATATATACATTAATATATATATATATAATGTATATATTCTATATTATATATATTGATTTATTTTAATATATTTTCTATATATACGCACATAGAAAATTATCATCATTTTCTTCACTCTCCTTGAAATAGTGGGTTTTCATGAGTATCATTACTTTTGCAATCTCCGTAATCATTATAATTTATATGCTTGATATCTTTCCAAGTGAAGAGGCTCTTTTCTTTGAAGTTGATTTTCAACCCTCGTACAAATAATAATGCTGCAGGAGGTGTTGTTGGTATATAAATAGTGGTGTCGATGAACTTCTTGCCATGCAATTTCTAAATTTTTTTTCTCCCAATACGGAGCTTCGAACATAACTTTATGGCGGGTATGCTTCCATAGCTAATGACAATTCCCATGTCTATTTTTATGTCATTTTTTTTTCTAATTCAAGATAATTCAAGATATCTTTTTCGCACCCGTGCACATTGTAGAACTTTGTATGCAAAGGACATTTACAAATTCTCGGTATAACTTGTTATTACTTGGGGGAAAATTTGTAAGCCCTGAAAAATATGATCAACAACACCACTGACTTGTTTTTTCAATATCCACCAAGTGACAGACGTATTAAAGATATATCCTGTATGCTTTGTAGTTCATTATGGCCGGCAGGTCAGCTTTTGAGTCAGATTATTTTTGCTCACAAATGTCAAGGTGGTCAGGGTTTGAATAAAGGCAAACAAAGGCTTGATTTGGTCATGAGGAATTACGAAAAGCATAGTTAAACTGTGATTCAATATCATTATAAAAATTCCAAAGTTCTAATGCAAAATATTTGAAGCACCTCAAAATAATTGAATGTTTGAAAATTATAAATGGAAGATTAAAAATCATAAATAGAAGATTAAAAATCATAAATGGAAGACCGAAAATCATAAATGGAAGATTAAAAATCATAAATGGAAGATTAAAAAACTTAAATGGACGATCAAAAATCATAAATGGGAGATTGAAAATTGTAAATTGCGTAAGTTTGAAAATCATAAATGTAAGATTGAAAATCACAAATATCTAAAGATCCAAAAATGAAAATTGAAAATCCAAAAATGAAAATTGTAGATCCAAGATTGAAAAACATAAATAGAAGATGAAAAAATGAAAATTGAAGATCCAAAAATGAAAGTTGAAGATCCAAATATGAATTTATAAAATATATCTTGATGGAATATATAAATTTAAATATAAGCATATGATAATAAAATATATTTCTAAAAAAAATATTGATCTTCAAGGAGGGTGTATAAGAAAATGATGAAAGGACTGGCAAGAGGTAGTATCTCTTTAAAATGGCTAGAACATTCTCAAGTTCTGGATCACTTCCAACTAAATCACAGAATTCAGTTTAATCCACCAAAGTGAATGCATTCCAAAAACACTCATATTGGAGGTTAAAATTTAAATGTCAGTAGGCATACTGTTGATTTTAATGGAACGAATTTTTGGATTCCGTTATGTATTTGTAAGTCACTTTCATCGTAAGTATGTATAGAAAGCAAATATATGTATCAAAACAGAAGACGCTGTAAGGGCAGACATATTTAACTAGTATGATGAAAGCAAACACTAGCCATTAGAGAAGAATAGTATCAGCATCGGTCTTTATTTTTACAGTAGGAATTAGCCTTAGTATCATTGCATCGGTACAGAAAATTCCAAGCAACTGAAGTACTTTTACATTAGGAATTTGCAGTATTGACAGTGCATGACATCCAAGAATACCAAACCTGCAAGGATGGAGTATCTGAACTTCAAGTGCATCTTACTCGTATCAATGTCACTTTTCCATTTTCAACCTCCGACATTCCTAACTCAAAACCATGCAAATTTCTGTGAAAAATAACATTGCGTACAGCGGCCTCTCCAATACATAATCTACTACTACCAGAGTATTATAAAATACAATCCCATGTACATTGTCAAATTTTACTAATCGTGAGAGCTCCCTAATGTTAGCATCATAAAGGCGGCTTCAAGATTGAAGTGCTAATGGTTGAAAATTATCCACTACGATTCATTGAGTCAACTTTCTTTATCACGTAGTACAAGTGTTGACTAGTGTGATAAGCATGAACCGGAAATTGGGGTAGGAGAGGTTCAGGACAAGAGATACCTATCGATTAGGGCGTTCCCATCAAGCAGCAATACTTCTTGTCCTTTCGAAGGGGAGAGCCGGCTTTCACAATGGGATTCGTGAATCACTCCAACGTACCTAAAAAGTTTAATAATGGTGGAGCCCAACTAGCAAGGGCGGAACCCACATTTCCAGTACATTTTCTAGGCTCCACTAACTGGGACCTTCTGAATCAACGTGTACATGTTGCTGTACACGAGCATGGGTTAGGTTTTCTAGACACACCAAATCATGATGGTTGAAGGATGTGTACCGAAAATATTGAATGGGCGGGAGAGTTTACGAAATTCACCACTCTAATTCATCGATTGAACTTACCACATCAAGAGTACAGTCCACGACTCTCCTTCATTGTTTAAGTCTTTATATGACATCTCAATATGACGGGACAAGGAATTCAATCCATGAGATCAATACCTCACACTTCCTGTCTTCATTCACAGTAGTGCCTCGAAGAATTCGACGCCGCAACTCCGCTTCTCACTCCGGGAGTCCTCCGCACCCTTGCTGTAGCAATCTCCTTCGATGGGAAAGTCGAAGAAACAACAGAGAGTGGTTGTCCCGCCAGTCGAGGCGAGTTCTTCAGAGACTAGTAGTTTTGAAACGCCTCCCACATCCGACTTCATGAATCCGTCTATCTGGGCAGAGGCATTTGATCTTCGAGGAATAGGAGAGAATTTAAGGAAGCATTTAACCACCGTTGCGCCGTTTTTTCTTGGGGACGCAGCTCACTACAACTTGGACTTTTTCCATGACGTAGGCGGACTGTCGATGAATGGCGTCCCCTTCAAGCGTTTGAAGGAGGAACATAACCTCCCGCTGGAAGCAATGGTCGGCACCTACCCCCTCAACAAGAACGAGAACCGGCACCCGCTTAGGCACATGACCAGAGATGTGGCCGCTAGAGCTCTGAGAATGTACCAACGTGTTTATGGCAGGACTGCTCCGGACAATGGAGAATTTGGGACTGCCTTTGTGAGGGGCTTGATGCTTGATGCAAAAAAGTGGAAGATTAACTGGGCCGAAGGTGCCGCAGAGATGGCAAAGGTACGTTGGAGCATACAATTTCTCAGAGATTCCAAGCAGTCGCTGAACGTCGATGCATATTGATGTGATTCGTCTTATTGATTTTGATGTCATGTGAGCCTTGACGTTTGGTCAATATAACCATTTACTGACTGCCAGCCTTGCGTATGCAGAGCCGCCTCAAAAGCCCTGGGATGAATCCAGCGAAGCTCACCCCACCCTGCTTACGTGAGCAAATCCAGGCCATGTTGCAGGTGTTCAGGGCGGTGGTCGACAAGGTGGTCCGCGAGAAGAATGCGGCAGCGAAGACCATTTCCAAGGGAGGTGTACCGCGACCTGGAGGTATTGTGCGACAGCCACGTAGTGCAGTGCCGTTGGAGGAAGCACTTCGCAATTCCCCGGTAGCCCGACGTGTGGTAGTGGTCAAGGGTCCCTTCTGAAGCAACGCATCAGTCTCCGCCAACATCATCAGTGCAGCAACGTGAGAGGAAGCCCACGGAGAGGAGAGTAGATGTGGCGCGGGAGAAGCCTTCAGTTCTAGGAGCTGAACAATTGCGTAAGTAACGTTTTATAAAAGAGGCGGCGCTAGTCAAGGTCAGAGACGAACTAGAGCGTGCGGAGATTTCGCTCGCTATGCGGAAGACCAACCGCCAGGAGTTGGCGCGCTTTGAGCAATCAAAATGGGAGGAATTCGCCGGGATCCAGCAATCCAAGCACGGCATGGTACTGGACGACGCCTCGAAGAAGGTGGTTGATACACGCCTGCGATCTCTCATGGAGGATGCAGTTGCCGTCTCTACGAAGCTGTCAACTTTGGTCCCCGAGATATCGCACTGGACTTTAGAAGCTACAAACTTGCGATCCCAGTTGACCCCGCTTCAGGAGTCCATTAACAATCTCAGCGCCAGAATTGACGTCCTCGTGGTTCAAGAGAGCTGCATATGTCCACAACAATTTTATTCAGCATTTCCCGTAAACCTTGATGAAATGGTGCCGCTGAAGATGAACCTCTCATGCGCAGAATGCGGTCGCTAGTGGGCTGATATGGCTCTGGTGAACCTACCTTGCGGATGCCTTCTCCACCCGAGCTGCTTGTTCCAGGTTGCTCTATCCTCCAAACCTTGTTGTCCTGGATGCAACACCAAGCCTTCTACAGGCTGGATGGGCCAATGGGGCTTTAAATCGGACCTTGCTACAGCCGAGGCAGCATCATCGGCCGTTAATAGATCAGGCTGGGCGCCTCCGTTGACTCGCATCGAGGCGAGGGCTATTAGTACCAAGCGGAAGATTGTTGACGCGCCACCCAACAGACTTTCCTCCCCCAAACGAGTCTACCATGCAACATTGTTCACAAAGTAGCCTGACGTCGAAGAGGACACGCACCTGGAGTTGGCACTTGATATCCCACCACGTGCTGCCGCAGGAGGTGTCAACGTTGATGCCGTGACATGCGATGTTACCGTTCACAGCAAGTTAGAGGTTGAAATATGAGAGGAAGTAGCAAGTGCCAGCCCGCACCATGCACTATGTGGAATTACAGCACTCGTAGTTGAAAGTGACACTGTATTATACGGAAGCCAACGCACTGTATCATCTGGCCGCACTGAACCCACGGCTGCACACGAAGACCCACAGGACGGAACCCCAGATGAAACTACTCGTACAGAGTATGGGGATATTCTCAACATCGCAAATGCCGCGGCAGTAGAAGCAATTTCAACTACACCATCATGATCATAAGAATGCACATATTAGTACAATGTAGAGGGATAGTCTTAACAGACCTGGGAGGTTTGGTGCAGCTAGAAGATCAAAAAACACTAGAGTCTTTGGCTCCTTATCACACCACCGTGTAATAAGTATATATCCGCTCCACTTCAATGGAAGCTAAAACGCTGCTTTTTTGACAACATCTCTAAACTTCGTGAATGCCGTGTACCTATAAGTCGATGGTATGAAGGACTCAATAATCAATCCATGGTAATGGTGACTCTTTTAGGATGCAATTGCTAGTATCACTGTATCACCGATGCCGATTCAGGGCCGCTGCGGCTTGGTCGTTACCCACGTCGTGTGACTGCAGTTCATGTCGAATCTTGTTACATTGCATAATATTGACTTCATATTATTCCAATGAATCCAGACATTCATTAAATCTCTAGTGAGGTTTACTCTGCTCAGCCGTTGTGTGATCATCTGTGACTACTGTTTGCTGGCTTAGAATGAATTAAGTTTTGATCATATAGACATTATGTCTAGTATAGCAAACATGGTCTATTCGGGACAAGGGTTTAAGTCAACATAAATACAAACTGTAAGCAATACAACTCTTACCGGAAGAGAGACGTCTAAAACCAGAATTCTACTACGAAGTAAGATAACAACTTCACGTTGAAGCATGGGTCCATTACTTATAACTGTGTTGCTCCTTACAATAGAAACCATGCGATGCTTATGACACATCATCATTACTTCCTGTATTAGTTTCAGTACTTGGCATCAACACAAACAAAGCGCCATCAAGTCGCACATGTGTGCCGAGGGCTACACATAAAAAGCAGAATAAGAAACCCGACAAATTATAAATACATCAAGTGCCACCAAGATATGGGTGGCATAAATTTATCTCCACGAATGAACATTCAATAAAATATTCCCGAAAAGTTCTCATTCTGAATGGCTTAACAGTTCTTAACAATGAAGTATAGAGTAAACTCAAGTGATATCAGTTACATCTTCTACGCTAGTCTGGGATTCACTAACACCCGCTTCTGCGCCACTAACGGACTCACCTATATCTGATGCCTCAGGGGATACATATCTACTGCCCTGGCGGGTACGACTCTCACGCCAAGCCTCACTAGCCGCCTCTGCCCTAGACGCATGCCATGCGTCGCGCCTCCTAGCCATACTTTCAACCGTCGCTGGATCGGGCAATGTCTACTCGGATTCCGAAGTCCTCTTTTGCAACTTTGCAGCATACCTGTGCTGTATATTTCTATACCAGAACTCGTATTGCTCCACAATAACACTTGTCCTAGCTGTTGTCCCTCCATGTTGTCCATGGTATTGGCTAGAGGTTTTAGCAGCATGTTGCGACTTCTCCATCCCTTGGCAGTTCCATACAGACAAACTCCCATATCTTTCTATAAACCAGGGTCCGTGCTTCACCAATACGTGCTGCAGACATTGAGAGCACAAGATCAATGTCAAATCAGAACTCTGAACAATATAGCATAAATAGTGAGCATGGTTGCTGCACATCAATGACATGAAGGGCACCACTTAGAAGATTCCCGAACAAGCTAAAACACTCACAAAAATGGCCAAGCGGGTCGCTGAATTACTCACGATATAGTGTGTCACATGACCCTCCCCATGTGCCGCAACAAAAGCTCTTCCAAAACTCTCAATGACAGATTTACAGTTCCTCCTTTGATCGTCTGATAGAATCAACCTGGTGAAGTATGGCTGCAAAGCCTCGAGAGTCTCCCACACTCGCCTGCGCTTCACCCTTGCTTGTCCATTTTCAAGGTTATTCGATTCTGAAGCAAGGACGTCCTTCCAAACCCAGTCATTCCTGGACCATGAACTTGGTCCAAACAATTTGCTTGCCAAGACTCCACCAATGCTCTGCTTCTGGACGACATTCCCTGTTTTCCCAGAGGCTGCGGGTCCTGCTTTAGCACACAGTTCGACCCTTCTACACCAATTGCAGACATGGTTTTCTCCATCGCGTCAATCGCAACGGATTTCCTCTCTCCATCTTGCATGTTCCAGACGAACATGAAGTGCAAGTGTAGGACTTTTTCAACAATTCGAACCAGTGCATGCAAAGTGCATATGTGTGTCCTGCTCAAAGGAATTGGCAGAATGGGTTTCCATCGAGGATGTGTCGATGTCGCATCGTGCACCTTGAATCCTAGTCGCAAACAAACCTCCCTGCGAGGTTCCTTTTCCACGAGAGGATGATGTCTGCTCTGCTTCAGCACCTGTGCAGGTCCTTAAACGTTCGTGCTTCTGCTCACAGTATATGCAATTCATCTTGCATGCCGGTCCATGTTGTAACCCATACATACACTTGATTGTCTTCATATCGGCACTTAAATGCCACTCAACTGGATAACTCCCGTAACCTGGTACTTCAAGTTCTTCCCCGTTGGATTGTGCTTTAATAATATCTAGAAAAGTTGTTTGTTGAAAGACCCATTGCAGGATATCATACGACTCTTTCTCCACTTGAAAGCAACCTATTGGCCAAATCTCTTGCTCAGATTGAACCAAAAAATATCTATCATCATTTCTCTGGATCTCTGGATCAAGGGCTCGATTCATGAGTGTCAGGCTCACTCGCTCAAACTTCTTCCCATGCAACACTTCCGCCTCGTCCAGCTTTAGCACAAATATCAGTGCCCCACCCCTCAACTCTGATATAAACCAAAGTAATTAATCACAACTGCGCATCGCATATATTAACAAGACCCTCCTGCTTTCTAATAAAAAAATTAACAGAAATTCCTTTTTTGGGACTCATCTTCAAGCTTGATGTCGTAGAACAGCACCATTGATCGTTGAACAACCTCTTCGATGCTTCCAAAAACTCGCGAGCCAACACAAGGGGCTCCAGGAGCCATTACCACATGTAAAATGGTTGATTTTACCATGTTGATTTCATATATATTACACTAAACGGATAATCTCACTTGATGTGGTAAAAATGCGACACTACCACATGGAAAATTACCATATGGTAATTTGACATGGTAAATTGCGGGGTTTTCTCACATGGTAAATTGCAGGGTTTTCTCACATGATAATTTTTTCTTTTGAATATTATTTGTCATTAGCCAGGTCTTCAAATACATAATTAGACCAAAATAATATTAACATGCATTTTATATTTGAACGTGGATGACCTACAAGCCTACAAGGTAGAGTATCCAACTCTAACTCTAAAATAGCATGTCAAGAGTAATTGGAAAGTCGAAAGTAATTGGAAGATATCTTTGCACCTTAATATACTTGTCCTTCACTTGCCCAGGACAAACCTTATGGGATATACAAGAAACCATGGTTTACAATCAAAGTATTAACCCCTAAAGGACCAAACGTCCCCCCGGGGTCATTTTGGATTTTGGGCATGTACCTACAATTTGAAAAAAAATCCTTTTTAATTGAATTTTTTTTTCAAGATAGGATCTGATAAGAGCTTCGTGGAGATTTTTTTTAATCTTTTTTTGGATTTGTGGTTTGAAAGTTAGTACCACTTAAAGCCAAAAGTGGGACTTTGGGCACCTCCAAAAATTTTGACAAAAGTTTCTATTGGCATTGAGATTTTTCAAACATATAAAGAATATTTCCATATTTAGAAAATTTCAAAAAAAATTCTTGTCTTTAGTGTAAAAAGGCATTTTATTCCAAGTCAAACATTTTCACACATTGTTGGGCAACGGGGAAAAAAACTTCATCTTTTCTACATAAAACCTAGAGATCTTCATATTTTTCACTTTTTTTTTTCCCAACAACAATATATGGTGAAAACTTTCTTATTGACCGTTTGGATTATCATTTGAATACATACGTAGTTCACAAAAAAATAAAACGTGAAATGGCAATTTTTGAACCTCCACTCCTTGCACACTTGATTTGAATATGCTACACCCCTTTTTTACCTCTAAAAATTGGTGTGTTGGGAAATAGCATCATGCTTAAGACAATGGTAAAAGATTTAGACCTTGTACAATGCAAAAATTTGATACAAAATGAAGTCAAAGTCAGCTGATCTACTCAACGCAGGGATGAAAATGAACCATTGTTTGACTTTAAACACTAAAATCTATCAATCCATGCGGTGGATTGCAACCAAAATTTGGTGGCATGTTTATATGGAAGTTTTTTTTAAGATCTTACGGTTGAAAATCCAAAATTCACTTTAAAATGTGATTTTCATGTCTCTTTTTGACAGTGGCAGTTTTGGACTGGTTTTAGAGCGAATTAGGTCGTGGTCCTTTAGGGGTTAAAAGTGCAGGTTTTACCATATGCTTCAAATGGTAAAACCTTCTAGAAGTAGTAAAAATAGTGTTTTTGACTCAAGGAATGAAAATTACACATTGGCAGTGAGTAGACCTGTTAAAAGTGCAGCTTTTATCATGTCCTTCAAGTGGTAACACCTCCCGGGACCCTTGTGCAAGACGAGCATGGCGCTGACCTCGGACATGTTCATGCTGACGGTGCTCCGTGGGCGCGAGCGGACACGCGCGGAGTGGACGCCGCTGCTGGCCAGCGGGGGGTTCTCCGAGGTCTCGTTCCTGAGTCTGCATGGAGTGGATCTCATCGAGTGCGTCAAGACGTGAACATGGAACGAGCTCTTCGAGACCGCGTATTTAACTGTTAAGCATGGGCGTTCATCACCCTTGACGAATGTCGTGGATGAATTATGGTTTTGTCGTTTCCCTGTTTAAACTCTGATTTCGCGTCGCAGTTTCTATCTTTTCTAGTCTACTAATAAGCATGTATTCGTTTTGCTCGCGAGAGCTTTATAGAGGCGCTGTACGTTCCTGCAGTGTTTATCTGTATTGGCCTTGGATTATTCCAATAGTGTGTAGTACGTAGATGAATAAAGAGAGCTCGTGAAGAGCATGCATTCTGGAAACATGAGAGAATCGAGTGTGTGTGTCTTTGGTGTGTCTCAAATTAAGTACTGTGAGATAAACAAGTACACAAGTACTTGTACACAAGTATTTGTACACAAGTACTTTGAGGTACTTGTGTGATAGAATTTAACAGTACCCGAGTACGAAATGAGGAATTCAGGATACTCTTGTGTTTGGTATTCTCACTACAAGACAACAGGGTGCTTAGCAACAGGGTGCTTAGTTTTGCTTAATTTTTTTTCAAAACGTTGCTAAACACCCTATTTTCTTGTAGTGTCATCCTGGGTTTGGCTGCAACAAGTGACGCGGACATTTGTCATATTGATAGAGCAGGACTTTCAAGTTGTACATTGGCCGTTAGAGAGTCCACCTTCTTAGAGATGAAGGTTGAGTGATCTCTTCTGACTTTGATAGAGGGAACTGGACAAGCTATCGATTTTTCATGCGCTTACTAATATATTAGTTAGCTCACACAATAAATTCTTGGCAGTTATACTATGTTTGGGTATGATATCTCTACAATACCTAGGCGATTCTAGTCCCATACACGGGTGATATTCGGATGATATTGGTTAGGTAACTACTTTGTACTTGGGTGAACTACCCTATTCCGTGGTTGAGTGGGAGGTCTCGGAAAATGTCCTGATTGCTTGACATGTTCAGAATGGGACTGTCTCCAATTTGACTATGGAACCTTGTTCCTTAGGCATGGAACGGATATCCAAGAAAAGATATTGGCAAAGACAAATGCCTGAAAAGAAATTAAACGCTCTAAAGAAGAAGAAAAATAAAATACAAAAATAAAAATGTTACAAATTTGTAACAAATTTTTAATGTGTCAAGCTAAAGATAAAGAAAAAGGAATGAATGAGATTAACAAAAGAGTTGGGATGAGGAATAATACCACAATGCATCTTAAAAAAAACAATGTACATTGAGAGGTTAAGTCTTATCCATTGCTTTCTGTGAAATATATCCTTTACCATTTAAACAACATTATTTGTCATACATACACTCATTCCAGTAAATGTAATTTACAGTGGTCCAACCAAATTCTCATTCCACATCAAGTTGTGTTTGTTAGAAATTAAAAGGAAAATGATTCAAAATTGTTCACACACAATTTAGAAAATAGAAGAAAATATATTATATTGACAAAATAAACACAATAAAGTAAAGATACATAAAAACTTTAATATAAGGGATTTTGAAAAAACACAATCTCTAAACCTCAAGGAACACAAATCGTTCCAAATTTAAAACTTGGATATGTGGTACTTCATAGCAAAGTTTCCACGGATTTAGGCAATAATATAACAAACTCATTACGGATATAGGCTTCACCATTGCCAATTTTCCACAATTATTTAGCCTGCTTCTAAAAATTTGTCACAAAATTTTCCAACAACTTAATGTTCACCGCTCACCGCTCACGTTCCATCACTCATGGCTCACAAACTAGAAATCCTAGGACCCGCATCAATCCCCTTCGATATAATATCCTTTCCCATTCATCTTCCAAGCGGTGCAATTCCGAATGACATCAAAGCAGATCCAGGGACTTGTCAATAACACTGCTATTGGAGCATCGTTGCGATTAGCCGTACAGATAGTAGAAATAGGATTTCGTGATGGAAACATTGCAAGATCTTATCATGAACAACATTGGATGAAGGTGCGACCACTTGCACATGCATTTTTTTAGATCCGACATTGACTTAATCGCAATCAGTGGATCCGCAACTGTAAACCAGGAAATGCCGCACTCCTAGAACACGGCCTCAAAACTCTAACAATTGAGGATCTAGACTGCTTGAATAATCTAATGAAGAAGTCTCATAATCTTACAAGACTCCGATGGCACAATGATGAAGCCAATCCGTGGCCCTCAAATGATTTGACATTGTGGTATCAAGCACCTCTTGCATCTGAGTGGCAAAAGGATTAGGAATATAGCAGGCCAATGAATTTGAGAATGATTACACTCATCTCACAAAATCCAAACGAGCCTAAACTTTGTTGAAGTCTGAGGAATCAGAGGAGGTTGGATTGCGAGAGAGGCAGTGAGGACTACCTTCATTAGAAAAACCACATAAGAAAAGCATCTCAATGTTCCACAATTTCTACAGTACAAGGATGCCAAAATTAATGAAGATCTCCTCGTTACAACCGTTTTCAATTTGATTGATTATGAATATCCTTTGCAAACTTGTAACATATCTCACATATTTACATGCTTAGTATTTTACGCATGAGTCGGTTTTGGACACTCCCAGTTGAAATATTTAAATTTTTCAATTCAAAGTAGTTTGGACACAACGGATATCACATAGGTATTAAATGGACACCATCTAGGTATTACATGCTTATCACTTGGATAATTAAAAAGGGTATCTCTTGGCATTATATGGGTATTGCCTTCCATAAAATGATAAATCCTTTTGTTTCCAAATTTTTTTATTAATCTTCAATCAAAAAATTATATGTAAAACTGACCAACAAGTAGGATATTTTTGTACGCCCATACTTTTTTTTCTATCTATGTATCTATTTTTATAAAGACATGTCAAATTATCCTAAACCTAAACCCATAGCTATAGGCTTTCCTTTCGATTTTTAGAGGAATTGTTGGAATAAAAACCTCAACTATTTAGACTTCCATATATCCAAGTATCTTGTCGTTGTAAATTTTACATGTTTTTTTTCATATGTCAAAACAATCTAAATATAATCCACCGCCACATGCGTGTAAAATTTACAAATTTTACAATTTTGAAAAAAAATTGACAAAAAAATTCAGAAATTGTGTGCTCATAGCTTGCTGCTAAAGTAGCATTCCTGAAGCTAATGCATGCAAAATACATACAAAGAATAACATAAAAATATAAATACAAAATACTCTTACCATAACTAAAGAGCTTCTTGTACTCCTACTAGCTTGAAACCTAGGACTCACACCTTGCATTAATCTTGTGTGGTATTAATACTACATT
Source organism: Bryoerythrophyllum caledonicum (assembly GCA_963971425.1). Taxonomy (NCBI): domain Eukaryota; kingdom Viridiplantae; phylum Streptophyta; class Bryopsida; order Pottiales; family Pottiaceae; genus Bryoerythrophyllum; species Bryoerythrophyllum caledonicum. The sequence goes on from OZ020524.1 coordinate 7,077,353, forward strand.
TGGTAGCCTATTTAATATACTACTAATTCTCAAAAGGTATGTCCTTTGGTAAAAGATTTCCCCGAAAGCCCTACCAATCATCTAGTTCTATTTTATGCTCCATACATGTTCATCAAAAGGTATGTCTTTCTATAAGGATATGACTTTAACCCTTTTTACATTCTATTTCCATTTCTTAGTGTAAATAATTCTCTTTTAAGCATTGAATTAACTTAATGTGAATATTAACATTATCTATTTAGTTTTTAAAGTAACCACAACCCTTTTTACACAATGAATTTTGATAACAAAGCTAAAAACAATCTTTGCCACAATAATCTCTTATGTACTTGGGGACATGACAAGAAGCAGTTAACGAAGAAGAGTTGGTTGGAACAAACAAGATAGGCTACATCATTTGAGAGGAGGCTTTGAACTAGACATATGGCGTGACCCTTTTTTTAAGGGGTCATTTGTTGGCTCCGTGGTGCGGACTTCCACAACAATTAGGTGGTTGGCTTTGCATCCCCCTACCACCGCAATCCCCACCATAGCTCGAACAAGATGGAGTGGTGCAGTTGTTCTTAGGTTAACAAGTGAGGTTAACCCCTAAGGAATTAGAGTTCCCTTGGGAAAGACTTTGAATTTCAATTGAGTCCTTTGGTCTCAAATTTTGGCATGATTTTTTAACATTTTTATTTGTTGAAAGAGCAACTTTTTAATAGCTATCCGTTGACATGATTTTTGTAGAAATTTGACTTACCGTACAAAAGTTAAACACATTTTTAGTAACATGTATAGAAATATGCAGCGGTTTAATGTGACATATAACAAATAGTGTAACAAAATTTTAATTAATTCCAGTTTCAATATAAATTCAAGTTTTTGTCCATTTGAAAAAAAGAAAAACTCTTCTTGGAAAGGGAATGGAAATCTTTGCATCTACCATAAGGGTTTTTGAATTTCAAAAATATGAGAAGGATATGTATGATACATGCAAAACTTATTAGTGTAATATTAATTCTCAGTACATAGTTGTATTGTAGGATTTTTTAAAATATCTTCTATCCCTCTTCTACTTCTAAACTTTGGTGCACATGTGCCTAACATGATCTTTTTTAGGTTAGAATTAGAAAATCACAACCCGTAGTACAATAATTTGCCATAGAAGGTGGTCAAAGTTTGTTGAAGGTATTTAGTATGACCTCAAGAAGAGTTTATATCTCACTTCAAAGGCTATTATCTTTCAATCCGTGCGGTCAAGCTGAACAAAAGTTTTACCACACTTGTATAGTACATGTCTTCAATGCTATGATCTTCCAATATGTGTGGTAAAAATTCATATAATATTGAATATGGTTTATTCTTCTAAAAACATATACTAAGACCATCAATTAGAAGTGGTAGGAGATCATTACTTGTATATTGTTATATGAGCACTAGGAATGGTAGTTTTGTTTTCTTTCCAAAACATAGTCATGTTCCTTTAAAGGTTAAATACCACATATACCTAGTAGGTCCAAAATGCAACAAAAAACTACAAAAGGGAGGAAAGACAACCAGGGTAAATTGACCCCTCGTTGGGACTTACCCAAGGTAGGCCCCATCTTAATTGCATGGGGACATTTTTCTGGCCCTCTTATTTTGGAGGGTCCAAAGGCTTTTTTGGATTTTTTTTACAAATTTGGGGCCTACAAACATTGATAATCTTGGAGAAAACCTCCCTTGCTATAAATAGGGACCCATCCAAAAACAAAATAGGGCCATGTTTAGCCCCACCACCTCATGGCCCCCTCGGTAAGTCCCAGTGAGGGGGTCAATTTGCCCTAGCCGAGGAAAGACAAGGGTCCTAAACTACAAACTCCACCAAATCACCCATTCTTATTATATTCAACTTAGATAAAAATGATCTACACTAGAAATCAAATCTCAGAAACAAAACAATTTTTCCTTAAATTCACCATCACTAAAAAATACCAAGCTTATCTAACTGCTAATGTTACAGTAGTCCAAGCCAAAATAAGCATTAACCCTAACCCTATCCCCCTCAACTCACATCCTACACCGTTAGATCATGATCAAGTCCAAAATGCAACAAGGTAGCAAACTAAAAAAGAAAAAAGACAAGGGTCCTAAAACTACAAACTCCACAAAATCACCCCTTCTTCTTATGTTCAACTTGATGAATATAACATACACCAAAAGTCAAATCTTGGAAACAACTCAATCATGACTCAGATTTGCCACCACAAAAAAGGACCAAGTTTACCCAACTACCAAATGTTAATAGTAGTCCAAGCCAAAAGAAGCAAGACCCATAATCATCTCCCCCTCAACTCACATCCTACACCCTTAGATCATGATCAAGATTTAAGGTTTAGGATTTTAGGGTTTAGGGTACACACATTACATCGGTAACCTAATGCATGTCTGTATCTAAGTACGGAGGGCCGAAACCAAAAGATGGATCCCGAACCGGGAGATGGGTTTGGGTTTGGGTTTAGGTTAGGTTTAGGGTTTAGAGTATCTACGACAAGCCCAGAACCATGCCGTTGTCGAGGTCCATGTCGATGTCGAAGAAGCAGGGGCGCGTAGGCAGGCCGGGCATGGTGCTCATGGCGCCGATGAGCGGGTAGATGAACCCCGCGCCCACGCTGGCGCGCACGTCGCGGATGGGCAGCGTGAACCCCGTCGGCACGCCCTTCGCCGCCGCGTTGTCCGAGAATGAGTACTGCGTCTTCGCCACGCAAATCGGCAGCTTCGTGAACCCCTGCCTCGTGTACGTCTCGATCTGCTTCTCCGCCTGCATTGCCATCCCACCCAATCGTCAAGAGATCAGTGATCATGTCAGTTGTAACCTCAGTATGAGAAAATTCACAGCTTACCTCGGGAGAATATTCGACTCCGGCCGCACCGTAAGACTTGGCGATCGCCTCAATCTTCTCCTTGATGCTGATATCAAGCGGGTACAAAAACTTGAACTCTCCAGTGTGCTGCTCACACGCCTTCTGGACCGCCTTCCCGAGCTCCACCTGAACGCAACAACATCGAGTTTCAACCAGAAAGTGGAGGAGGAGGAGGAGGAGGAGGAGGAGAAAACCAGCCCTACCGCGCCAGCGCCGCCGTGAGCGAAATGGGTGCAGATTACGGCATCTGACGCGCCCGCTGCGACGGCGGCCTCGCGCACAGCCTGCAGCTCTGCGTCTGTATCGGTCGCAAATGCGTTCACCGCGACCACCACGTTCACGCCGTACGTTCTCGTATTCTCGATGTGCTTCACCAGGTTGCAGCACCCGCGCTTCACCATCTCCACGTTCTCGCTCTTGTACGCGTGGTCCAGCGGCCTCCCGGCGACCACCGGGGGGCCACCGCCGTGCATCTTGAGCGCCCTCACCGTGGCCACGATGACCGCGCACTGCGGAGTGAGTCCACTGTACCTGCACTTGATGTTGAAGAACTTCTCCACGCCAATGTCCGACCCGAATCCGGCCTCGGTGACGACAAACCCTTCGGGCCCGACGAGCTTGAGCGCGATCTGGTCCGCGACGACGGAGGAGTTGCCGTGGGCGATGTTGGCGAACGGGCCGGCGTGGACGAGCACCGGCGTGCCTTCGAGCGTTTGCATGAGCGTGGGGTGGATCGCGTCCTTCATCAGGACCGTGAGCGCGCCCCCGATGCCGAGGTCGTCGGCCGTCACCGGGTCCCCGCCGCGGCTCGTGCCCACCACCATGTTGCCCAGGCGCTCACGCATGTCGGCCAGCGAGGTCGTCAGCGCCAGCACCGCCATGATCTCGCTCCCCACCGCGATGTCGAACCCGGTTTCCCGCGTCATGCCCTTCTCGTCGGGCCCTTGACCCACTGTGATCTTGCGCAGGAAGCGGTCGTTGACGTCCAGGACACGCTTCCAAGTGATGAGCGCGGGGTCCAGGTTCAGACGCACGAACTTGGTCACCTCTTCCAGCGTCAACTCGTCGGGATTCGTCTTGTCGATTCCCAGCTTCTTCAGACGCTTCAGCATCACCTTGGCGAAGGTCCGCTTCTTGTCCTTGTCGGCGGGGCACAACCTGTTGAGGAGCGCTTTGTCGGATTGCGTCGCTTCATGGAACATGCGCGCATCGATCGCTGCGGCGAGCAGGTTGTTGGCCGCCGTGATGGCATGGATGTCACCTGCAAATCATGCAGAACACACATTCTCAGTCTACACATTCTCACTCTCAGTAGATGTCTAGACCTTGCCTCGAGAGCTTCTCAGAAGATTGAGAATGTACGAGAGAAGGGGAGGTGTTTGTGAAGTTGCCTGAAGTTTATCCCCTCTTTCTCCTTTGTTTGAACTGAATTAGAACTAGCTACGAATACTTCTTAATCAATCTGAATCAGTTCAAAGCAGAGAAAGGCCGCGAATGTTCATAATGGTTGATCTCACGTGAACTCTTTCTGAAACTACATTGACTTGAGTTTAAAGACAACCAAGCTCTTCCATACTTCATTGAATTCTCTCACATGCAAATTCTTCCTTCACTCTCGCAGAGTTTTGACTTGAGTATAGAGACCACCATACTGAATTGAAGGATTCTAACTGAAAGCCACCAAGCACTTCTACTGATCTAATAAATCGAATGATTCTCAGGGTGACTTTGCAGCTTAATATCCATACCTGTCATGTGGAGATTGAACTCGTCCATGGGGATGACCTGGCTGTACCCACCGCCGGCTGCGCCTCCTTTGATCCCGAATGTGGGGCCCTGACTGGGCTGCCTGATGCAGGTCACCACCTGAAAAAACCCCCCACAAGTGCAACCCTAAGGAGGCTAACTTACACATTCGCAAGGAAGACAACTTGCTATTGATTAACATTACATACCTTCTTCCCGAGGTACGCCCCAAGGGCTTGGCATAGTCCCACAGTGGTGGTAGACTTCCCCTCTCCAAGGGGTGTGGGTGTGATCCCACCTACGACTACGTAGTAGCCATTCGGTGCGTCTTGTAGCCTGTCTAGGGTTGAGAGAAGGACCTGCAAAAGCACAACAGACATTGATCATTCATAATCCCACATTCACAATAAATCTCATCAACAAAGGTGCTCGAAGATTGGCAGGTAGAATATGATATGTTTCTTCGTTGCATATAAAACACATTGGCCTCTCTAAGGTCAAAAGAGAAGCTGGAGTTTGAATCCACATGGTTCTAGTGAGCTATTGACTCAGAGCTTAATAAATAATGCCAAATATACAGCTCTCGAAAGCTTCCGTATCACAAGCTTAAAACTAGATCCTTCACATCCACCCCATCGACATATACAACCCAGAAAACAATACACTCCGATTCTGTGACACCCTCTCCAAAATGCACCAAATTCTCCAGGAGTTTATCCGAATTGCGATTACCGTACAAAATCAGCGTTTCCACAAAAGCAGTATCTCGACATAACCACAGAGAAAGGTGCCAAGAGTGAAGACCTTGCAAAATTCGCGATCACCCGCATTGTGGAACGATCAGTCTGCTAGCGGACAATAAAACCCCACCACTCAAAAAGGAATTTGCAACCGCACTCTCAATCAATCAATCCACCACCCACCTTGGCCTTGGACTTGCCGTAGCAATCGTACTCCTCGGTCTGCAATCCGAGCGCCTCTGCAATGGCCGTAACGTGCAGCGCCTTCACGGAGTTGGCGACGTCGATGTCGGCCGGCACCGGGCTCACCACCTCCAGCTTCCTGATCGTCGCCATCTCTCCAAACAACCGAGCTCCACCCAACCAACAAAATTCCGCGCCTCGAAACGCTTGTGGCACAGAAATGGTGACCGAAAAGGCTGCAATTGAAGAGGGCTCTAAACCCGTCACGGTGTCGGAATCCAAAATCAGTAGATCTCAGATGAAGGGGTGTACAAAAGAGGTACACACTGGCAGCTTTAGGTGCGATGACGGGGCTGGGGTACGAACGAGCTCCAGTCCGGGACGGCGTCAGCGCTACAGATACTCGGGTTATAATACTGTGATACTAAGGTGATACTAGGATTATACTCGGGTGCGCGTGGTGTGAGATTAGGACATGATCTTAATCCTGTGAAAGATGCTGTGGGTGATGATGATCATGAATCCATAATGATCACAGGTTTGCTATAGTCCTTGTTTTGTTTGGGTGGTACATGGCGGGTACCATGGCGGTTGATAAGGGTATCAATGCTGAATAGGAGGGGATAGGGCTGGTATCAATCTAGGGGAAGTAGCACCGGGGTTTTTGGCGGGGAAGTACAGTGAAAGTCCCAACAGACTGTGACTGGACGAAACACAAATCTATGACAGTAGTAGATTACGTTGTTATATCATCTACACGTGTGGGTCATTTCACTCCTCACCTGTCGATCGTCCTTGTCCATATGAATCCCATGGAAACTTTTGCAGGCGAGCCATGAAGCACAAGAAGCAGCTCCATCGCCATCGCCGTCGCCAATTCCCTCTTCAATTCTCGTTACAGAATGGCGACGGAGGCGTGCTGCACTCCGGCTCCGGCCGCGGCGCCCACGCACACCGGCAAGGAGGAGTTTCTGGCCGGGACGAAGGTGTACACGACGGGCTCCGCGGCCGCGCCCGCGGCCGTGATGCTCGCGAGTGACGTGTTCGGGTACGACACGCCGTTGCTGCGCAAGCTCGCGGACAAGGTGGCGGCCGCGGGGTACTACGTCGCGGTGCCGGACTTGCTGCAGGGGGAGCCCTTCGTCCCGGGCGGCGAGATCGCGCCGTGGCTGTCGCAGCACCCCGCCACGGGCGCGGCGCTCGAGAGCGCGCACGGCGTCGTGGAGGCGCTCAAGGACAAGGGCTTCGGCGCGGTCGGGTGTGCGGGGTTCTGCTGGGGGGCGAAGGTGGTGGTCACGCTCGGGAAGGAGCGTGACGTGCGCGCCGTGGTGCAGATGCACCCGTCGCTTGTGGAGAAGGCGGACTACGAGGAGGTGGTGGTGCCGATCGCGGTGATTGCGTCCCCGAAGGACGGGATCGAGCAGTACGAGGACCTCATCGCGGCGCGCTCGGAGCTCAAGAGCTTCGTCAAGATCTTCTCCGATGTGCGCCATGGCTGGACGGTGCGGTACGAGGAGAGCGACGAGGAGGCCGTCGAGAAGGCGCACGAGGCGCATGAGCTTATGCTCGACTGGTTCGCCAAGTTCCTGTGATGCGGCTTCTTGGTTAGTATCTTGTACATATAATTTATTTGCAAATACTTTATCTCCGGTTTCAAGTTTCGATGAGCTTTTGCTTGACTGGTTTGCGAACTTCCTGTGATGTGGATTTAGGATCTGTGTCTTGTATATCTTTTTTGGCGAGTATTTTGCCGCCGGTGCCATGTTTCGATGTTATTTGCGTCTCATTGTGTTTAGTATGGTTCAAATTGGCGTTGTGTGCGTGTATAGTTTCATTTGCATGCTTCTGGAATCTGCTTCCATTTCGTGTATCTTCTCATTCGTTCAGCATTCGTCTGCATGTTTTGCATGCTTCATTTTGTTTTCATTGTATGCTTCATTTTGGATTTGTTGTATCCTTTATTTTGAATCAAGTCGTCAAAACAGACGGCATATTATTGTTCACGGACGCATGGCTTCAATTAGCGCTAACTAATGGCTGCCAATCTTCGGAGCCCCATAAATTTCTAAAACATTATCCAAATTGGATATATGTAGATGTTTTTTTAGCATCTACATTTTTTGCATGCTTCATATTGGATTTCCTGTATCTTCATTTTGGATTCCTTGACATGGTTTTTTTTGCAGATTTTGGAATTAAGTAGAGATATATGAAGCAGTTTTAGCTACCTTTAACCCTTTAAGGCTGATGAACTTTTCAGTATTGTGAAAGTCTACGAGTGTTCTAGGTCATGTAGAACAACATCTAATATGCTCTTGGTACATTTAGGCACAAAAATCTACAAATCCATTTCACCAAAATCACTGTAGCTTGTTGATGCTTGCAACGATTGTCATGGCAATGGTCTCAATGGATGTCCATCATCCTTCACCTCATAGTCTATTTTTTCCTTTTAGGTGGCGTGTAGTGCTTGCTACAAAGGTTTTGTGTCAAAACTACCCAAATATGATCATTCGGCCTTAAAAGGTTAAGAAGGAAGGGATAGGATTGTAGACCCCTTTCTATGAATCCTAGACACCTTTCTCCTAGAATCCTATGGTGTCTAGAAGGAAGGCTTAAGGACTCATAGCCTACAAGGTGAGTACATTTGTACAATCACAAATTAGTATCACATTTTGAGGGATACTAACCTTTAAAAAAATTTGTTGGAAGAGCTTAAGTTTCCCAGATTAATAAGTTTTTATTTCAATTCTAAATTTTTTTTCATCATAGCTTTATTTTTCAATCTTCCTTTAAAATGTATCATTACATTTGCAATTCTATAAAAGAAAAATTTATTATTATCTGTGTCAATGATTATGACTACCACATAAGTTAGTATCATAGATGTAGTTTTTCTTTTTAAAGGTAGGAACAAACATGGAATATGTCAAGAATGATACTACAACAAGAACAATAATAAGCAAGAATAGAGTTGTACTAACCAATATGTCCATTACGGTATCAAAGGGTCGGATTTGGCAATTTGTTTTGCAATAATATCTGCCAAAATTTTCAGGAATCACTTTTCAAAAATAACTTGGTGAAGATATGGATTTTGAGAATTATTGATTTTGCCAAACTTAAGAAATTAGTAATCATTGTGGCACTATAGTGCCAAATTCAACCCTCAGGTACAATATATGACAACAAACAAAGTGCATCATAAATATAGTGTTGAAAACTACTACACTAAAAATCACATTTAGTGTCGTCTACACTAAATACGAACTCTTACACTAAAAGGAAGAATTACAATTAGTGTAACAACACAACATTACACTAAATGTGAAACATTACACTATATGTAAAAATGGGTGGTTTTTTTTTTTACTTGTGCACAATTAGTGTAGCTGTGTAAGCTTGCCGCAGTGAATAAAATCACTATTAGTGTATGAAAAAGCTTGCCGCAACTAACACTAATTGTGAACAAGTTCGCAAATAGTGTAGTAGGGTAATTACACTATTTGTGTGACTACACTAAATGCAATGTTTAGTGTAGATATACAATTTGAATTTATTTTTAATTTTGCTAATTTATTGGATTTTTTGCCTAATTGTTGGAAAAAAAAAATCAAGAAAATGGCCAAAGTGCTCATCAGACAAAATATTCTAGCACACGCATCGGCACACAAAATTTCAAGTAAAACAAATTACATGAAAATTAAGGTTAAAGAATTTCAATAAAAAGAAATTAGCAAAGAAGTTTTCGTAAAAATTTAGGTAAAATGAAGTTACTGTTTTTATCTAGCGAGTGAAATCTTGTCAAATTTTGATTATTTTAATGGAAAAAAAATTGCACTGTAATAAGAGTTTGGGTTTCACGTTCGACCCAAAGTTTCCTCAAGAGTCTGAACACTTAGCAACAAAACTCTCAAAAAATGTTGCCATGTAGGCATTTTGGACACCTTCACCCTCCTAACCTGAGTGTGAAAGCCAACAGGCTAACTACAGCTGATTTAGACCAATCGAATTGCTAGTAGGTCTCGGCCACTCAACTCTTGGTTTGAGTGTAAAACCCCCCTCATGAAGCAAAGAGAGGAAAGTTTGACTACAAGTACTATTAGACTAGGAAGTCCTACATCCAATAAATTTCTTAGGATTAAATCAAAAAATCTATAACAAATTAACAAGGATTTATTCTAACAGCTTTGAAATTGTGTAAATTCAAATGTTTTTAAGATGCAAATAATAATCCCCCTCCTTCATTTGGTTCAATGAAAATTCATCTCTTTCTTGTAAACTCACTGCAATGACACGTTCTCCTTGCAATGAATGAATGTGTCCATTATTTAAAAAAGATCAGCTGTCAAATGCTCCACCACCACCACCAAATCCTGACATGCATATTTAATGAATGCACATCAAAGCACAGAAATTGTTTGTTGCAGGTACTTATTTATGAACACATTTGTGCACAAATACCAGTGAAGAGAAAGTGGTTCTGGAAAATTACAGTAGTACATTTTCAACAAAGAGTAACTTCACATAATGATTCCACCACAAACAACAAACAACGAACCAACACTACTACAAATAGGACTGTTTGGATTTTCTCACCAAAAAAATGTAAAAAAAAAGCCCCATTTGTACTAGGCTGGCACAACCACTTCATAATATAATACCAACACATGTACTTTTATTTACCATATGTAGCATACCATTTTTAACAGTCTCGAAGCAGGTTCAGCAACAACACATCCAACTAGCATATTTGCAAAGGAATTGATCACAGTTCCCTGAGGTGTTTACAGGTCGTCACGGATCTGAGCAATCTTGATGATGTAATCTGCTTTGGATTCCTCCTTGGTTTTCCCTGCAAAACAGAAGCAAGTTAGTTTGGGTCATGTAAGATTGAAGTTAAATCGAGCTCAAAATCCAGACAAAACGCTCGCAACTCGCAAAGTACCAATGCAGGATCAGATGCTGATAATTTTATCACCTTCGAACATCTTCCATGCTCTGTACTTGGCATTGTCTGTGATGTTCAGAACCCCTGGATCCGCTGCACATTTGTCAACAAAAACCCTGATTATACTAAAAAAAATTAGCTAGTAAGGGTTTTATTCACTATGTTGGCAGTTGTGAACTCTTCACTGAATAATCTCATTGTTTGACAAGAATGAAAAGTGTAAAAGTGTCCCATATGTGCTACTGACTAAAATACGAATGGTAATTCATTGAAGCAATAAGAAAGAGGTGGAACTGTCCAAACACTCTCCATTGCCATTGTTGTTATTCAGAGGTCTAAAACCCCTTTTCCATCACATGCTACGTACTTTTGGAACGGTTCTCAAGGCTCTCAAGAAGCATGTAACTTAGCCAAGTTGCTGAAGAAGTAGCAGAATCAAATCAAAGGACAATCAAAGGGTGGTGCATGACGTACCGACGTTGCACTTGCCAATGGTGGCGGACTTGTAAAGCCCATACAACGTCAGCTTGTCCATGTAATCAATGGAGTCCGGAATGTCCTTGGCCTCCTCCACCGCCTTCTGAAAGTCCTCCTATCAATCAATACCACAAATGTCTAGTAAATCTCCTTCAATCAACACCAGGTTTTCCAGACCATGAAACAAACCAGAGCTCATTTTAACAGCAACGAAAACCTCACCTCAAGCTTGTGCGCTTGAGTATTGACAGCGCCTGGAGCGTCAGGCCTGGTTTCCATCGCCGGAGCAGCGGAAAATACCTTCTGGGACTCATCCTGGAAACAGAAACCACAACATCACCTCTTAAGTCTTCACCTTCAAATAAAATCAAGAAAAAGCTTTGAAAAAACCCTGGAGAATACCTGAGGTCTAAACTCATCATCTTACCTCCAAACCCATTGCGATCTGAGCAGCAACGACAACAGCAACTCTCAAGACTCAACCAGAGAGCGAGAACTACGTTGCGGAGAAGAGAGAATACAATGGAGAGCTTGGCAGCTCACTTCCCTGTATTTAAGTTTGTGGAGGAGATGATGAGATGTGTACCTCATCAGTTTCCCTCCCTGTCTCCATTTAAATTATTTTGAGCTGTTTTTTTAATTGATGGTTTCTTGTTGTGTGGAAGAAGAAGAGGAAGAAGAGGAGATCACCGACATGAATCAAGTGTTTGTGGAGCTGATAATTTATTAAAAGGATGTTGCGTGGATGAAAGAGTGTCCTGTAGCTTGGTGTCCTTTGTGTAAGGTTGGTAAGAGCGGTGACTGCTGCCATGAATGAAGGGGTGGCCTGATCTTCTCAGGTTGCACATTGATTTCTGACATGTATGTGTACTATTGATTTCTGTCAACTTGGACTTCATATGACATGATGTGAGTGAACATGGGCTCTGAGACAGGATTTGCCTAAATACCCCGGTCGAGCGTTGCACCAAGCCTCAGGCTTGGAAGGGTGGGGGAGGGTAGGGACAAAACCGGCCCCTATTTTTATGTTGGAGGGGGGCTACTTGATCCTTAAGGGGGGCCCTGAGGGAAATCTGGGGCCGCGGGTCCCAATTTTGTAAAACAAAAAACAAAAAAAGCCTCTAAAATCCTAAATCGGACAGGGCCAGAAAAATGGTCCCACCTAAGCCTGGCGCACGACCCACGCTCGACCACGGTGAATAAGGAGATCCTCTGGGACACAGCTGCAAGTTGTGCACATACACGGGCCCATATAATACATGGAGACACCTACTAGTAGGCGATACCCTGCAATATCCGTGATATGATACGTGGAGATATCAGTGTGATACCTTGTAGTATCTGTGATATCCGGTAGTATGTGTAGTATCTATAATATACCTATGTGACACCATGTAGTATGTGTGATATAATATGTGGAGATACCTAGGTGATACCCTATAGTATATGTGATGTAATATGTGGAGATAACTAGACCATACCTTGCAATATCTGTGAAATACCTATGTGACACCTTGTAGTATCTATGATACTATGAGTTTGGTTGGGTTGGTAGTCTTCAAGATTGGGCTATTTTTCAAGTTACAGATATTGGAAGAGCTTGTATGGAGGGGAAATTGCATCTGTACAAATTGATAGGAGATGCAACATATCTTGTTAGATCGTAGATGTACTATCCATTTAATGGAGGAAAGACCAAACTGTCACAAATACATACAAATTGGAATTTCATTTAATCTTCAACCCAAATGTGTGTGGAGAGAGCATTTGGAATCTTAAAAGGGCGATGGAAAATTATCATGAAGAGGTGTGATGTACCATTGAGGATGGTAACGGATATTTGTCTCAACATGGATTGTGATGCACAATTTTGTGCATCACAATGAAGGATAGATTCAATGTGGAATGGATTACAAAAGCCGAGAAACAACTATAAAAATAATAGATAGTGGTAATTTAAGAGAAGGTCAAGAATTCTAAAAGGGCATCAATTCTTGTAGTAAATAATAGAATTTTGAGTAGATATGATTTTATGGCAGCAAATGAAGTGAACAATGAAGAGGTAGAAGCGTTCTTATTGAAGGAGAATGAAAGGTCTGAAGACTTATTTCGTAAAATTACAACAACGCACAAAGTTCTGGCCAAAAGCCTATGGCATTACAAAATCCGGAAGGAGTCAAATCTAGTGTTTTTTTATACTAGTTCTGATTCTATGGAGGAATAGCTAAAACCTCTCTAGAAGTGCTACAAAATTACGATCCATGTTTTTTAACAAATCTGCAAATCGTTGGAAGGTAGATATTGAAATGGTAGAATTTCCTACCACTTACTATAGAAGCCCTTCGATTGTGTCTTGCCTTTTATTTCTTCTCTTGTGTACTTGGTGTTGTGGAGGAATTGACTTGTGCCAATTCAAGAGTTGTAGGTGGTGAAGTAGTTGTTCCGAATGTGTTGTCTCCTTCCATAGTACTTGCCACAATTTGGTTGTGAAGACTTACACGTTTACTGATCCATATGTCCATGCCTTTGAACCAACGACACTTTTTTTTCGATTTGTCTTCAAAATTTCATTTGCCCTCTTGTTATTTTGGGATTCAGTCAAAATATTTTTGTGCTTCTTCTTACAAAAAGTCATGTCCGATTGAAACCTTGAATTCCGGTGACCATTTGGACTTGTAACTTCATCAACACATTCATTTCTACAACACATGTCAAAAAAATAAGAGAACTATGGCCAAAAACAAGCTCAAAAGGGGTGAAAATGCAACTTCTATGACTATTCCAGCTAAGAAATTGGGATAGTTTTCAATACAAGGAACACTCCAAAGAGAGCTTGGACATAAACAAGCTTGTGGTCGAATGGATAGTATCGAGGAGGAAACTATCCACTCTCCAGAGACCGGAGTTCCAATCTCCTAGCTCGCGCACAACGGCGTTTTCGGGGATAAGGGGGCATTTTGATTTTGTAATCCTTCCATTTTGTAGGTGATACATCCTCCTCATCCGATTCTTCAAGCTCAATCACGATTGTTATAGCTTTCTTCTTCAAATTCTTCTTCAGATTCTTCTTTATTGAAGTCTTCTCCTTTCGTGGACGACCTCTCTTCTTTGAAGGCGGTTTAGACACCTTTATTGCACCTTCGTCTTGTTTCACCTCCAAAATCTCCTTTCCTCTTGCGTGATTTAAGTGCCAATTTCTTCTAATTCTCTCTCACTACAAAGAAGTCTTCTAAAAAAAAGGTGTAGAAGAAGAGAGGAATGCACTACGATGTGAAGCAAACAAATTCGGCCCATGCTGAAATTGCACTTCAGAAATTTTAGATGGTGCATCTCTTGGAGGCAAAGAAAATGGTGTTGCAAATTTCATCCACTTGGAGTCTTGCGACCATGTTTGTCCTTCCAAATCTCTACACTCTCCATATGTATTATATCCTTCCATTGAAGGAAAAAATAGGAAAAAAAATTCAGCAACAAACATCGCAAAACATGCAAAAATAGTGCATGGACAAGAAATGAGAGAGGGAGGGAAACGGAACATATGGCCTTTATTCACTTTTTTTACACTCCAACGGCCTCAACAAAACGACATAAAGAATAGTGTCCCAACATCATACATTAACATGGAAAAAATTGGGGAATTTTTTTTTAGAGATACTAAATAAGATAAATTTTAGCCAATCATTGAATTTAAGCCCAACGGCCCTCTTGATTTCCGTCGAGTTGACCTCTTTGCCTTGATCCAACACAAAACCTATTGAACCAAGAAACATAATTTACTTGGCAAAAAATAACATACTTACTGTAGTGTAGGCACATTATGTAAATAATAAATGCTATAAGTTTTTACTATTGATTAATTACATCACCAAGTGCATGTATAAATGCCTTCATTTTTTTGTCTTCTTTTTATGTATCATGTACCATGTGGAATTTCAATTGGCAATTCTGTTTGGATGATTGCATCTTTTCTACATTAAAATTCTTATAAGCTATTCAAAAAAATTTGTACAATGATATTAAATAGACACTTATCAAAGTTCAACGACGTTCCACTAAAAATTTGTTGAAAAAGCAGTTTAACATCTTGTTAAATTGACATTTTTAATTGCACACAATATTGATCCAAGAACTCTACTTTTTTTTCAAAATTGACCAAAAAAATTCAAATGTGGGATTTTTGGTGAGCCATGGCCGTCGTAGTTCCTAAGTGCACTTTTAAATGGCCAAGTGCATAATTGCTTAATTGCATGTTTTAGGTAACCTTGAACTCTGTAGTCAATCTTGTTTTTTCAAGGTAGTGTAAAGCAAACTTGGATCATGACAACTTCCGTGGCCAATCACAAATTTTAGAAGGCCGGGGTCAATCTTTGTGGTCCATAGTGTAACTCTTGTTGTACTTGAATACACCTTTATTATTCTACAGAGTAAAGTACATGCATGTGTAAACGGCTCCCCACTGACATTTAACCCATGCAGGACGAGTACATGCATGTGTATACGGCTCCCCACTGACATTTAACCCCTGTAGGACAAGTACATGCATGTGTAAACGGTTCCCTACTAACGTTTAACCCCCTGTAGGACAAGTACATGCATGTGTAAACGGCTCCCCACTGACATTTAACCATGCAGGACGAGTACATGCATGTGTATACGGCTCCCCACTGACATTTAACCTGTGTAGGACAAGTACATGCATTTGTAAACGGTTCCCCACTAACATTTAACCCCGGTAGGACAAGTACATGCATGTGTATACGGCTCCCCACTGACATTTAACCCTGGTAGGACAAGTACATGCATGTGTATACGGCTCCCCACTGACATTTAACCCCTGAAGGACAAGTACATGCATGTGTAAACGGTTCCCCACTGACATTTAACCCTTGTCGGACAAGTCATGCATGTGTAAACGGTTCCTCACTGACATTTAACCCCTGTGGAACGAGTACATGCATGATGCATGTATATACAGTTCCCCACTGACATTTAACCTCTAATGGACTAGGCCTTGTGCTTCACCGAAACCACTCCAAAACTCTCACTTTGACATGAGATGTTTTTAGACTAATTGAAACATCTATTCACTATTTTCAACTGTAAAATTTTCAAGCTCGCTACTAAAAAGACACCCAAAAATATTCGTAAAAGTTGACCGTGCGGATTGTGAAATACCTGCATTTGAAGAGTGCAAATTGTTTTTTTCCAATGTGCCCGGACATGGCTAGCGTACTTTGACTCAAGATAATGGCATATTTTTCCACTACACATTGCATAAGCTCAATGGATGTACCTTGTGATAGGTCATCGCACGCCAAAAATCACAAGTAATGGAGGTGTCTATGATAAGAAAAATGGACATGTAACCACTAGGGATATTGAAAGTGGCCCTTTACTTAGGAAAGAAATATTATTTTTTGAAATAGAGAAATATTTGTTGGATCTAAAATCCAAACGATGAATATAATTATTGTGAATTATTCTAAAAATAGAAATATTTTTCAAAGAAAGTAAAATCCTCAATTTCCATGCATTTTGAAGTGAAAACAAACAAGGTTGCTAAAGGGAACATGCTTCTTATGTTTGAAGCACCATAAAACATTCCTTCTAAGTCCAAATAAAGAAAGAAACAAATTCTCACAAAGATAATCCGTATTTCTATTCTTACTAAAAATTTCAAGAAGTTTTCTTTAAAAATGGATTTCTAGGAAGTTCCTAGAAATCCATTTCTCAACCTGCCTAAAATTGATTTGTCACCCGCAGGTACAAATGGTCCTTAAGAAATAAGGGTGAACCAGTGGCCGCCAATAGGTACCCCAGAAGCGTCGACCAAAAGTAAAAAGTCTTGACAAATAGCAAATCTCCATTTATAATTGAATGGGATGGAAGTGAGTTGGACATATTCCAACTTCATAAGTGTCAGGTATGGATTTTGGTTGATTTCCATGGGTTACCTTACATCACTATGGTTTATAAGGTTGGTAAGAGTAACTACAAACACAAACACAAAGTGTTGTTGGAGGCCTAAATGTATTAACCCTTCAGAATTCTTCCCCTTCACATATTAGGAAGTGATTATATTGTGCTCCTTTAATATCCACCTAGCCAATTTTTGGATTCTTTAAGTAGAGAATCTCAATTGACATGAAAAAGAAGTAGATTTTTATGCATAAAGTTCAAATTTGAATATACACTAGATGTACACATTTCCAAAATCAAATCATGGTTTAGAGTTATAAAACTCTTGGAATACTACATACATCAAAATACAATAAATTCTTTTATTGAAAAAATGAAGATGAACTTGTTTTCAAAGGAAATTGGCGTGAATATATGTCCATTTGTTCTCTTCATTTAGCTATAATGCCTATAAGACATAGATTAATGAAATAGAACTATTGCCTCCTTTTAAGGGTAGACAATAGTCTATAGACACCTCTAGAATCTATAATTGATCATTAATAACTACACTAGTATAAAGAGACTAGTGGCCAATATTTAGTAAAATTGGTGGTTGTTTTTAATTTGAGAAGAGGTGTAATAGAGAATGATTATGTAGAGAAATTTTTTAAAACCAAATATTGAGCTGATGTTGGTTGGTTTAGGTGTTTGTCACATTTGATTGGTCTAGGTTTGAACAAATGTTGGACCAATATCAAGATTTTGTAATACCTACCTAGTACCAATATTAGAATTTTAATATAATGTCATCCGGGTTGGATCCCAAGTATCACAAGGATCATATTTTTACAAACCTAGTATGAGTATGAGTATGAGTATCAATCTTGCAAAAATAAAGCTTCAAGGTATCTGACAAGGTCTTAAAAAGGTGTTCTAGCAGGTCTTTCTGGATGTCACAAGGTAGCCACCCTCCAAAAATCAAACTTATAGAAAAACTCTATAAGACAAATCTCAATATATTGGTTGCACGAGGTATTTTGGAGAGGTGGGCCCTCGTCTAAATGGCACCCTCTCATTTTTATGGCCCTCCCACTTTAGAAGGTCTAGAAAAAAAATTTCCCCAATTTTATCCAAGCCTCGATTGCTCAAATATGTCTCCTATCCAAAAATCAAATGGGGGCCATGTTTAACTCCACCCCCCCTCTCAAGATACCTTGTGCAACCAAAATATTGAGATCTTCATTACACCTTCAGTTATTACACCAAACTGACTAGTATTTAGTGTCAAATGGCAATCAGTAATTGACGTTCCTTGTATATATTAATGATGGTATTAAGATAAGCCCCCACCTTCCCCCAATAGTGCACAAGTTAATCCTGTAACGTCTACGTGGACGACAAAATTAAGAGACAACCTACGAGTTGTAGAATAGGTAAAATATCATCTACACAGTGAATACATTTCAGCACAAAAATCTACAACCCCACTTCATACAAATCATTGTAGTTTGTTGATGCCTACATGGATTAGAGATTGGAATGATCCGTTGGAAATCTAATAAGGAGCTCAAAATGCGTTCAAAAACGCGATAGACAAAAGACTATTGTAGAAAGAGTTACAAAAAAAAGCACAAAAAAGAACCCTGCTAGGGCCTAGTAGGTGCTAAAGGATTAAGCAATGTGCATATATAAAGAGAACAAATATTTATACATTTATTTTAAGGTGATATCCAATAGAATTACAACTTCAATCCAAGGGATTAGATATTTTTCAATGAAATAGAAATCAATTATGAATCTTCAAAGTGTCTCCGGTGGGCATGGTCTTAGTAGTGGAACGAACAGACACTTTACTCACGCCGGTTCCCTTCGGATACCGGCGTTCTTCTTTTTCTTCTTCTTCTTCAAAGTGTGTTGCCATGTTTAACCCTTAAACGTTAGAACTTAGAAGGTGCCACTATGTTCACAATGGCCACAATATTCTGTATGCATGGTGTTGTATTTGAACAAGACAAAGTTCAAATAATGATATGACCTCCAAACGAAAGATGTTAGTTGAAGAAATTCCAATCGAAAGGTGTAACTCTTGTTGTACTTGAATACACCTTTATTATTCTACAGAGTAAAGTACATGCATGTATATACAGTTCCCCACTGACATTTAATCCTGTAGGACAAGTACATGCATGTGTAAATGGTTCCCCACTGACATTTAACCCATGCACGACGAGTACATGCATGTGTATACGGCTCCCCACTGACATTTAACCCCTGTAGGACAAGTACATGCATGTGTAAACGGTTCCCCACTAACATTTAACCCCTGTAGGACAAGTACATGCATGTGTATACGGTTCCCCACTGACATTTAACCCTTGTCGGAGAAGTCATGCATGTGTAAACGGTTCCTCACTGACATTTAACCCCTAAAGGACAAGTACATGCATGTGTAAACGGTTCCCCACTGACATTTAACCCCTGTAGGGCAAGTACATGCATGTGTAAACGGTTCCCCACTGACATTTAACCCCTGTCGGACGAGTACATCTATGATGCATGTATATACGGTTCCCCATTGACATTTAACCCCTAGTGGACTGGGCCTTGTGCTTCACCAAAACCACCCCAAAATTGCCACTTTGACATGAAATATTTTTAGACTAATGAAAAACATTCTTTTACTATTTTCAACCGTAGGGTCTTCAAGATAATTACTTAGAAAAGACATCCAAAAAAATTCATAAAATTTGATAGTGCGGATGAAAGAAACATGCATTTCAAGAGTGCAAAATTGTTTTTTTCATTGTACTTGGACAAGGTCAGCGCACTTTGACTTAGGATAATGGCATTTTTCTTCCACTACACATGCACTCAATGCATGCACTCAATGGTTCTATGTTCCACCTTTCATTAGGTCATCGCACCCCAAAAATCACAAGTAATCGAGGTGTTACAATAAGAAAACTCAAAATTCTGCAACGACTATCGGTTACAAAAAAAAAAAACCCTTTATTTTGGAATACGTGGAGAGACCTAGGCAATACCCTATAATATTTGTGATGTACCTATTTGACACCCTATAGTATCCATGATATACCTATGTGATGACAAGGATTTCATTTAACCTTTAAATGCGAAGCAACCAAAACTTGGCTTTTCGGATGACATTGTTGGATGATAATCAACGTAAACTACTATTTTTCATCCATTTTTTTTTAGGAGAGTTCATTGTATGTACAAGCATTAGATGATGATGAAACTAGCCTGAATGAGGTAATCATGTTTAAAGAAAGAAAATGCTTGTGACACGGATCTCAATACAATGAAATTGAGAAACTTCTAGCTTTAGCTCTAGTTCTAAATTCAAGCCATCAAAATGATATTATTTGAATTTGAGTGCAACTAATGAAATGAAGCTAATGGTGTCTAGTTTCCATACCATTTTGAAAATTAAAAAAATACATAAAAATGAATAAATAATTGCAATTTGAACTTGGACCTATAACCGTGGTTCTAATTTTAGCCGAACACGGAACTTTCATTTACACCACAAGTTTTGGCACTATAATGTCCACCTTTGGTGAAATTACCAGAAATTTTTAGCATAATTTGTATATAATATAAATTTTCTCCCTTTTTCTTCAGAAAATTACAATAAATTCAACTTTCCACAAAAAAATTTGTGATTTTTGTAACATAATTGGGGCATATGATTTGGAATTAAAAAAAATTCCACTCATGTTTGATGACAAACTAGAGCATACAGTTGATTGAAAATTTAGATTGATGCCACGGTCATTGGCTCCGTTGTTTAAGGGATAAGAAGGTGTCTAAGTCCTTGTAATAGTGGTTAGCGTTCTAGCTGAATTTCATTTAATTTTTTTAATTTTTAGAGTGTACTAGTAGCAGGCTAGCAGCCAAATTTTCTTTATAGGTTTTCAACTAATTTTGACTTGTTCATGAATTGTTGTACAAGGCCATGCACAATTATGGTCTTCTCTAGGGACAAGGCGCCAATAGGGACATTTTCAGAAGAAGAAGAAGAAGAAGAAGAACGCCGGTCTCCGAAGGAGCCGGCGTGAATAAAGTGTCTGTTCCTTCCACTACTAAGACCATGCCCACCGGACAAGGAATTAGTAAGATGGAACTACTTCCCCCTCTTGGGGGTAGACACTATGTAACAAGTGACCGAACACCACAAAGCCAACCATCAAAAGAGTATCAAAGAGGGAGGGGGGGAGAGAAGGGAGAGAGGGGAGGAGGGAATGGGGAGGGGGGAAGGGTGGGGAG
Organism: Bryoerythrophyllum caledonicum; assembly: GCA_963971425.1. Lineage (NCBI taxonomy): Eukaryota > Viridiplantae > Streptophyta > Bryopsida > Pottiales > Pottiaceae > Bryoerythrophyllum > Bryoerythrophyllum caledonicum. The sequence continues at coordinate 7,098,526 of OZ020524.1, forward strand.
GAGGGTGTGTTTCGTAATGTCTCAAAATGTGGGGATAAATTTATGGAGGGTCTTGTGTAACGGGAAGGGCTTAGTTGTTTTTGATTTTGCGTTTATGTAGGAGGATGGACATAGCATGTTGGATGGCAATGATGTTTATATTTTTTCCATGTGTTTGTAATTGTATCAGTGGGAATTGTAAAGGTATCTTCTAGGATTTTTATCGATGGGATAAAGGTGGTGGCACGAGCGCCGGTTGTGATTACAATAAGGGGGTCCACTTTCCATTCGAGGGCAGTGATGTCCTCAATAAGGGGTTGATATTTATTGATTTTGTTTTTGATTGTTTTTGGGGAGAATCTGTCATTATAGTATGTAAATTCGATGAATTGAATGGTGTAGTTTTGATTAATGTGGTCTGGTGGAGGGTTATTGTATGGTAGGCCTCTAATGCATAATATGTCCAATTTGAGTTGAGCATTGCAGTGGCATCGTTGAGTATCACATGTACATGGGAGTAGCCATGGTGAAACCGTATTTTCTTGTGGGTTGTTATTGAAGGTGCCGACATTCATGAAGATAAAATTGTTAACCGGAGATTTAGCATATTGTGAACGCCCGGGTAGTAATTTTTTGGTTACTCAGTAGTTATGGGTGGAAAAGTATGGACAGTGGTTGAAACTATCCGGACTTGACAGTGGATGAACCTTTCCGGGCTTGACAGCGGATGAAACTGTCTGGAATTGATAGTGGATGAAACTGTCCGGACATGGATGACATCCATCCGAATGTCTTTCATCCACTGTGAATGATTAGGGTTTGGAAGGGGTAGAGAGCCGCCCTCTTGGACTTGGAGGCTCTCGTCTTTCCTCTTCTTTTTGGTGTGGAGACCTCTTGGTGTGTTAGAGCTAGAGTAGAGAAGTGTGGTTAGAGAGCTAGGAAGTGAAGCAAGTGTGTGGATCTAAAGTGGTAGTGAGTATGGAAGAGGTTTATGGAGGTTTGAGGAAGTAAAGCAAGACTTGGATACTATGTCTTGTGTGTTTGTGTTAGTGTTATGAAATTTGTGTGAGTAGATCTTGTTGTTAGAAGAGCATTTGGGGTGCAACTTGGTTGTGGGTATTGTAGATCTGGCCTAAATACACTAGATTTGGTATAGATCTAGCTTGATCTACTAAACCCTAATCAAATCTAGTGTGTTAGAGTTAGAAACAAGTCCGGATTTGTTGTGGGTATGGTTTGATTTGCTGTAATCGAGTGCGGAAACTTCATATCTGTGCGTAAAACTTAAGAAAAACAACAGAAATGAAGTCCCAACTAACCCTGAATTCAGATCTAGAGACTAGATTCAGATCTAGGTCGAATATGAGTTTTTAGACTCAGTAAAATTCCTGTTCCGGACTTTCGTCTACTCTCCTGAAACATCAGATTGATTAAGCATAGAATAGATTGTCTTTCACTTAAACTTGAGGTGAAATCCCCATTTAACATTGGCGACCATGCATAAGTTCGAATCAAGTGGCTCTTGTTGACCCACAGCGCAAGACAACATTTTTCGGGACTGTCGTAGGTAGTGGCTGATCAACGGCAGCAAAACGATGCAACCAGCTCCAGACAGACACAGACAACTGCCAACAAACACAGACAGCCACAGACAGCCACAGACAGAAGAAGTCCGGCAGATACCTGCGAGATCCCTGGCTGGAGTGAAGTCTATAGGATATCCTAGCAATACCCTGCTAGAGTAAAGTCCGGAGGATATCCTAGCGATACCTTGCTGGAGTGAAGTTCGGTAGAGGACCTGGAGATACCCAGCTGTAGTGATGTCTGAACGAGATCCTTAGGATACCCTATAGCAGTGCCGTCTAGCACCGATCCAACTGAGACCCTGTTGAAGTGAAGTCCAGCCCAGATCTGGATGATACCCGCCAGCAGAAGACCAGCAGCGACCTTGGTGATACCCTACAATAGAAGACCAACAGAGACCTTGGCGATACCCTGCAGTAGTAAAGACCAGCAGTGATCCTGTTGAGACCCTGCTAACGTGAAGTCCAGCAACGACCCGGGTATACCCTTTGGAGCGGCCGTTCCGCAGAGCTCCTAAGGATATCCTATAGAAGTGAAGACCAACAGAGATCCTAGAGAGACCCTACTCATGTGAAGTCCGGCGGATACCCTGAAGATATCCTGCAATATAGTCCAGCCTAGAGATGGACAATGTTTTCCAACACTTGTAACGCTCACTGCAATATCTGCAGCAGCCTCAAAAAGATTCATCAATTCAAGGTGGATGGGGTCTTGAGCTAGAACAAAGAGCTCAACAGTGAGGCGCAACTTCCATTGGCACAACCCATTGCAGACTTTGACCATTACGTTGGTCATCAACACTATCGGGGCTTTGAAGAGGAGGAGGACTTCTACACCGCCCCAAACAGCCCTTCCGGCTGTGACCATCTCACACCTGAAGAATTACAGAGGGGCATCTTGCGGCATTTGGAGTGTCAAGACTCATATCACCCTAATCAGAGTCTTCCCCAACCTACCCCACGTTACAGGGAGACGTCCAAGATTACAATCCGGGAACTTGAGTTGAACAACTCCAGAAGACTCCCTTTGGACTCTCCACAAGCAGATCAAGTTTCTACAGCAGAAGGAATGGACGCAAGCGCAGATAACAAAGCACCGTCATTCTCCAATTTGGAGCCCTACATGTCTACACCTCGACCAGAGTAGCAGACTGATAGTGACGCGCCCAACACTTTTGACTATGACCCCCGGACACTTGTCATGACCCGGGTATTGGCATTGGAACCTTGGAGCAGTGGTCTGGGAGATGATACACTGGAAGAGGTTGAGTGCGGTGAAGACTTGTCTAGATCTGGATCAGAGGACTGATCCTACGTCAAAAGGAGGATAGTCCATTAAAAATGAGGTAAGTTCCAAATCCAAACATTTCACAGTTGTGCCACAACGAGATCGAATGGGGATGTTATTTGGTCAAAGGTCATCCATGTATGTTAAACAAATACCAGTAACTGAACACAGACAGTAACTGGACGTTAACAAGAAACTTGGACAATTACTGGATATATCAGTAAAGAATACGAACAAAACTAGACATGAACCAAATATAACCCTAGATATGTATTAATATTTGGAGATTCACAAAAATTAAGATGAGAACATAAAAACCATAAAAAGGAAGAGCAAACAACAAAAGCAACAAATGTGTATGGAGGGAAGAAAACAAGAGAAGAGAACCTAAACCAGTTGAGAACGATTAGGGCAGAACTGAGACCTAAGACTCAAAGGAATTAGGTAAGGAAAAAGGGTGTAGCTGGAAATCAGATCCGGACATCCAGTGGGAAATGAACCAAAAAGGAAGCAGTGGCTAGACTAGTGTTATCCCAGGGAGAATGTTGGCAGAGAATATTTGACAGCAAAACAAATGATCTAAAACGGAGAAAGGACCTAACCTGAATGACGAGCATGTACTACTGAGTACTGGTATGAGTCGGGTGATCTGGATATAGAAACATGATAGTGGTAAAGACCAGAATATGTACAGGTGAAAAAAGCAATACCAGAGGAGGTAACTGACTGGAGGACCACACACTAGAGTATTGGAGAAGCATACTACTGGAGTGATACAACAGAGAAATCGCAACATACAGTGGCAGCACCTGCTACAGGATGGGAGGGTGACTATGAAGGTCTAGACATGGAGCTCACAGCAAGATTCGAAGCACAACAAGAGAAGAGACGAACAACACATAGAATCTAGGAGCAGAAAGTAGAAGCGGAGGATACTACAGGGCACCAAAATCCAAGCTCGGAGGAGAGCACCACAAATCGGCAACATCCAATCGACATGGAAATTACTGGAGATAATTTATCATAGGAGGCATACAATTTGCCCCATAGAAGGCAAGACGGACCCGGGGATCTAGGAGAGCTCCAGATTTGGACAAGGCACGACGACAGTGAAGCAGAGCGAGCACCGGAGATGAACCGGAGGAAGTTTGGAGTCCGAGAGGGTATACTCCACCACCGATGGGAGCTGGTCAAGACAGATATCAACATGCAAGTCCATGATCCAAACCCAGAGGATAGGATGGATTTTAGAGCATGGAAAAGACTGCCAACTGCAAGGTATGAAGCTCAAACTCCAGACAATCTACGTGCAAGTTTGGATGAAATTAGTCAGAGGTTGGGACAGAAATATCCAAGGAGATATGGTCCAGACATGGGACGTCCAGGACTGGACCAGCACATGAGTAATCAGGAATTACCACCTGCACGAAGGACACCAATGGACCACTTCACAGAAGAAGAAGATCTTGACCATGATCTGGAGTTCATCGCTGAACAAAGCCTAAAGGCGTATGCTGGATGAGTTTAAGGTTCAACAGAAGGCAGAGAAGGAGGCAAGATGTCAACGGACACAAGGAGACCCAATACTGCAGAATCGGAGGGAGTGGAGCTACCAGACTAGATCCGGACCTGAACTCCCAGAAGCTATGAGGCTACTGCACGAGCAGACCCAACGTCAGGATGCAGAAAAGATATGACAAGAAGAGCAACGGTGCTGGGAAGTCCAGAGAGCCAAAGACATTCAACGGCGGAAGGAAGAAGCACGGCAAAATACTTTCCGATGGTGGGAAGCATGGGTGAGCGCTGCCGAGCCATCTACAGAAGCACCAAAACTCGATCCATTAAGAAGATGGAGACACTATCCAGAAACCGATCCTCGAGGTCATTTAGGAGGCTCATCCAGACCACAAGGTCCAGAAGAATGGGAATACGTGGACCAACGGCCCCCCAAAATAATGGGAGCGACATCATTGTCCAGACCCAACGGGATGGAAGCCGGTCCAGGAGGTCCAACCCATCCAACGGGAAACTTACGAAGGCCACCAGAACCGGCGAACTATATGGAACAGTCGTATGTGGACACCTATGCTACGGTCTATCCACCTCAGGTCATTCGACCAAAGCCTAGACCCATGGCATCAGAATTTGTTCGAATGGGTCCACCTCCTAGTCTGGCTCCGAAACCAAACCCCAGCTATCTACCAATGGTGGATAACAGACCACTAAACACTGGAGAAGCAGACTACCGAGGACCTATCCGCGCATATCCAGAGCCAACGCATCCCCCACTACGTTATTTGGCTGGACCTCTAGCTGCAATTCCAGTCTGGAGAACCGCAGCACCCCCGGTGGTGGTACCAAACATGAAACCCCTACCATATACCAAGAACAAGGAAGGGAGTAATCCAGATGCTCACATACTCCAGTTTGAGAGGACATTGTGGCATAATGGAGAAACTGACAAACAAGTTTTCATCAACTTGTTTGGAACCACGTTGGGAGATAAAATTGGAGCCTGGTGTTAAGCAGAGAACCAGGATTAGCGGACCTGGATAGTAGTTTTCATTTTTTGGACTCCATTTGAGTTTTTTAGCTCTCTAGTGGATGAACCTGACTAGGCGGATGATTTCCGTCATGGACAAATTTTCATCCACTGGGCTGGCCAGATGAAACCTGGCCAGACGGATGATTTCCGTCATGACCAATTTCATCCACCAATTGGATGAAACTGGGCAATTGGATGACTTTCATCCATCCCGGTGTTCATCCACCGGATGACCTTTGTTAGGGCTTGGAGCTCTCTCTCTCTCTCACACACTTGGAACTTGGAGTTAGAGCTTAGACACAAATAGAGTTTGAGTAGTTTTGGAGGTGTTTTGAGGTCACATTGAGTTGGAGAGACTTTGCTATGTATAAACTATGAGCTAGCCAATAAAATCCGACGTGATTTGAGGTTTTACAAGGTGTTTTGAGCAAATCAAGGTTTCTTAGGGTTTCTTAGGGTTTCTTAGGGTTTCTTAGGGTTTCTAGGGTTTATGTGAAAGTGAGTTTGTAGATCAACCTCCCTTTAACATTGGCGACCATGCACAAGTTCAAGTCATGTGGCTCTTGCTACAAAGAGGCAACTAGGATTTGACGCTTGGAGATCTAGATCTAGGGTTTTAAAAGCTTGTTTTTGAAAAATTTGGTTGTTTTTGAGTTGCATCTTAGGTTTAGAGTGTTTTTCTACTCATTGCGCTACTAGGGTTTTACGAGTTTTTGTCAAAATCCCAACATTTGTGATTTTTTAGGAAGAGGAAAAATTAGGGTTTCTGGCCATATTAGTCGTAGCTGCCCAGTTTTGGCCCAGTCGAGCGGTAGTTTTGGCCTAGTCCAAGTAGTAGTTCAGGCCCAGTCCAGGCCCAATTGAGGCATAGTCCCAGCGACAGTTCAGGCCCAATCCAGGCAGCAGTTCAGGCCCAGTCCAGGCAGTCCAACCCGCCTATCGTGCCCAAAAGCAGGAGGTGGAGGTGACCAGGACCTGGAGGTGATCAGGACCTGGAGTCGGCCGCGCAAGAGCTAATCAGGATCCGGCAACAGTCGGCAGCCAACAACAAATCTCCAAGAAAGTTTCCTTTCCCATTTCTAATTCTGGATTTATAATTTTTTTGCTCCCAGTCACATTTTAGTAATTTGTGTGGATGTTTAGCGGAGCTTTCAAGACGTTTAGCGAAACTTTCTTGACACTTAGAGAACTTTTCTAGATGTTTAGCGGCAATTTTAGAGGCAGTTTTAGATGGAGTTTTGGAGCCAGTTTTAGTGGCACTTTTAGCCTATTCTGTAGCGGTTATTGTTGGGCTACCCCAGACGTTTTGCAGCCAGTTCAGCCCGATGGTGTGTTTATTCGGCAGAGACAATAGCCAGCCTAAAGACAATCTAGCAGTGGGCCCAGTTCTGGACTGATGGTATCACTCCCGCGACACCCAGAGACCCGGAGGCTTTTAGCTGCAGCCAGGCCGGAGTCCCAACCTGGCCACCCGATCACTTCCAATGACAGCCGGAGACCCGGAGGCTTCAAGATGCAGCCAGCTTGGAGTCCCGATCCGACCATCCGATCACTTCCAGTGACACCCAGAGACGTGGAGGCTTCAAGATGCAGCCAACCTGGAGTCCCAATCGAGACATTCGAGCACTTCTGGTGACACCCGGAGACCTGGAGGCTTCTAGCTACAGCCAGCCCGGAGTCCAAACCCGGACATCTGAGAACTTCCGGTGACACCCAGATACTCGGAGGCTTCCAGCTACAGCCAACCCGAAGTCTCAACCCGGCCATGCGATCACTTCTATGACACTCAGAGACCCGGAGGCTTCCAACTGCAGTCAATCTAGAGTCCTAACCCGGCCATCTGATTATTTCCTGTGACAATAGGATACCTGGAGGCTTCGTGCTACAGCCAGCCCAGAGTGCCAACCCGGATATCCGAGCACTTCCCGTGACACCCAGAGACCCAGAGGCTTTTAGCTACAGCCAACCCGAAGTCTCAACCTAGCCATGCGATCACTCCTGTGACACCCAGAGACCCGGAGGCTTTCAACTACAGCCAGTCTAGAGTCCTAACCCGACCATTCGGTTATTTTCTGTGACAATTGGAGACCTGGAGGATTCGTGCTACAGCCAGCCTAGAGTGCCAACCCGGACATCCGAGTACTTCCGGTGACACCCAGAGACCCGGAGGCTTCTAGTTGCAGCCAGCCTGGAGTCCCAACCTTATCATCCGATCACTTCCAGTCACACCTGAAGACCAGTAGGCTTCCAACTACAACCAGCCGGGAGTCCAAACCCGGCCATTCGATCACTTCTGGTGGCACCCAGAGACTTGGAGGCTTTCAACTGCAGCCAGCCAGGAGTCACAACCCGGCCATCCGGACACTTCGAGTAACATCCAAGGACTCGAAGGCTTCCACTTCTAGCCAACCCGGAGTCTGAACCCGGCCATCTGATTACTTCCAGTGACACCGGTAGACCCGGAGGCTTCCAACTGCAGCTAGCGCGGAGTCCAAACCTCGCCATCCGATTAAATCCTGTGAGACCCGGAGGCTTCCAGCAGCAGGTAGCCCGTAGTGCCAACCCGGCCATCCGATCACATCGAGTAACACCAGGAGACCTGGTAGCTTCCAGCTGTAGCCAGCGTGGAGTCCCAACCCGGACATCCGAGCAATTCCGGTGACATCCGGTGACCCGAAGGCTCCAGCTACAACCAACGCGGAGTCTCTACCCGGACATCCGAGCACTTCCGGTGACTCCCAGAGACCCGGAGGCTTCCAACTGCAGCCAACCTCGAGTCCCAACCCGGACATCTGAGCACTTCCGGTGACACCCGGAGACGCGGAGGCCTTTAGTTGTCGCCAGCCCGGAGTCCGAATCCGGCCATCCGATCACTTCCAGTGACATCCGGCGACCCGGAGGCTTCCAGCTACAGCCAGCGCGTAGTCCCTACCCGGACATCCGAGCACTTCCGGTGACTCCCGGAGACCCGGAGGCTTCTAGCTGCAGCCATCCCGGAGTCCCAATCCGGCCATCCGTTCACTTTCAGGGACACCCGGCTACTCGGAGGCTTCCAATTGCAGCCAGCCCGGAGTCCCAATCCGGCCATCCGATTATTTCCTGTGACACCCGGAGACTCAGAGGCTTCTAGCTGTATCCAGCACGGAGTCCCAACTCGGACATCCAAGCACTTCCACTGACACCCGGAGACCTAAAGGCTTCCAGCTGCAGCCAGCCAGGAGTCCTAATCCTGCCATCCGATTACTTCCAGTGATACCGAGAGACTTGGAGGCTTTCAGCTGCAGCTAGCCTGGAGTCCCAATCCGTCCATCCGATTATTTCATGTGACACCAAGAGACCTGGAGGCTTCGAGGTGCAGCCAGCCTGGAGTCCCAATCGAGACATTTGAGTACTTCTGGTGACACCCGGAGATCCGGAGGCTTCCAGTTTCAGCCAGCCCAGAGTTCGAATCTGGCCATCTGAATATTTCCAGTGACACCCGGAGACCTGGAACCTTCCAGCTGACCTCAACCCGGAGTCCCAACCCGGACATCTAAGCACTTCCGATGACACCTGGAGACTAGGAGACCTCCCAGCTGAAATCAACCTGGAGTCCCAACCCGGACATCCGATCATATCCTGTGACACCTTGAGACCTGGAGGCTTCCAACTGCAGCCGACCCGGAGTCCCAACCCGGACATCCGATCACTTCTGGTGATACCCGGAGACCCGGAGACCTTCCAGCTGCCGCCAATCCGGAGTCCCAACCCGGACATCCGATCATTTCCAGTGACACCCGGAGACCTGGAGGCTTCCAGTTGCTGCCAACCAGGAGTCCCAACCCGAACATACGATCATTTCCAATGACACCCGGAGACCCAGCGGCCTTCGAGCTGCGGACAACCTAGAGTCCGAACTCGGATTTCCAGCTCTAACTCAATCCGGAGGTTCCAGACCGGAAACCCAAACATGTTCAATGAACACTGGAAACTCGCCAGTCTTCCAGCTGCAGTCAACACCGGCGTACCACCCGGACTAGGGGACTATTCCACTCCAGAAGGAGATGGTGCACCCGGACCAGGGAAGTTTCCGGAAACACATCTTTCAAGTTAAAAACTAAAAATTAAAAAAAGAAATACAAAAGGAAAGAGAAAAAATAAAAAAATAAAAAAATAAAATGAAAAAGATGTTATGTTAGGAGGTAATATTTGCAAAGGAAAATTCCAGCTACAATATGCGGACACTACTCACTAGGCAACACCTAGACTAGAGGAATACACTGCTAACCGGAAAGGAGGAAAGATAGTGGATGGTTGGCGAGATTGCAAGACCAGGGCAGTATATCGGCACCCGGAAAGGGAGGACCACAGGAGGGACGGAGGACAAAGGAGATCCCCGATCACTACCCGGGCACCTAGGGAAGACCAGATACTGAAGTAGCTGCCAAGATAACTCAACCAGGCCAACACCGGAAGTCAGTCACCGGAAGTAGAAGACAATTCACTTAGCATGAATGGTGACCAGGGAGGAGAAGGTCTAGGAGATGTAGGGAGTCAATTCCAACAACCGCGTACATCCCGGCTAGTAGTGCGGCCGGATAAATTGGAGGTTTACACGGTCATGGGCGGACCACATAATACCTCGGAGGCCAACGTATGGCAAGCCTCACATAACTGGAGCAGCTCGTGAGAAAATACGTTGGGGGCATACTCGAAGGCAACACCAGAAGGAGTCATAGATGACCTTAAAAAAAAACAAAAAAAAAACATCGGAGGATTGATGTAGTTTAGAAGGGGGATAATGTTAAGCGGAGAACGAGGATTAGCGGACCCGGGTAGTAATTTTCATTTTTTGGACTCCATTTGAGTTTTTTAGCTCTCTAGTGGATGAACCTGACTAGGCGGATGATTTCCGTCCTGGACAGTTTTTCATCCAGTGGGCTGGCCAGATGAAACCTGGCCAGGCAGATAATTTCCGTCCTGACCAGTTTCATCGACCAGTTGGATGAACATGGGCAGCTGGATGACTTTCATCCAGCCCAGTGTTCATCCGCCGGATGACCTTTGTTAGGGCTTGGAGCTCTCTCTCTCTCTCACACACTTGGAATTTGGAATTAGAGCTTAGACACGATTATGGTTTGAGTAGTTTTGGAGGTGTTTTGAGGTCACATTGAGTTGGAGAGACTTTGCTATGTATAAACTATGAGCTAGCCAATAAAATCCGACGTGATTTGAGGTTTTATTAGGTGTTTTGAGCAAATCAAGGTTTCTTAGGGTTTCTTAGGGTTTCTTAGGATTTCTAGGGTTCATGTGAAAGTGAGTTTGTAGATCAACCTCCCTTTAACACCTAGTATGAGACATACCTGGAGAATCACCTTTATTGTTCATGGAGGACATGAAGGCAGCATTTCGGAAGCGCTATCGGAGCCAGACTACTGATGAAGCATTATACCGGGAACTGAAGTCCTTTGCCCAACATATTGGAGAAAAAGTCCAAGATTCCTATGACCGGTTCATGACTTCATGACATTGATCAAATGTCTACAATGGGATCCAGGAGAGGGCTTCCGGATTACTAACTTCAGAGTTGGACTTTTGGAGTACATCAAGTTAAGGACCAGTATTGCTCCAGCCCGGACGCTGACAGAGTTACTGGATGCAGCACTTCGATGTGAGGAGAACTGTACGGACCTGAATGGAAAAACAACAAGCATCAAGATCCATATAAACAACTCCAGTGGCAAGGGAGGGGGTACCACAAGTAAGGCGGTCACTCCGGAAGCACCCAAGAAATTCTGCACCCGGTGTAAACGTGCAGGACATCTAAAGCCCAATTGCTAGTTTAATCCAGATAATCCACAAACACTGCCTCGCAGAACCACGGAAGGGGCATTAGTGAATGTCAATGAAGTCCGGATCCAGCCAGAGTCAAATCAAGGCGCACAATAGAATTCTTCCGGAAGCTACTCCAGACCAATGTATTTGCGCACTGGAGGTGGGGACTCCAATTATAATAGACTAGAGGTTTGCCACTTATGCGGTCAACCGGGGCACCAGAGATACAACTGCCCATGCAAGAAAGAGTGGGAAGAGTTTCTTGCGACGACGACTAAGAACAAGGCTAATCCAGCCCACCACGTCAGCAACGTGGAGATCGAGTTACTGGAGGAAGAAGATCCAGTTGCAGTAGCCAGCTTGACTAGAGCTCAGTGTCTCAAGGCAAGATTAGCAGCACCAGACATGGATGCCATGACACCTGAACCTCGGAGTGCATGGACTGAGGCATACTGGAAAGAAGAAGAGAGATTGACGAACGAGATGATGGATACTATCAAGGAGATGCAAGAGCGGGAGCAGGCCAATCAAGGAACGACCTCTACTGAGCCCACTCTAGACCCAAACAAGGAAGTTGTACCTTCCTCTTCTGAAGATTGGTTGGAATTTCAAGACTCTGATGTCCTGGAAAGTCCAATCCGGACCAAGGAGACCACACCAAGCGAGTTACCTAAGTCTGGAGGTTCAGCACACATCACTCCTGGAGTTGGGAGGAAGATATTACAGAGTCCAGTAACGGTGACTCTAGGGCAGCTACTGCACATGGCTCCCAACCTCAGTGACTTTATGAAAACTCACTTGTTTCCATTTCTAGAACCACGGGCAACTCCAGACCCGAGTACCATCCCGAAGACCAGTCCAGAAACATCTAGGGTATAGAGTCCAGTTTCCAGTGCGGCAGTGGATGTGGATTGGAACCTACTTGTACTGCGCGTACAAATTGGTACTAGAACTTTCAAAAATGTTCTGTTGGATGGAGGATCTGGAGTTAATCTCATCACGGATGAGAAGCGGAAGCGTTTGGGCCTGAGAGACCCACAATCTGCACCGTATAGATTACGTATGGCAGATCAGACTGTCGTGGAACCACTGGGCCTTATCCGGAATGTCAAGATTCTCATTCATGGTATTCCATACATGATTAGTCTTACGATGATCAAGAACAAGGAGGTTAACGAAGCTTACAGCATGTTGCTTGGAAGGCCATGGCTGACAGATGCCAAAGTCCAACACGATTGGGGCAACAACCTTGTGACAATTCGAGGAGGTGGCACGGTGAAAACCATTCCGGTTAATGAGCGCATAGACCTGGACCTGGACCCGGATCAAGACCAACAGCGAGATCAAGATCCAGACCACGACCGGAAGCAAGAGCAAGACTTGCTGACAATGAAAAATGCGGACCAAAGATTACCAGAGATTGTTTGCAGTTTAAATCAACAGGGTGTGAGAGGAGCGGCGATATTTCACATGGCAACTATGAAGCAGTATGCATGCTCAAGAGGTTATGGTGGTCTGTATCAGTATCCACTTCCCGAGCACTATACCGGACCATATGGTGGTGTATCCGGACATTATGATATGAGCACCGGACCTAGAGGCTATATGCCACAGCTTCTTCCGCACTCTGGAGTTCCACCTTACTAGCAGTATTATCCGATGGCTCCACTTGTTACCTTTCCGGAGTCAGTCGAAGCACCTCTTGACCCTCCAAGAGGGGATTTGCCTATGACACCTAGTACGGAGATATGTTCAGGTCCATAACAAATTCAAGAGTTGGCAACTATGTCCGGATCCGGACATGGTACGCAATCAGAGACTCGACCCGAGTCTGGAGTTAGAGCGCCAAGCAGCGAGGGTCTTTCCAACATGGTGGTTACTCCGTCTAGTAACTAGAATTTTCCGGTAGGTTTCATCCACTGTCAATTCCAGACAGTGTCATCCACTATCAAGCCTCGACAGATTCATCCACTTTCAAGTCCGGACAGTTTCGACCACTGTCCATACTTTTCCACCCATAACTACTGAGTAACCAAAAAATTACTACCCGGACGTTCACAATATGCTAAATCTCCGGTTAACATTATCCCCCTTTTGAATAGCATCTGCCCTGCCGGATGAAAGATAAAGATTCATCCAATTTTGCATTATCTCAAACAAAGATTTGTCCAAACATAGGTTTAACATTCCTTCCAAACTTATTTTATGCTTCTGTGTTGACTAAGAGGTTTAGAATGATTGGGTTGTTATTTTTATAAAAATTCTCCATTGGCTCCAAGGATGGAGATGCCCGTAAAGCATCCGATGGTGGCTCCTATTCATGTGCTAAGAGGTGGATGTTATAGATTCATTTGAAAAGCGGTTGTGTGCTTCACTAAGAGGAAGACGAAAGAATATTCTTCCCCTTCTCAAATTAGGAAGTGATAATATTGTACTCCTTTGATATCCACCAAACCAATTTTTGGACTTTTTAAGTAGAGAATCTCAATTGACATGAGAAAGAAATAGAATATACACTAGATGTACACATTTCCAAAATCAAATCATGGTTTAGAGTTATAGACCTCTTGGAATACTACATACACTAAAAATACAATAAATTCTTTTAATGAAAAAATGAAGATGAACACAGTTTTCGAAGGAAACTGGCGTGAATGTAATGTCTATTTGTTCTCTTTATTTAGTTATAGTGCCCATAAGACATAGATTAATGAAATAGAACTACTACCTGCTTTCAAGGATAGACAATAGTCTATAGACACCGAGTCTAGAATCTTTAATTGATAATTAATAACTACACTAGTATGAAGAGACTAGTGACCAATATTTAGTAAAATTGGTGGTTGTTTCTAATTTGAGTAGAGGTGTAATAGATAGTGTTTATGAAGAGAAATTATGAAAAACCAAATATTGAGCTCATGTTGGTTGGTTTAGGTGTTTGTCACATTTGTTTGGTCTAGGTTTGAACTAGTATTGAACCAATAACAAGATTTTGTGAGACCTACCTAGTACCAATATTAGAATTTTAATAAAATGTCATCGGGGTTGGATACCAAGTATCACAGGGATCATATTTTTACAAACCTAGTATGAGTATGAGTATCAATCTTGCAAAAATAAAGCTTCAAGGTATCAATATCAAGTATCATTGTAGTAAAGTATCAAGCATCAAATGTAATACCAGTAGAATATGCACACTGGTATGGTATTGATTTGTCGTATTACTTTTCTCAACTTTTTTCTTTTGAAGAACCTCTTTTTGACGTAAATTTTTTTTACTGATTTAATAAAATTGAACATAATATATTTGCAGTCAAGTAACTTTGAACATGAACATACTAACTCAAATGCAAATGATTAAACACACAAAAAAAAACAACAAATGTTGTACAATAGGGTGACATTCAAATTGGCCGTTTAGTAGTTCCAGGGATAGTGTCCTACACTGCTGCCAACTTCGACACCCTCCCCAAAGCTGAGAAATTGTTATTTTACCATGAAAATTTGGGGACAACATCATCTTTATGTTGAAAACATGCATACCAAATTTCAAGTCCAGGAGACTTATACAAAAAAACTTATGCAAGATCTACCAACATGGGATAGCTGTGAGAAAAGTGTCACAACTGCCAACTTTGACACCCTCCCAAGAATTGAGGAAATTTTTTTTGCCCATGAAATTTTTGGAGCAAAAACATTTTTATGTTGTTTGCATGTGTGGAAAATTTCAAGTCCAAAAGACCCATACAAAAAATAATATACCAAATCTACCAACATGTGTAGTTTTGAGAAACAAAGGGGAAAACCATTTTACTACTTCCAACTTTGACGCCCTCCTTAGGATTGAGTTTTTGTTGATACATAGTGAAATTTTTGGCACAAGATCATCTCTGCGCTGGTAACATGTAGGATCAATTTCAAAGCCAAAAGATGTACACAAAAAAGTTATTCCATATCTACCAACGTGTATGTCCTCCATTACCGTCAATCACTGCTCGTAACCTAGAGGGCATAGAATGACATAGTTGAAGGAGCTTTGTACCATTGACTAACTTCCACTCTCTTTCAAGAACTACCTTCAACACATCTAAGCTTCTAGGGCATTGTTTGCCATGTTGCACAACATCTTTTAACATCCTCCAAACGTTCTCGATTGGATTGAGATCGGGAGAGTTTGCAGGTCAGTTGATCTATTCGAGAAGGTGGCTTTGTCTCCATTCTTCACATATTTTGCTCCTATGGACGGGTGCCCCATCTTCCATAAGCACTCCTTGTGGAATTTTACCCATGAAATGAACCAATTTGGCATCATAAACCACTTCTATAAAATCCTTAGCAGAACGTTGACCTTTAGGCATAAAGACAAGTTCTGACTTTTGTCCTCCGGCAAATGCGCCCCAAATCATTAAAGAAGTCCTTCCACTTTTAAAAGTAGGAGCTAGACAACTTGATGAATAACGCTCGTATGCACTTCTCCAAACATGAATTTGCCGAGAATTTTTTCAAAAGTAGATTCATCTGTCCAAACAACACGCTCCCACTCTTTTGCACTCCATCCACGGTACTTCTGAGCAAAAGCTAATCGTTGAGACATGTGACGAGGTGTCAAAAAAGGTTTTTTGACTGCAATTCGACTAAAAATGCCATTTTTATGTAAGACCCTTTGAATAGTACGTCTACACACTTGAGTAGGACATGCATTGGTAATCTCTGAGAGTGAAGAGCAACGATGAATTTTTGAGTTATGGACAATAGTACGAACATCTCTATCACTAAGCTTTTTAGCGTGACTTCCACCGCAAGGTTTGCGCTTGTAGGTTCCATCTTCTCTAAATGTTTTTACTAACCTTGTAACTATTCTAATAGGAACTCCAATAGTAGCTGCAATTTGAACTCCTGTCAATCCTCCTTCACTCAAACCTATGATGCGAGCACGAATTTCATCTGAAATTTCCATCATAAACTTATAGAGTGCGTGATGCTAGCTACAGCAGTAGAGTAGGGGTTAGAGCAGACCAAGGGGGAGAGAAGGGGGCCAAAGGGCTAGAGCAGAGCAAAGGGGGTTGTAGGATTGACACGTGACAATTGGCAGAGGAAGGAGAACAGGGCTGGAGCAGAGCAAGGGGGAGAGAAGGGAGCCAAGGCGCTGGAGCAGAGAGGAGAGAGAAGGGTCGCCAAAACACAAGCCCATATGCATACATGAAAAATCGTTTTGCTCTTAATCACTCATCATGTATGCCCAATGTGAATCAACACTCATGCATCCCACAATACAACACTCTCTGTTTTAAGGATTGTCTCAACATTCAGTCTATCACAAATCACACACACCATTCCCTTTACATAGTGTTCAATAGATATTTAGAAGAAAAAATTTGTCATGTATCTAATGCACACTTTATGGCCAAGTGGATTCTTCTGCATGGAACACCTCTTCACTTCTTCATTTAGATGTTATTGATCTTTTTGAGAAGCATTTATGTTTGGTGGCTTACTCACATGATTGAGTTCAATGAAAAAGCAGGAGGTGTCAAAGATATTTTGACATTTTCAATATGACCTTCAAATTGTTTATCATAGTTACACATGTTGATAGATATGGAATAACTTTTTTTATGTATGTCTTTTGGCTTTGAAATTTATCCCACATGTTACCAGCGTAGAGATGATCTTGTGCCAAAAATTTCACTATGTATCAACAAAAACTCAATCCTAAGGAGGGCGTCAAAGTTGGAAGTAGTAAAATGGTTTTCCCCTTTGTTTCTCAAAACTACAAATGTTGGTAGATTTGGAATATTATTTTTTGTATGGGTCTTTTGGACTTGAAATTTTCCACACATACAAAGAACATAAAAATGTTTTTGCTCCAAAAATTTCATGGGCAAAAAAAATTTCCTCAATTCTTGGGAGGGTGTCAAAGTTGGCAGTTGTGACACTTTTCTCACAGCTATCCCATGTTGGTAGATCTTGCATAAGTTTTTTTGTATAAGTCTCCTGGACTTGAAATTTGGTATGCATGTTTTCAACATAAAGATGATGTTGTCCCCAAATTTTCATGGTAAAATAACAATTTCTCAGCTTTGGGGAGGGTGTCAAAGTTGGCAGCAGTGTAGGACACTATCCCTGGAACTACTAAACGGCCAATTTGAATGTCACCCTATTGTACAGTTCCCTTCGGAAAGTCTTCGGACAAATCGAATCTAGGGTTCTTCAGAGTTCTCGCACTACTGACTTCAAACGGCTCCCATTTCTTCAGCCGGCCTTCAAACCCTAGATTTCTTTTCACAACATGGTGTACACAGGAGAGGAAAAGGCTCAAGTGGTTGGGATGTTCAAGGGTGGCTGTAGAGTGAGTGAAATTGCCGTTTCTTTAGGTATACCTAAACAGAGTATTTCTGACATTCTGAAGAAGTACCGCATTGAAAACACCGTGGAGACCTCGCAATGCAGTGGAAGGCCAAAGAAGTTGTCAGAGCGGGATACTAGAGCAATTGTTCGAGTAGCCAAGCAGAACAGGAGGGCAACACTGGCAGACATCACGAATTCTTCGCCTATCCAAGTAAGTCATATTGTTGTGAGACAAGCATTGAAAGATTCTGGTTTGCAAAGTAGAATTGCTCGCAAAAAGCCATTTCTTTCACGTGTTCACAAAGAGAAGCGACTTGCTTTTGCGAAAAGTCATGTCAATTGGACCGTAGAGCAGTGGAAGAATGTGATTTGGACAGACGAGGCAACCTTTGAAATTGGCAAAAATTTCCGGCAAATTCGGGTGTGGCGTAGCACCAAAGAAACTTATGAACCGGACTGTTTGGCTCCAACTTTCAAGAGCGGTAGGACTTCAGTGATGATCTGGGGTGCTTTCTACAATAATCTAAGGTCATCATTAGGGTTTATGATACCAGGAAAGCGAACTGCTCTTGATTTTGTGGATATAGTTTACGAAGGGCCTCTGAAAGAATTTTTGTTGTTAGTTCCTGGGGCAATTCTCATGGAAGATGGTGCTCCTGTGCATCGTAGTCTTGCACCAAAAAAATGGAGAGAAGATTGAGGATTGCAGAAGCTTGAATGGCCGGCACAGTCACCAGATTTGAATCCGATTGAAAATGTGTGGGCCATGATGAAGAGCAGTATACAGAATCGCTCAACACCAATTACAAACATTGCAGACATGAAGATAGCTCTGCAAGAGGTGTGGGTAGGCTTAGACATTGAGAACTTTGAAACTTTGATTGTAAGTTTGCCCACCAGAATGGCTGCTGTGATCAAGGCCAAGGGAGGAGCAACTCGATGGTAAATTGGTATACTTGCAGAAAGAGATTCTCAATTGACTCAAGATTTTTCTTGTATTTTCATGTGTTGGTTGTCGATGAGTATAAAAAATTTGAGGTCAGTGCATGGATTTTGGATTGTGCTACATCAAATTTGATGCCAAGCGATGCGGCTGTCCAAAGTCAGTTTTCTTGGTTGTCCGAAGACTTTCCGAAGGGGACTGTACAATGCATGCAAGAATTCAGAAAGAGAATACAATGGTGCTACACACGACACATACAATCGCTGATGGTGCTAGGCTATGATACAATTTGTGATACAAAGCTTGTATCCTACAACCAAAGGTAATCGACACAGAGAACAAAAACTACTACCATGCACTCATCCTCAAAATATCATGCCCCATCGAACTCATCCTCATGGTCATCAAAGATCTCATGGACTTTGTTGAGAAATTCTACCACATCTGTAGAGGTCAATTTGCACTCACTTTTGGCAGAGCCAATCTGCAGAGCCGCCATTCTACCAAGGATTGAAGCAAACTTGCATACTAGGGTGTCGGGTTCTCAAAAGACGTGGTTGCGGGGGTAAGTATTGACCTTCAGATCCTGACCAGGGTATCAAACACAAGTATTGGGAGTCAATACCGGCGCTGTACCAAGTACTGCCCCATCTAAATACTTTGGGCAATATGGTATTGAATACCATACTTGAACTTTTGCTCATACCAGGCTTGACATGCAATACCGGTCCAACACTGGTTTAACCCCAAAGGTACCAAGTGTCAAAAATGGGCTTTTTGAAAGTTCGGTCAGGTTCCTATGGTGTCAATTTCTAACATTCTTCTTTGAAATTTTTACTATAGAAAGACATTACCAAGACCTTAGTGGGAAAACAATTTTTTCCTAAATTGGACATTTGATGAAAAAGTTATAGGGTTTTGAATTTTAAACGGGGAGGGCAGGCACCTCGGGCAGCTCCAAAAACTTTTGATAGGACACTCTATTGAAAGTGAGATTTTCAGTACTTGCAAGTCATATTATTTTCCTTCATATTGTCAAAAAAAAGTTCTTGTCTTTAGTGAAAAATAGCATACCAACCCAAGTCAAACACTTTCACACATTGTCACTCATTGTCGGGCAAGGTACCAAAAAAACTTCTTCTTTTCCACATAAAACCTAGGTATCTTTATATTTTTCACTTTTTATTTTTTCCACAACAATATGTAATGTAAACCTTCTTATTAACCATTCGGATTATCAATCGAAAACATATTAAGTTCAAAAAAAATTAAAGTGTGAATTAACAAATTTCGAGCCTCCACTCCTTGCACACTTGTTTTGAATATGCTACACCCCGTCTTTACCTCTAAAAATTGGTGTGTAAGGAGCTAACATCATGCTTAACAAGATGGTAATAGATTTAGACCTTGTGTAGTGAAATTTTTTGACACCAGTTGAAGTCAAAGTCTGTTGATCCACTAAACGTAGGGAAGAAAATAAACCATTTGCTTGACTTCAATCACTATAATCTTTCAATCCGTGCGGTCAAAGTTTATGAAATTTTGTAAATGTATTACTTAATAAGCCTTTATTGAGATCCTACGGTCAGAACTAAAAATCAAAGTTTTTGTCACCTTCTTTATTCATTGCACTAGAATCCATTAATTTTGAAGTGTTTTTGGTGTAAAATTGTCACGGTACCTTAGGGGTTAAACTCAGTACACTAAACATGGCATTTAGTGTCGTCTACACTAAATACGAACTCTTACACTAAAAGGAAGAATTACAATTAGTGTAACGACACAACATTACACTAAATTTGAAACATTACACTATATGTGAATTGTAGTAAAAATGGGTGGTTTTCTATTTTTACTTGTGCACAATTAGTGTATGAAAAATCTTGCCGCAGTGAATAAAATCAGCACTATTCAAAGGAGCATAAGTCACTCAAAAAGGATCGGAATTACAGTCATGAGATGTTTTTTGACATCTACATTTTTGTAGATTTCAAAAAACATATCATATGTTTGATTTGAAGAATATATGAGTAAGTTATGGGCATTTCCAGAGTTTGGTGATGTAAATTCAACAAAGTGGCAAAAATGAAGGAACATTTGTATTAAAAAGACTAAAATCATAAGACATGCAATATATTGAATAAAATAGGGGTAAAAAAATATGTAAGGAAAATGAAAGTAGAATTGCAAATTCATATAAAACTGAGCTCATACATTAATTTGCCATAGGCAAATTTGGGACTTGTTGTCCTTCAAAGTAAGGACGATATTTTGCAATAATTTCCCGAAGGTGGGGAAATAGTTGCTCAATAGTCCAAGTGCCATCTAAACCTAATGATAAACCGCACCTAATCATGGCCTTTCGGGCATATGAAATATGTTGAGAATCAACCATGCGGTTTACATCATCCACGGCATTTGCTGCTAATTGAAGAAAAAATTGCTTACCCGGATTTTGAAGCTTCCCGGACCATTGACCGTCACCACGTGGAGTATTTTGCCATGCACTT
Source organism: Bryoerythrophyllum caledonicum (assembly GCA_963971425.1). NCBI lineage: Eukaryota > Viridiplantae > Streptophyta > Bryopsida > Pottiales > Pottiaceae > Bryoerythrophyllum > Bryoerythrophyllum caledonicum. The sequence goes on from OZ020524.1 coordinate 7,119,536, forward strand.
GCTTGGAAAAGGTCGGTTTTTTTTTGCCTCCCAACGCTTCGTTTATGCGTCTTTAATTTTTGAAATAATAAATGTGTCGGCGGGTTGGCAAAGGTGAGTCGCACAAGGAGGTAAGTATTTTAAAACGGTTCTCTTGACCGCTAAAATGGCCGCCAACCAAGGGGTTACATTGTGGGCCGTACAATTGTCCACCCACACGTATTTTATACAGTTGTTAAGTCCTAGCTTCCTCAAAATATTGTAGAAACAAATGTTGGTCCATCCACCCTTTGGGCCCCGTACGATAACAAACACCCGGAATAGAGTCGTCCAAACCTCTAATTGGGTAATTACTGTTTGGGTTAGAGAATATCAACATTGGTGCCTCTATGATTGATCTACGGCCCCCGGAAATCCTAACCACCATAGTCATTGCCTCTCCGCCGGCAACAACATCCGCGTACTTCACGGAAGTATCTCCACGAAAGCCAAGGGTTTTACCATTGTCAACATTAATGGAAAAGTGAGTTTCGTCCAAATTTTCCATCAAATTTTCATCAAATTCGCCCGAAAGAAACCCACGGTGTAAAATGCCTAAATGGAAAGCCGTGTTCATTCCAATGAGTGCTTCTTTTTCCGGTCTACAAGTTAGACGGCCTCTTTGTGACAATAATACTATACTATAGGCATCCATAAAATGGAAAATCCATACGTTTGTTATTTTCTTTGTTAAAAGAACATTGTCCTTAGGGTCGGTTGATTGGAGTTGTAAGGTGAATCTATCGACAAAAGAATAGAAAGGGCCAATTCTATAAGGATGGCTGGAGAGAATTTTACCTAGGTGAACCGCTCGACGATGTGGGATGGGAGTCGATGATTCCGCCCCTGCGCTAACGGAAAATGGGAGTTACATCGGTGATTTCTACTCAGCTTTTGGAAATGGATGAACTTCGTGGATGAATTTCATACCTTGGGGCGGTTGTGCGGTGGCGTCATCACTTTGGTCCATGGTGAGCGCGGGCCCAGGTCACGCGTGGGTCGTTGTTGTTGCTGGTGGGGCCGTGGTCACGCATGAGTGGATTGTAGAGTGGTCGCGCGTGGTGTCGTGGCGGACTTCAAACCCATAAGGTTTGGAACTGCTGCCCCTAAACCGACCCCGACCTGCGGGGTATAACCACCCCCCTACCAGGTGGACTTCTGGCGTCGTAGAGATAAACCGTACAGTTAAGCCTGGAAATAACCGCTGGCAGCCCGCTCGGAATCGCTGGACTTCAAGTGGGCAGCTCACTCGGACTTGAAAAGGGCAGCTCCCATAAGGTTTGCTACAACTGTAGCCAGCTCCCCCGTAGGTCAGGGTATAAGCCCCCCCCCCCTCCCCCGCGAAAACATAATTTTTCTTGAACCCCGAACCGGGAGCCCCCGACACCTCAAACCCCAGATTTCTAGTAACCCCAGCAACTCCTATACCACATTCCAGCCCGTGAACAAATAAGGTGAGAGCTTGAGCTTAAGGCATGACGGCCGGTAGGCGAATGATTAGGAGTAGGGAGAGGTGGAAATCAAGAAAAGTCAATATAGAGATTAAATACTTGACGGCTAGTAGGCGGTTGGTGGAGGCATCATTAATGATGTCGGCCGCTAACACTAGTTGTGAACAAGTTCGCAAATAGTGTAGTAGGGTAATTACACTATTTGTGTGACCGCGATGTTTAGTGTAGTGATTGGTTTTGACTATATTATAACATGTAAATGGCTTGATGTTATAAGTCAAATTTACAAGTAGGAAATAGTGGTGTTAACCAACAAGTCCATTTAGAGATAAGATTGTGGTGCTTAGTAAACTATGAAGTGTAGATACATCCATTAAAACTTTTTGATAAATAATGTTTGGATTTTTGTGGCATGTTATGTGGATCCAAATTCCAATCTAAGTGGTTGATTCTTTCCAGTCCTCATTTTGAAATAGGATTGCCATGACTATGGTGATAATCATTTTGAATGAATTTTTGAATGACACTATGAGGTATTTTTGAAAAAAATGTTCTATTAATTTCCTAGATAATGTGAGTGTTATTGTTCTTGCACCTGTAGTTAGCAAAATAATGGGATCAAGTTTCAATCTATAAGTGGAGATACTATCTATGTGTGGTTCATATTTGTCTATCTTACTATCAATTGTTTCAATCATCGATACAAACAAGAAACTTCAATGATTTGTATGGTGCGATTTAGGTTTATGTTATTTGGAGGGACACCTTGGAGCGGAAGGCTTTCAACGTAGAGTATGTTTGAATTAAATCCAGGATTGCAATGGCATCTTTGTTGTCTACATCTACAAGGCAATAACTCTAAATTTGGTACTATAATTTATCATTGGTAATTATAGTAGATTCCAGCGTGCACAAGAGTGTAGCATCTAGATCTATGATCTATGACCAGCATACATGTATTCATATACGTGCAATGAATACCTACAAAATACAATAACACATGGTTTGGTACTTTCTACTCAAGGAAAATAATTTTGCAATCAAACTTCAAGTTCTTGCACGCTTGAACTTGGTTACAAGATTGCATACAAACTGAGCAATTTTACATTAAAATGCTCAAATAGTGACTTAAATAGTGAAACTAATGAGATCCAAAACTCCCTATTCAACTCTACCACACAATTCACTACTTGATAATTTACAAATCATTCTATACACAGAATCACGTTTCACCCAAAAATGCTTCTGCAGTGCTAGGTTTAGGGTTTAGGGTTTAGGTTTAGGGTGATGAAATGTACCCAAACAAGAGGATTTGCAAGCCCCCTCGCTAGTAATACACTTCGTCCTCCTGCATATACAAATGCTGATGGCCCTGAAACAAAAAAATTCAAAATGAGAATCAACCATTTGACAAGTCAATCCAAGTTTCAATAAGAGACTTCCTCTCTTTTATTTTCATACTACTCTTTTTCCTCACTCTTGATACAGTGGCTACTAATTCAATGGACGAGCTTGAGGTCTCTAAAGTCAAATCAGAACTGTTTTAGTCGCTGAAGAAGGAGAAGTCATATTCTACCATGAAACTTTCCCTCTTTGTGAGGTTCCTAGATCAATTGAGAGCTATTTAGTGCTGATTTTTACGATTAAAAATGAGAAAAGGGGTCTAATCTTAGAAATAAAAACTTAAAAGGCGACTAAAACTAGTTCTAATTTGAGTTTAGAGACCCATAAGCTCTTCTATTGATCTGATAGCTATTTAAGAGGGAGAAAAGAGGGGTATCTTGTCGAAACTTTGGGAGACAGAGAACTCAGGAAGTGAGACTTACAAGATGACAAGTTTTCCGGCTTGGCGAATCAGTCCTCTTCGAAAAACTCGGGTGCAATTCTCCTTCAGGTTTGGAGTTTAAGGTTTAGGGTTTAGGGTTTAGGATTGCAATCCTCCTCTTGATCTGAATCAATCAACCGCCAATGTGGACCATCGGCCTGTTTTGCGTCCGAGCTATTTCGAACATGCCTGCATGTGCAGCCTTCTTCCTCTTCACCTGAGAACTCCAACAATCACGTATTAGTAACTCAAGCCATTCTTACACCTTATCACTACACCCTTATCAGTTTTATAGAATTCACGTACCGCATCACTGATAACCTGCTGCAATTCTGGTTCTTGCATTCCACTGCGAATAGCATCTCGTAAACTAACCTGGGAAACGACAGGCAAAAGTTTTTTAGCACATGATATTTGTAAAGGCGAAGGTACCAAGAGTTTTGACCTCTTGTCTCATTAAATATCAGCCCTAAATAGCTCTCTAAAATCAGCACAAATAGGAGAAAGGCAGCTGAGCTTCATGGTACAACATAACCTCTCCTTCCTTCCCAAAGGCAGCTAAGACTACTTCTAGCTTGAGTTCAGAGACCACCAAGTTGATCTAAGAGTGAGGAAAGAGAAGTATTATGAATCATAAGAGGGGTAATCTTGTAGAAATGTTTGGGTGACTCTACAAAGAACTCTGTAATAATGTGGTTCATTATCTGATCGAGTCCAGGCAAATCCTCATGTGTTGTCATTCATAAACTTTGGTAATGGTGGAGATTAAAATCGAAAACCACCACATATCCTCACCTCTGAAGGACCGAAGAGACAGACTTTGAGGTTGCCATCGGCCATGAGGCGTAACCGGTTGCAACCAGAACAGAAGTGTTGTGTCATCGAGGTGATGAACGACACTGTTCCTTGAAAGCCCTCCACCTGAAAGTTCTTAGCTGTGTCGGTGGGGTGGTCTTTCTTCCGGTGCATACTTGGATACTTTTGCTTCTGCAACCCAGCAGCAGCACCAGTCCAGGCTCAATAAGGATTCCTGAATGCACAGGAATAAACAGTTGCAAAAGGACAGATTTCAGGATACTTACAATCTTATCCATCATCTCCATGTACGATACTAGCTTCTTCGAATTCCAGACATTGCCATCGAACGGCATAAATTCTATAAAGCGGACGTTGATGGGCTTGTCCCGCGTCAACTCAACAAAATCTAGGATCTCGTCGTCGTTGAGACCTCTCATGACGACCGTATTTACCTGTGTAATAAAGACAATAAGCAAACAATCAGCTCATAATCATGTAAAGTGAGGCAAGAGTAGGAAAAGGAAAGGGCAGCTAAGATCAAAGGCAGCAAAAACTAGTTTAAACTGGAGTAACTTTGAGGATGCAAATTGAGAGACCACCATCGATCTAATAGCTATTGAGAGTAAATGGACACTAGTATTGAAAGACCAGTATCTTCTTGAAACTTTGAGCGGCTTTGGAAAGAACACATGAACCATGACTCGGTGCTTCTGAGACCTGACTGATCAGTAAACTAGATGACGCTTTCATGATCCAAAAAAGAAGGCAGGAATAGAGTTCACAAGAAGAAAAGATGATGTTTTCATGATCCGTTCAACCACAACGAAGGCAGGAATTGAGTTCACAAGAAGAAAAGATGATGCTTTCAACGACAGAGAAGATAGTAATTGAGTTGACAGAATGAGAGAAAGGATTCACACACACCTTCACCGGGTCGAATCCCAAGCTCAGAGCTGTGTCGATGGAGTGCAGGACTTTGGAATGTCCTTTGCGCCGGGTGAGAAGCTCGAATTTCGCAGGCACCAGTGTGTCTAAGCTGATGTTGAGCTGGTCCAATCCAGCCGCGTGCAAGCGCGGCAGTTTCCGTGACAGGACGATGCCGTTGGAGGTCATGGCCAAGTGCTTGAGACCTGGCAGACCGCTCAACTGCGCACAGATGTCCTCGATGTCCTTCCTGATACTCGGCTCCCCGCCCGTGAGGCGGATCTTGTCCACGCCGCCGTGAACGAAAGTGCTCGCCACTCGGACAATCTCGCTCTGCGACAGCAACTCGGAGGCCGGCGTCAGCTCCACGCCCTCCGCCGGCATGCAGTAGTTGCAGCGCAGGTTGCACCGCTCCGTGAGCGAGATCCGCAGGTAGTTGTGTCTGCGTCCGTGCGCATCAATCAGCATGTCGGACACTTCTCGTCTCCGCCTCAAAAACTCCACAGACGCTGAAAAAAAAAGCACAAAAACTTGTCAGCAATTGCCGTGAAAATCTCTCGGAAAAACTAGGTGCAGCGGCTAATCACCTTCTTGACGATGATCATCATCCGATGATTGCGAGTCCTTCTCAAGAGCTAAAGCGTGAATCTCTGCAACACCCCCCTGTCTATACAAGAGCGCACGCGCGCCAGACGTCCCCTGTGAGTCCAAAACCCATCAGTCACAGCTCGAAATCCTCAGAAAGTCTCCCAGGAGACGATCATAAACAACAAACACAGAGTGTTCAAAAACACTGATCACAGAACCCTAACCGCACTCCCAGTCCGAGATTAGGGTTCCAGGTCCCCAGTCGCGAACCCAATTCCATCGCTTTTCCAGCTACAAAAGCGTACCCATCAAAAAAATCTACACACCACTAGAATCCTCAACATTCGATGCAACTCAGAGAAAACAGAGGGGGCTCCGAAGCGCACACCTGATAAGAAGGCGGCGTTTTCGACAGCGATCGCGCACAGGAGCGAGCAATCGACTGCGCCCATCTCATGTTGGCCGCAGCTCACACCCAATCAGCCAACGCACCACCAAATCACCAAACACTGCCGCCTCCAAAGCATGAACCGCCGCAACGAATCAACAACAGCTCCAAAGGTTTCACATGATCAGGCCAAGATGCAAGTTTTCTAGACAATAAGAGTGGACTCGTGGTTCCTGAATTCTTATCTGGGCTCGTACTGTCACGTCGGATCGCATTTACAGGATTCCGATGTTGTTTTCTTGTGACAGCGGCGCCCGGGTATCATACCGAGTATCGGGGTAGTTTCTCATGTGTATCGCCAGGTATGAAGCGGGTGTCTATCGGACTGGAGGCACTTCGTGTGGGATTCACAGTCGTCGACTCGTCGCGTACACAGCAGCATGTGAGGGTTCCTACTACGTCATACCAGACCGGGGACCCAGAACCGCCAGAGTCGATGGTGTTCTGTAATATCTACAGAATTTGTAGATTACGCGGAGCCCTCTATGCCGGTCGTAGATGTTGGGGCAACTTCTATGTCGGTCGGTTGCTGGTCTTTAGGGCCCTGTTGCGGCCGCCGCGGATTAAACTAAATTTAGTGAAGCTGCAGAGGGAACACCCCAAAGACGCGGGTGGGGTTTCTGAGAGTGAGAGATGAAACTCCGCAGAAATGGGGTGTGGGTTGGAAACTACACCAAACACTGCATGTAGTGTGGACCAAAGTAGTTTTGACACTAATTGGAGATTTACATCCGATCGTCGACTTGCACACACTTGCTTGAAAACAAATAGCCAATCAGATTTTGACATGCATGTGTGCTTGATGCAAATTAGAGTGGGTGATCCACATCAATTATGAATCCACACTTTATTCAGTGTTTGGCGTATTGGAGTTCCTTTCACCATCAACCAAGAAGAAGAAGAGGAACTCTAGTTGAGCTAGGAGGGGCCAGAGTGAATAAAGTGTCTGTTCGTAACGCCACTAAATCTATGTCCACCTGACATAGATTTACCTTTCACCATCAACCAACAACACATGAGGAGTATATTCTTAAGCCCTATATGACAAAAGTTATGAACTGGGCTATTGTGAATTTTGAACAAAGATGTACGAAGACACTAGAGACATGGGAATATAATTTTGATTCTCATTGGATCTATATAAAGAAAGTGATGTCATTGCAACTCCTCAAATTCTCAAAACTCCCTTTTGAGAACATTAAAAGTCCTCCAAGGTAACTGGTGGGAATCTATGGGTTAAAGCCAAAAAAATTCAAGAGCGGGCAGGCTGGACAACTTCAAAAGCTTTTGCTAGGACACTATGTTTAAATGTAAGATTTTTAATACTAGCAAGTAATATTAATCTCAAAAATAGAATTGTTGTGTATTATGAATAGTGCAATTTTTAAAGGCAAGAATCAATTAAAGCAAGTTCCTAGTGGCCTTCATGGATTTTACTTTTAAAATGTGTAGAAATTAGGAATTTTGTCTTTTTCAACAAAATAAATTAAAAATGTAAGGCATGATGCTCTTATCTAACGTTTGGATTTTAGATTCAATAATATCTATTCAAATAAAAAACAAAATTGCTACGCAAAAAAAAGGTTGCATTCTATACCCCTAGTCATTGCAAGGCCGTTTTCCTTATCTAAAATTGCTTAATTACATGTGATTTTTGGCATGCAATGACCTAAAACAATGTAAGAAGAAGAAGAACTCCGGTCCACGCAGGGGGGGGTAACCCGAGTGAATAAAGTGTCTGTTCGTTCCACCACAAAACCAATGTTCACCAGACATAGGTTTAGTAGTATGGAACTACTCCCCCCTCTCGAGGATAGACTAAAACAATGTAGATTATAGTTCCACAAAACATTTCCAATGTGTAGTGGGAAAATATGCCATTGTACCAAGTCAAAGTACGTTGACCTTGTCCGCTCATGGAAGAAAAAAATGTATTGCACGCTTCAAATGCATGTATCTTTTAATCAACAAAGTCAAAGTTTATGAAATAATTTTGAGTGTCTTCTTGTACATATTAAATTAGGGATCCTACGATTGAAAATAGTTAGAAGATGGTTGAATGAGTTTCATAGCATTTCATCTTAGAAGAGCAACTCTAGATTGGTCAATGAAGGTGATGACTTAGTAGGTGGGGCCAATTGTGGTCACCGGAGCTAAGTGAGTGTTGTCACTCATCTAGGGAAAGGAATGCATGAACCTTGGAGTTGTCTCTACGGTAAGTGTTCATGTGGATTAGACTAACTCAGTCTTAGGATAGTCTTTGGACTTGCTAAGTGGTGTTTATGACTTAGTGTTGGAAATGTGTAGGTAACTTGGTGAAATAGGAGTAAGGTTGTGAAGGTAATGGACGCTTTTGGATACTAACACATGGAGCTAGAGATAGGGCATTACATAGAGACACCATCCTTTTAGGGCAAAGCCCTCTTTGTTGGAGGCTCTATAAGTGATGAGGCTTGCTTTGTGGGGCTTCATCTTATATAGAATCAACCTGAGGACAACTTCTGAGGTTAAAGAAATTATTTCTACTTTTATGATTACTTCTTTTTCAAACACACAATATTCATTCCTTCACTGACACATATTAATTTATATCTATTTGTTTCATTTTCAACAACCTCTCCAAGTTGGGCTCAAATAATAATAAAAAATAAAAACTCATATAAAAAGCAACCTCCTTGAAGATTTTTGAGCAAAAGGCCATCCTAGCACTAGTTCTACAATATCTTATTCCTTTGGATTAAAAAAAATGTTTGACTCCTATAGAAAAAATGTCACAAAGTGGGGGTTTGCAAATCATCAACATGTTCTAATGATTATAATTTTGTTGAATTTTGTCAAAATTGCCAAAGTTATGCCATCTTAGTTTTACAAAATTGTTGAGGGGCGGGTATTTGGGACAACTTTGAAAACTTTTGTAATGACCCGCTATCAAATATAAGATTTTTTATACAAGTACGTAACATTTATTTTAATTGTGTTGTAAAAAAAATCTTGCATAATCACCTAAAACTTTCACACCAAGAAAAGTTAAAGTTTTCTCACCTTTCTCAAGCAAGGTGCAGAAAAAAAGTTTCTCTCAAAATAAGATTTTCTTTTCATTTTCTTTTCCTTCAAGATAGAGCATGAGCTTTAGCTTTGACAATATTTATTTTCAATCTACATAAGAATGAATTATTCAATAATCATAAGAGTGAGTTATTCAATAATCATAAGAATGAATTTTTGTTTCCTTCTATTTTTGGTGAAACATAGTCTGGGTCCTTTAGGATTCAAAAAGTAAAGGAAAAATAAAATGAAATTGAATATTTTTCAAATAAAAATTTCAAAGTATATAGAAAGTTAAAAATCATATAAAAAGCTGAAATGGATATAAAAAGTTAAAAAACACACAGAAAGTTAAAAAATATATAAATAGCTAAAAATTAGACATAAGTTCAAACATACATAGAAAGTTAAAAACTCTGTATAAAAGTTAAAAGTATTAAAAAGTTAGAAGTGTATAAAACGTTAAATAGTGTATAGAAAGTTAAAAAATATATGATAAGTTTAAAAATATGTAAATAGTTAAAAAGCAAACAAACTATAAAAAGTAGGTAAAAGTTTAAAAAGTAATTAGAAGTTTAAAAGTATCTGAATAGTTTCGCAACCTTTTCGTCTTTCATTCGCGAAGCAGTCCACTGAAGTAGACATTCATCGAATCGCAAGAACGAGTCATTCTTACCATTTCTTTGAAACAATCAAACTTCGCAAATGCTGGAGGTAAGCACACACATGTGCGCTTGCGGTGGAAAAACATGCGGCATTTGTAGCACGGCATTCTCGTCGTCACCACCAAGTCTCCATCGCTGCAGTCACTGCTACCGTCTGTAGCAAGTAGAGGTTGCAAAAAATTCTCCATAATGGCAGTCGCCGTCGTCGGTTCAGCTTAGTCTCGTGATTTTCAACCGGATGAGGCTGTCTGTAAACCAGTTGCTGGGAGGACGCGGCACTGCTCTCGAGGTTCTCGACCCTTACCGATTCTGAAATATTGCGGAGGTGGCGCTCGCGTTATTTCAAGAATCGCTGCATTCACCAGAGTCTTGGAGAGGAGCGGTTGCAATTTGTTTCTGCGATCGTTCATTTCCGATGTTAGTGTTTTGAAGGAGTCCGAGTGAGTCTCTTGTTAGCTGGTAACTTTGAATATCTGATGTTTTAGTTGCTCCGGAGGAAGTTACTCTAGAAGCTGGGGGGGAGGAGTCCGTGGACGGTGCCGGACTGTGAAGCTCGGGTCGCCATTGATCTCCTAACGATTATTCGACTCGAGGTATTAATCGCTCGGTATTTGAACAATCTCTGTAAGAGTCTTCAACAGTTTCAGAGTTGTAGAGAGGCGGTCGCAATTTTGAAGTAAGAAAGCGACTCCGGCGAGGACAATTGCGCTGGAGGAGTTTGTGAACGGCGCCGGGGTGTGAAGCTCCGGAGTGAGATAGTGTAGAGAAATGGTCGCCTGTAATATCTGAGCTATCGTTCATGCCTGTGTTAATCCCGTGTCGATTTCTTGGTATCTGAACAATCTCTGCACATTAGTCTCGTGTGCGCGGGAGCGATTTTCTGAGGAGGAGCGGTTGCAATTTGTCTGCGCATTCATTGGATTCTGTTGCAATTCGCTGTTAATATTTCCGAGTGAGCCTGTTGTGTGAGATGATTCGGAGGACACGTTGCTCCAGTAGGTCCGGAGGGGGAAGTGTGCTCGAGTGTGAAGTGCGGGAGTGAGTTCCATTAGGAAATTCGCAATGGTGTCTTATTCCTGTCTGATTTGCTGATTTAGTGACAGGAGTGTGTGAGGGAGCTCGGGGAATTATGGAGTCCGTCACGGAAGCAGGCGAGGTGAAGAACATGCCGACGGAAGGAGGTGAGATGCAGCCGATATCGGAAGGAGGCGAGATGAAGAGGATGCCGAGCAGGAGCTTCTCGCGACAGCCGTCATCGCGACAGTTAGCGAGATCGAAGTCGATTCTCGAGTCTGGAAGGACGTACTCGCGATCGACTTCAATCTTGAAGTCGGAAGAGGTGGCCGTCGAAACTCCGGAGTCTGTAGAGGAGCCGGCGGTCCCGGTCGGTTTCGAGGCGCTGCCATGTCTGGACGTGAAGCCGGAAGATATCCTTCCCGCAGGCCCGGCGGACACTCTGCACGGCGTGTTGGAGAATGGACTTCGGTACTATGTGCGCAAGAATGTGAAACCGCGAGATCGCGCAGCTTTGGGCCTGGCGGTGTCGATAGGGTAAGTCGGTCGTATCTTATCTTTCATTCACTTGATTAATCGTAACCGGAAAAACGCACAGAGAATCGAAAATGTAGCTCGGGAAAGCCAATCTAGATTTCCATGTCGCGGTTATTCTGTTTGCGACGGGTTTGGCCTACTAAAGAAGTAGGCCATCGCCAGTGGATTTGAATCGCGCCAATTGCTTTGAAGAGTAATTTAGTTCCTAAAGAACGTGGATCTGAGAGTTGAATATTGGGTTGCAGGTCTGTTGTTGAGGACGACGGCGAGCAAGGTGTGGCACACATTGTGGAGCACTTGGCTTTTAGTGCGACCAAGGATTATTCAAACCATGATTTGGTTCACTTCTTGGAAAGCATAGGCTCTAAGTTTGGCCCGTGCAACAACGCCTACACATCTTTTGATGAGACCGTCTATGAGATACTCGTTCCTGTCGATAGACCTGAGATTTTGTCCAAAGCTCTTCACGTACTGGCCGAGTTCAGCTCAGAGGTATAGTTCAGCTTACGAGAGAATTGTTCCGAGGCTGAGTGATCTCTGTGTCCTGTTCTCTTTCTAGGATTAGGCGTGGTTGTCTGAAGTTTTTCTAGAAATTTTTGTACTTTATAAAAGTGGCAATAACTGCCTGGCAGACCTCCGGAAAAGCATTGTGAAACTCACAAGTGGTGTACTCAATAATTTCAGATTAGAGCTTCCGATGATGATTTGGAGAAGGAGAGAGGTGCTGTGTTGGAGGAATGGAGGCAGGGGAAAAATTTCAGCGGGCGAGAAAGCGATACATATTGGAAATTCTTGATGCAAGGCTCGAAGGTAATATATATGAACCTCAAGAAACTGATTCAAGTGGTGTAATCAAGAGCAGCTATGCCAACGTGTGACAGTGACAATCCCTGACTGTCATCTTGCATATGACTGCGAATGGTAGCTGGATTCACAATGTCATGTGGCTCTACAGTAGTAGAAGCTCCTCTCGATTTTGTACGCTAACAAATGGCAATTCTTCCAGCGAGAACATAATCAGGCCTTGCTTAACTCAATTTAATATGCTTGCAGTATGCGGATCGTCTGCCAATTGGAGAAGAGGAGGTTATCAAATCTGTGCCTGGGCAACGTGTGCGAGATTTCTACCACACTTGGTATCGACCAGAAAACATGGCAGTTGTTGCGGTGGGAGACTTTTCTGATCTCGAGGTATGTTACTTCCTTTCACGAAGCGGCAGGAATCAATTCTTCTAGGTCTATGCGCTACTCGGTCTCGGTTGAATCGATTTGTAATAATGGTAAGCTGGTCGAAGTCTTACAACAGATTTGGACATTACTAGGAATGCTTCTATACACTGACAGCATCGTTTGTGCTTGGAGGGCCTTATTTGTTGCGTACTTCTCTTCATTGACATTTTAATCAGTTCTGTTCATGAACTTTGTCCCAGGATGTCGTCAATCTCATCAACCATCATTTCGCTGCTAAGAAAGGTCATGTTCAAGGGACAGATCACCCGATCACAGTCCCGAGATTCCCAGTTCCTGCGCATGATGAACCACGCTTCTTATGTTTTCAAGATCCTGAAGCAGCAGTGGTACGTGCTAATCTTATCGACTTTGTTTACTTCTTTCGTTTCTTTTTCTTTGATAGTGATTTTTAAAGCAGATATCATTGTCACAAAGTGGTCTTGTTTGCATCAGTTCTTAACTTTCGTAAAAATGCTTAAAGCTCATGTCCAGCTTACAGTTTTGACTTGAATCGTAGTTATGTCGTACTCTGAGGTCGGTAGTAAAGCCATGATATGAAACGGAATAAGTTCCGCACATGCAACAGATATCATCAATAAATCTAAAAAATGCAAAAGATGAAGTACAACTACAATAACATCGCGTGCAAAATCTGCCTCACAGTTCAAGATTTACAAGCATCATACAAATATTATTAGTGTTGGTACTAATGGTTATGGCATTCATAAATTTCTTGCAACTTGGGCCTGATTATGGCTGAGAATTTGGGTTCAACAAAACCATGTGGGCAGTATTTGGTAGCAAATTCACAAATTACGAACCAAGAGGTTCAATTTGTGCGACTCAAAGGCTGTATTGACGCTAAGCAAGCACACGCCTTCCAATGCTATTTTTGAGTTTCAGAAGAACTAACATTCGATTTTGATTGTGGGATTCAGTCGATGGTCGACATAACCTGCAAGGTACCAAGGACGATCGCGAAAATAGTACAAGATGTACGTCAAGACCTGGCTAGTTGGATGTTCTTGCTTGCTTTAGATTCTAGATTCTTCAGGATTTCCAAGCAGGCAGATCCTCCGTTCTTTTCTGGAGTCTCCAACACACGTATATTATCTACTTCAACAATGTGTTACAACCTTCAAGTACCATGCTGCGAGGGAGGAACATTGCAAGCACTCGAACAATCGCTTACAGAGGTGACGCTCTTGCGCTCTTCTCACTCCTGCGATCGTTTTTATTAGTATTCTTCGCGTTCAGTTTTGACGTCTAACTTGTGTGGGTACTATGTAAACTAAAGATTGCACGAGTACGATTACACGGGTTTTCTGAGCGGGAGGTAGCAGTCGCACGTGCAGAGGTGATGATGTGCCTTAAAACCAGCTATTTACAGAGAGACCAACTCCAATCCACACAATGGCGTGCCGAATATGTTGAGGTGAGGCACACATGGCACTGATTGTACCTAAGAAACAACTCAGTGAGAATCTGACTTTGAATTTCAGAGTTTTTGTGGTTAGGAATCACTGAATTCGTAGCATGAGTTAGTTGATTTCTTTATTTGTTTTCTTTTTTTCTTTTAGGTTTATTTGGAGAACTTCGCACATGTAGAAAGTGCCTGTTGCAACTGTTTCTAACCAAATGAAGTTTGTTTCATAGCACTTCTTAACTGGTGCTGCGATGCCATCAATCGAATACAGAACTAAGCTTCAGAAGACTCTCCTGGAAGGTGATCCGTTATTGCTTCACGAAATTCCTTCTTGTCTATGTTTGACGGACTTTGATATTTTCGATTCGATCGCTCTTTGGGAGGACCTCATAAGTCCTTAGGTAGCTAACTTGAATCGAACCTTAATCTCTACTTGAATGGTAATGAGGCCTTTTAACACATTCTCATTTGTAACATCAGACATTACTGCGGAGGAGGTGATCAAAGTTGCAGAGAAGTTTGACACAAGGTTTAGCTGCTCAATAAAGTCTATTGAGCCTTATGCGATTGCAAATGAGGAGGATTTGAAGGCTGTTGTTGCGAAAGTGACAGCCATGGAAAAGCAGGGAGACATTGCTACTTGGGAGGAAGAGAATATTCCAGATGTTTTTGTTAAGGAGATCCCTACACCAGGGTAAGGAAACCATTGCCTGCATCGAAAAACTGCTAATTAATAATACGTGCTGTGTTGTATCTTCAAAAAAAGACAGTAGCAGCAACATTACCTTGTCTTTGTGTGATGAGGTGTTAGGTTTGTAAAAAGTTTTTGGCAGACTGCATTTTGGTCTTCAGGCAAATACTTATCTACATGAGGGGTGCATTACGATACTTGATGTTCTGTGGGTTTGAATGAATAGAGTTATTACTGAGACCAAGGAATTCCCGGAGTTTGACGCAATAGAGGTAACTCTAAGTAACGGGATGCGTGTGTGCTACAAATGCACAGACTTCAACGATGACGAGGTGCGTATTCACTTCATCTTGCTAACCTTGACCCACGTGTATGTTTTGTTTCCCCTCATGGATACGATGAGAAACGTAGTAAACGTTTATGCGGCACTTTAATGGAGGATATAACGTAGTGTGATCTGCTTCACCATATCTCGAGAATGTAATCTAGTGGATTATCCGTGCAGTGGAGTAGAAGTTGTGTTTCACCGGCGACTTGTACGTTGGTTAGGCAGTGCTGGTTGTTTGTGAGGCTTTTTGAAAAACATTTACTAGATCTTTGCGTGCCGTTTTGGTTGCTTCAGATCCTTGTACGTGGATTTGCATACGGTGGAATCTCTGAAGTAGATGAAACCGACCATTCTTCATGCAAAATGGGACGACCAATTGCTGCTGAAATCGGCGAGTATGGCCTTAAACCAACTGTACTGGGGGAATTGTTTGCTGGCAAGAATGTTGTTGGGAATACGACACTTGGTTACTACACGCGCTCTTTTGAAGGAGATTGTGCTAAAGGAGACCTAGACGCAGCTCTTCAGGTAAAACATACTCAATTTCTTCACATATAGTGGCTATAAACAAGGCCTACGCAAAAACTTATTGAGCTGTGAGAAGATTGCTGTTCAACTGTCTGTAGTAGTTTTAAAAGAATGTTTGTTCGTTATGTTTGGATAGGACAGATTCACAATTACAACTTTTACGTAAGATTTCTCCCTAATACATTGGCCGTGCATGAGGTTTATCTGTTGAATCATGCCCTTGTTAAGCCATGGACTTATGAGAGAAAAATGGATCGACTTTCTTAACATATTGGCTGGATTCTTCTTCAGCTCGGACACCAATTATTTCTGACCGACGTGGAACCTTCCGAAGCCGAAGTGAAATTGGTGATGCAGAGGTGTCTTGAGAGAATCAAGGCCCAAGCGCGAGATCCTCAAACAACATTTAATAACAGGATTAGGGCTGTCAATCTTGGCAATTCCATCTTCTACAGGGTTAGTACAACGTTTCCAGCCATGACTAAGTTTCTTTCAAACTTGTCCGCCGTGTGCATCAATGAATGACTATTTGTTGACGATTCATGTTTTTTCTAAATTGCGCATTTGATTGGTTGTTGTGCACTGATAGGGTTGGACACCAGAAATGCTCACCAAAGTAGATCCCAAGAAAGCCTGCCAATATTTTAATGACAGTTACAAAGACCCTTCCACATTTATAGTACTGTTGGTTGGGGCCATTGACACCGATGTGGCCTTGCCACTCATACTGCAATATCTGGTAGTGTACTGCTTACCATCGACTTTATTATTTCTTCTCGCCGTTGAGATCTATGGAATTTCCTTAACAGACTATCTTTCCCTTGTGATGTATTAATCTCATATGTCATGAATTACACTGCTAGCACTGTGAAGCGTGAACTTCATTTGGGGACCCTTGTCCTGATACTTTTGCTTTGTATGCTTGAAGGGTGGAATTCCGAAGCCAGAGAAGCCAGTAATGCATTACGATCCCAAGAACCTTACAGTTGTTCCTGTGACTCCCGTTACAGAGATCATAAGGTATCGTAGACCTTTTACTCTCAGAAAGGGAAAAATTCTCTCGGTTACGTTTCGGAATATGTATGTTTAATACTTCTCGGATGGGGCTAACCACACCTTTTTGAGCATTCTTTGCGTTCATTTTATCAGAGAAGAAGTGCGGATGGATATGGTCGAAGCTCAATGTGAAGTTTATCTCACTTTTCCTTTCCATTTAGACGGTCCAAATGTGGTAAGCACTCATGTCTTTAGTTGCTCCCGTCACCATGCCATTGTCAAAGTTCAGTTTCCGTGATATTATTCTATATTTTTCCGTATAAAGATTTTGATGGTATTTATACCTCTTTCATTCAGGATACTGATATGGAGAAGACAGATTACATGTGCAAGTTCCTACAACAAAAGATTATAGAAGTTTTACGGTTCAAGCATGGGAAGGTACTAGAGTCACTTCCGAATATTTCTAATAAGTCCTTCAAACTAAGCTTTCGTGGAACTTTGTCTAAACAACTTATCATGCTGAATGACTTACGTGGTGTATGTTCTATTCTCCGAGGGTGATTTGATTTTGAACCGATTCGGTAGATGTTCTATCAACGCTGAGCTTTATCACTCTAGCTGATATTGGAAACCATCAAGCTATCAAATACAAGAGTGGACTTCCATTAATTTTCTATAATTTTTTAGAAGCTTACTTGTCAAAATTGTTACCAAACCTGGCAGGTGTACGGCGCAACTGTGTCTGCCTTCATGGGAGGAAGTAACCCATTTTTCTATGATGAGATTTCCGGACATGTTGCTGTCAATTTTACTTGTGATCCAGATGTACCGTGGATGCTGGTAAGCACTCCTGTGAATAGTACTGTAAAATTTCTGTATGCCAGATTGTACACACATATACATCATTCTTTTCCGGAAAGCAGTTCGACCAAATAATGTTTTAATTAGGATCGGTACTTTCGTTTGCATTTATATTCCTGATAAATATCTGCCTCTTTAATGTATACCATCCACTTCAAAATCCAAATTTGACTTTTAATTTGACTTTTGATTTGCATTCGAACTGAATTTTGCTTTCATGTCTACCTGTGGACTTTTCCTTCACTTTTCTTTTATACCTCCATGCTGTTGATATGTGAATTCGTCACTAATCATGTACGAGATAAATACAGATTGATATCACCCTGGAGGAAATAAATCGACTTCAAGAGGAAGAGCCTCGAAAAGACAATGATGATGTGGAAACTGTTTTGGAGATTGACCAGCGCCAATATGAAATTTCCCAAGAGGTATGCAGTTTAGGGATAACTAGGAATGCAAGACGTGAATCATGTACATATCATATGTAGGGAGTCGTAGCCTATATCGAAGCTTTAACTATTTTGTCTATCTGCTTATTGTGATCTATCTTATGAGAATGTTAAATTTCTGGTATTCAGGACAACGAATATTGGATCAACCGAATGAGACAAGCCTACCAGTCCAGACGTTATAACGGGGACTTGGATACACCTCTGAAGGTGAGCAGAGAGCACTTCACATAAACATCTATTCCCTGTCGTTATTGACAATTTGCCGGCGAAGGATCACTTAATCTTCCGGACGTGGGTTCACATCTTTCGAGGAGTAGGTTATGATATAAGATGCTGCCCACCAATTGGTTGATGTTTTTGTGGTCATACGTGTCTGCAGGCCCAAGATGAGTTGCGAGACGCAGTCAGGGAAGAGACAAATACCGAGTCCATGCAAGCATCACTTCGTCGCATTCTTCCGCTTCCTTGCACAAGCGACTACAAAGTAGTTGTCCTACTGCCCACTGAGGCATGAGTTCGCGCTGAATCAGCTTTGAAGTAGCCTCTAGCCTACACAATTCGAGGTTGAGTAGAGGGATGTGGTAATTTTCTTATAAAAATAACACGCCAGTATTTGTCCATAGGTTATGTTACACATAGCTGTTTACTGGCGAAGATCTTGTCGTGGCGTTTGCTATTAGTAAAACCTCATGGTCGCATCTCCACCACGGAGACCCTTGTCCATGGTGGGTCGCGTTTCTAACCCGACTTGAACTCTAATTCGTCGTTGTAAATGTAGATGTGTCAAGTTTATTGATCATCTTGTGAAGTGAGACGAGGGAAAATGACTTGAACGCATGAGTCCAGATATCCCGCACTTTGCAGCTTCGATCACCTCACATAAATTCAAGCTTTCACTTTCCAAATCCTGACCTGAGTGAACCACATCATTGTACCTTAAATCCACCTCTGTTTCTTCAAGCACATCTTCTATTGAAATCTAGATTCATGTCATGTTGAAGCGAGCTAATTCATAGCAGCACTTGTTCGGAGCTCAAGTGTCGGTGTAATGGCGCCAGGATCATGCGGTGGCCAGTTGTTTACTTAGAACTGGAGATGATTTCAGCAAAGTGCTCGCAAAGTTGCAGGCCTTGGGGAGCATTCATTTCATAAGACACTTGCCCGGCGGTCCAATTTTAGGTTCACTCAAGGCGAGAAGCTGGTATTATGCTCCTTATGCCAGTTCATTGTCGAAGTTGGTTCAATCATATTACGTTTGTTCTCTTTCATTGATGGTGATTGAGCCATGGTTTGTCTCAAGGCTTGATCATATATGAGTGCTCATTTGCTCTTGCCCTCATGCCCGTAGTGCGTGCCGGTGTAGTTTGTTAAAGAGAATGGTGACAAGTTCGAAGAGTGGGTCACTCTTCCAACTCTTTCTTCTACAAAATCTTGGAAAGTTTACGTCAAAGTTGCCAGGACACCAGATGGAGCTCCCCAAGCCCGTTTCCAGGGACATGGATAGAGGAAATTTGCTCTCGACAATCGCGATTCCTTGATCTTCGATTACATCTTGGTATGGTTTGTCCTTCACCTCCAGGCAAACGGGCCTCGCCTCTTGCAGAGTCGGCGATTCCGGGATACTCTCCGGAGTGTGTAATGTCGGAAGGGTGTAATACTGTCCCCGTCACCTTTATTTTGCCCATGCTATCGGCGTTGTCCAAGCTGGAACTCTGACCATGCTCCAATCCCTTACCTAAAAAAGACACAGATGCTCTCTGCAATGGTTAGAGACTCGTGCAAACCCAGCAGACAAAGTTCAAGTATGTCAATCCAGCAGATACGAAGAGAATTACATGTGAGTTGCACTTTAAGACAACTCACAGCAGTCTTGACAGAAACCTTCAGCCATCGAAACCAAAGCACTAGTTTGTGCAAGCCATTCCCACAAAGACAATTCTGATTTTCAACGAACAAAACATACCAAAAACTCTACATCAGATTGCACAATCTCAAAATGCAGAAGAAAAATTGATAATAACCAGAGATTTCTAAGGTTTGAGAAAAAGACAAGGCAACCAAACGACTCACAGTCTGCCTACAACTGCTAAGAAATAGGACGCTGAACTCATACACACCTTTCTGACTTTCACGAGCTCCTTCACTTCTCCCCCTACCTCTTCCCTTGCCTCTTCCTCTTCCTCTTCCTCGTCCTTGTTTCATTCGGTATGGCCACATTATCTCCAACTCCAATAACTTCCAGATTAGCCAGAGCAGCCTTATCAGCCGCAGCCGCCAAAGCTTTCAGCCCTTCACTCCGCTCATTCCTAACCTCATTCCTAACCTGCCCTCCCTCGTACACCGCATGACCGCCCTTTCCGATCATGACCCCAGCCCACTTTGGGCCCTGACCAGCTGATGCTTTCTTGTTGCGTGTCTTCATACTTCGAAGGTCAGCTTTGCTTAGCAAATAATTTGTCCATTCATCTTGCATAACCTGCAATACACATGGTATTCGTAATAAAGCAACAAAAGAAAAGGTACTATAATGATGTTAAAACGAATCTGTAAACCAACTACATGGGATAGAAGAGATGAACCAAAACTCCTGAAGCAGGCACTCAATATTAGACTTCACATGTAAATTACATGACGGAAGAAAATCTCCGTGACATGAATAAGACTGCATGACTACTGTAGCAATGAATTACAGACAGCTAAACATCAAACTAGCGTGGCGGTTCCAGAAGGTGCTCGGATGTTTAAATCAAAAGCATACCACTCCAAAACAAGCATTTACGAATCCATTGACAAATGTGGCAGCCAAATTTTGGCGAGCAGAATCTACGTTGGCTCCTGCACTTGCACGGCCATCCACCAAATGAGCCTGAGACACACACAAACACAGTATTGGTAGAAGTAGAGGCATTCACACCTCACCAGATCAAAAGGACAGATACGCCTTCAACTCCCCAGCGCGACCATCACAAACCTTCTTCAAAGGAACTGAGACAACGCATGAGAAAACTTTTCGACCTACTTGGCAGCCCAAATGTTAGGTGCTGGATCTCAATACTTTGGTTAAACCAAGACAAAATCATATGTCAAAGACTATGTTCACCTTGTAAAGATCATCCGGGGTTTTAGGCTCCATCACATCAAGATCGCGAGCTAGAGTGAGATAGCCATCGCTCAACTTGCTATTGCTAATAAGTTCTTGAAGCAATTCCCGTTGCGTCTCATTGTCAGTCATTTCCCCATCAAGCTCAATGGAGAACCAGCATAAAGAAGAGCTGCAGAGCTTCCCAAAAAATCACAAAGTAAGGCATTTTAGTGCTCAAGAGCTCCCACGCATTATTCCCCTTATGAAAACAAACGCACTTAATCGATACCATTACAAAAAACATAATTATGAAAACAAAGAATCTAGAATCGTAATCTATTGTCCTGCACGGCCAACAGAGACTAAAAACCAGATGAAATTGAAATACTAACATAACAAGACGCTCACCTGTTTGCCTAGAATGTAGCACAGCTGTTGCTTTTCTAGAGGGTCTTTGCAAGCCGCAAATGTTGTTTTTGCATTCTGCACCATCAACATAATTCTTAGCGCTACCCAACCCTTGCAATCATTCGAGTGCAAAACTAACTACAAACTGAGAATTCGTGATTAAAATATAACTCGAACTCAACTACATAGTAGTTAACAAACCTGTTCTGGACGACGTAAACCACTATCCCAATATAATGACATACCTGTGGATTTCCCATGCGTAGCGCAACTCGCAAAGCCTCTGGAAATTTGTTCAACTTGCAGTACAACTAGTACGCAATTTTCAGAACCGCCATATCATCTGGTTCTGGGACATAACTGCATGGCCATTCAATCAGCTGATTGAATTCTCCTGAAAGGTATTCCGAATAGGCGCCCAAATGCTGCATCTGAAGTAAGAAACAACACTTTTCAAGCAGAACAAAGAAGAGCATGATGAAGAGCCTAGTACCTAGCAAAACTGGTAAGATAGGAACATGTACGCTTATGGTTGGCTTTGTCAATATGGTCGATAAGCACGTCAAGTTTGTCTACCTGTAGAAAGAATCGCAACCATGAAAAGAAAAACTTCAATCATGTATATCTACTAAGGCGCCACAGTGAAGTCCTACGCTACTAAGACAAGTAAGAAACTAACACAAGCTAACACATCGGACTGCCGTACAAAACAATAACTCGTGATGCCATACATTCCCTTCACATGAAATGGACCAATCTGCTTAACCCTTCAACGCCTGGAGCCTATGACCATGGAAAATTCTCAATTTCATTTAACTGTGTGCTCT
Organism: Bryoerythrophyllum caledonicum; assembly: GCA_963971425.1. Taxonomy (NCBI): domain Eukaryota; kingdom Viridiplantae; phylum Streptophyta; class Bryopsida; order Pottiales; family Pottiaceae; genus Bryoerythrophyllum; species Bryoerythrophyllum caledonicum. The sequence continues at coordinate 7,141,681 of OZ020524.1, forward strand.
AATTTTTCATTCAATATGAGTGGGATTTTTATTTTTTTTGCCATATTTCAGGGATGCAATCACATGTTCTGATTATGTCACAAAAATCTCAGATTTGTTTGTGAAAATTCGAAATTATTGTGATTTCGTGAAGGAAAACTGAAGAACAATCATAATAAATACAAATTGTGCTTAAAAATTCTGAAAATTTCTCCAAAGGTGCACATTGTAGTGCCAAAACGTATGGTGTAAATGAAATTTCCGTGTTCAGCTTAAAATAGAAACTCGATTGTAGGTCCAAGTTCAAATTGCAATAACTTATTCAATTTTAGGTATCTTTCAGAATTTCAAATTGGAATGGAAACTAGACTTCATAAACTTCATTTCACACAAGTTCAAAAAACATCAATTGAATGGATCAAATTCAGATTTTAACCTTAAACTAGAAGTTTCTCAAATACATTACATTGAGATCCTGTGTCACAAGCATTTTCTTTCTTAGATAAAACATTATTACCTCAATGAGGCAAGTTTCACCATCATCTAATGCTTATACATTCAATAAATTATTTACCAAAAATAGATTGGATGAAAAAAGACCATGGACGTTGCTGGTCATCCACAAATGTCATCCTAGAAGCCAGAAATTGGGTGCTTCGGCGTTTAACCCTTTAGCGTCCAGGAAGCCCGAAATGGGACTCCGGAGGTGCTCAAACTCAATTTGCATGAAATCCATGAGGAACTAGGCTTCAAGATACAAGGTTCAGATTTGCGCACTCATTACACAAACACTCTCCAACAATCAGATCATGATTTGGATTTGTAGAACTCTTGGAAAAGCTAGGAATACAACACAAAATACACCAAATACACTAAAATACAGTGAATACAGTGAATACAGTGAATACTATGCCACATACTATGTTGTATTTCACAAACATGCACATTGATTTTGGTCTTAAATTTTGATTGAACTTGGTCTTTAAGACATCCTTCATTGTTTTGTCATTGTTGATCTCTCTCCTCACATACGAAACTTCCGTTTTGATTCGTATAAGGTTGGAACATTTTGTATACAACCAAGTAGAAAAAAGAAAAAAAATCACCAATAATTGGGTATAAATATTTTCTTCACATATGATATGTCAATGCGAAGCTATCAACCTAGTGCACATGTGAACCGCTCTAATTCAAAGTAAAAAAAATTCTTGCAAGACTCTATTGATAGTTAAAGTAGTACACCCTCCAAATTCCACAGTTTTCACTACCAATATACGGTAACTTTAAACACTATAATCTATTCCATCAACGGTTGGATGTTGTGCAAAATCTCCCCAAAGTTGAGATCATGGGTTAAGTTCAATTTTGTAAGGTTAGATATTAATATTAGTCATTGTATTTCCATCAATTCCGGTTCAAAGAAAAAAATCAGCAGAAATCTTGGTTTTTCCAGAAACATCCCTGGGCGGTAAAGGGTTAAGGGTTAACGAGGTCCATCAAGTCATCGTAATCTTCCTCGGCAGCCTGCAAGGATATCAACAGATAGATCAAGCAATACAATTAGATTTCACTGTCCACTATTATAACCGACTAGAACTAATTTTGATAAATCTTAGAGAGACACTAAATACGTCAAAACCAAGCACGATTGAACATTGGAAATGATTCCTTAACCCCTAAGAGCCCATTCAACCCACGGGGGACGTTTTGGATTTTGGGCAGGTACCTATGATTGGAAAAAGTCTTCAATTCTTCGAAATCTTTTACGTTAGATAGTCCTTGATGAGATCTTTGTAGAGAAGTTTACAAAAATGTATTTGGACTTACGGTTAAAAAGTTATAAGCCTTCAAAGTTTAAACGGGGTCTCTGGGCAGCAGGGGCAGCCAAGTAAACCAATACAATACAAACACATAAATCGGACAGAAAATCCGGTTAGAGAGGGTGAAGAAGAGTGGGCCGCCAAAATCATGGGTGGGAAGGTAGAGAACATGAAGACTAGACTTCGAGGCTCAAAGTCTAAGAGCAGTACACTAAACATCGCATTTAGTGTTGCGCCCAGTAAATGACTTGTAAATGCAATAAGTTTTTACTCTTGTTGCCAATTTTTACCGAGAGCACAACTCTCTATAGTATTCAAATAAGAGGATCATTATAAACATAGTTGGTAAAAATATTCACTTAAAGTAAAAACTTATAGCATTTACAAGTCATTTACTGGGCGCAACACTAAATGCGATGTTTAGTGTAGTTCTATATAGAAATAAAAAGCAATTTTGAAAATTAATTTTTTAAAATTTTAATAATTAAATAAAAAAATAAAAAAAAATAAAAACAAAAAAGTTTTATAATAATTGTTTTAATAGTTAATATTATGAAACTATTCTATTAAATAATTAAATAGTTAATATTATGAAACTATTATTAAATTATTAAATTATTTAACTATTTATTATTATAATTATTAAAAATATTATTAAAAATATTTATTTTTTTAATTAAAAAAATTAATATTTGTTTACTGTATATTATAAATAGCTGAGGATATTATAAATTTATTTATTTTTTAAAATAATTTTTGTTTACTGTATATTTTGAAGACACTTCCATATTCCAAGTCTGTTCCACGAAGACTGTGACTTCAAAAGGAGTGGGTGAATGACGTGGCCCTTCATATTGTGAAGGGTCCCCAATTTCAAGCACTGCCCTCTCGTATATTGCTTCATATAATCAATAAATTCATGGAAATTAGAGGTTTTACTACTTTTACTCAATTTTTTTTCTAAAATTAGTGAAGACATAACTTGAAAGTTTTCACCGTTGGGATTCTCAAATGCATGAGGTTGAATGAAGCAAACAATTACATATCAGTTATGTAGTATTTTGTCATCATTTTGAACCCCTTTACTCTAAAGTATATATTTCTACATCTAATATCACTCAAATTGATCTCAAATTTAGCACGCAAATAGCTAACAACATTTGGGTCATAGTGGTATAAAATTTTTATCAGACTTTAGTGTAAAAGTTAAAAGATATGCTAAGTCAAAGTGGGCTGACCTTGCCGGGCAAGGGGGGAAAAAAACTTTTCATTGCACTTCAAACCTTATGATCTTCATATCTGTGCGGTGGATTCCAACTAAATTTTTTCTAGAAGTTTATGTGAATGTCTATTTTAAGATCTTACGGATGAATGTCCATAATTAGAGTTTAAAATTAGATTTTATTGCCACTTATCGATTGTGGCAGTTTTGGAGTGTTTCATGAGGAAAAATGCCTTGGGCTCTTACGGGTTAAGTATAATAAGTACCTTGAAACTCGTTCCCAATCTCTCCAGCCAAGTTCCTGCAGAATATCAAAGTGCAAACTGCCCATAAAGCCCCGATGTGTATTCCACCAAAGAAACTGATGATGAGGCTTTCATGAAACTATACTAAACCTTCACACCTCCTATTCAAAGAACAAGGCTTAGGATTCTAGTATAACATCATCATACTCGTCATTGTTTCCTCTTGCGAAAAACAATAACTTATACGAACCTGACGTATTCGTGACCCCAAAAACCAATATCTCCGACTGTACCATGCAATCTGAAGTGCAAAATATCCTGCACAAGTTATTACGCCGAGGTTAAACCAACTGTCACATAAGACACTTTGCGAACCCAGAACTATTGCGACTTTATACAACTAGAATGAAGCAAAACAAGATTCAATGCCACTGCAGTCTCCGGTAAATCCATAGTTTGCAATTGAAGGCTGAGCAGGTGAGAGGAGTGCTCTTAAGGCTTAGAAAGCGTACCAGAAACGCTGTCTGTTCCACTTCCAAGAGAGAATCGCAATCGCCTTCTCCGCAATCACTGTCCACAACATCTTATCAGTTTCCCAAACGTGTCTGTTCAAAGCTATCTATCTCCGGGAAGTGTTAAGCATTGAACATGACGCGTTGAATGATGCGAGCCCACAGAAAATTTGTGAAACTTCCACCACACGCAATTGCATGTCAGAGCACAATGCTGAGAGCAGGTATACCGAGACTTCACGTTTTCTAACTCCGCGATAAAGGCAAAGCACGCACGCGGTTAATCACTGCCAAGAAAAGACCTCACACGAGGATACCTCTCAAGAACACTCCCTCTCTCCAATTCACGACAATAGGCAACATCCAATACTCTCATGACGACTATCGCAACAGAAGAAGGAGCACCTGTAATTGAAGCTATCCTACCAATCAAGAAAACCGGGAAAAATCGGACAACGATCGAGACACGGCAAATCCACACAAACAAAGTTACAATTGAAACAATAGCTCTACAAAACAGTGTAGCGGGAGCAAACAACTCACCTTCTCCCCCGAATTCTTCAACCTCCGAGCTATCGCAATTTAAGCCTGCGCAACCGAACTAAGCCTGCGACCGATCCTACAAAACGCAAATTCACTCTACATTTGCCAACTCGGAACGCCAAACACGATCTCTAACGGCAAACTACACTCATCAAGATATCATGTCCGCAACGAATAGAAAACTATTCTAAGCAGACTCCTCCTTCTCCTAGATAAACAAGAAACATCTCATGGAGCTGTGATCGTGATCGCAGCTCCGGAACTCATTTCCTCCAGAAGAGAGCGACGAAAACTAACGCTGCGGAGTGCGCACACAATGAAGCCTGCACACGAATCAAACCGACATACAACACTGTCGTGAGAGACGACAGCATTTGTCCGTCTGTTTGTCCATCCCGTCCGCCCATTTTGGCCATGTCCGTCCTTTCTGGCTACCCTGATTAGAATGCATTGACACCCCAATCCTTGATTTTGAGCTCACAGTTTGAAGTTCTTTGGTAGTTGTATGTCCATTTGATGTGTTTCGCTGAGCTCGAGGCAAATTTCTTCTCTCTGGTCTACAATTTCATTATGAATATTGTCATCACACAATGCCAGTAGTTACGAACTTATCTCTTTCACGAATGTTTTTTCATATTGTTTCACGAATACCAAATATGCATCCGTGTTCAAAGTGAATATATTTTTCTCATACATGCTTCAACAGGTGGTTGTCGTCACACAAATTAAGGTCCATAGTGTGGTTGTTGCAACATAAATTAATGTCCACAGCGAACTTGATTCTAATCGCCAGCTACATACATATAGAAAATCACAGCAAGAATGTCGTGTAAAAATTGCTACTGCTTTCATTCCATTTGGAAACAAGAAATTATATATATTCCATTTGACAAAGCTCCCTATTTGTGAACTTCGATTGGTGAGGGCCGCCGAAAACGAGCCCCCCCTGCCACAAATTATGGCTTGTATGCCTCCCAAGGAAAGATACTAGAACATCCATCCCCCAAGTGCAATGGACACGGTTGCCCCAGGCCATCCGCCTTCGTGCTCATGGATCGATCCCGCCCAGGTGAGTGACAAATCGTCACTCCGGAGGCTACTTGTAAGCCGGGACATTCACAAATAGCCCCAACGATATGGCACAAAACGAAACTTGGGAAGTGTTGTTACGTATCTTCAGGATGTAGTGTAATAAGTTATATTTTCACGATGCCTTGAGCTCGCTTCCAGTCCAAGGCATAGCTGGTTTGATGTTACATATTATGCTTGGGCTGAAAACATGGACGAGAATTTAAGGAGAAAGCCACGCATTTGGATACCAACGTATGTGGTGTGCAAGCAGCCCCTGTTCTGAGATAATTCTCATCATGGACCATGCTACAACTTCTATTGAATATCTCAAATGCAACCACTTGAAAACCACCTTCACCTTCGTACAACTACACTCATACGTAATTCCAAATGACATCATTTCACTCACCGACAACATATAATGATCCTTCACTTGTAGTACATATATATCCGATGCGGTCATGAAAACGATGAGAAGCACACTCCAGATTGACATTGAAGTACGTCGCCAGGAGCTCACACATCGTATCAACAACACTTGCTCTTTTGTAATCATGCGCAGCCTGGGTTCCTTCTTGTGTTCCACACCCTTTTCTATGGTGACAATTTGGAAGCACATCGTCTTGGAACAGCACCGTTGAGATATGAGGCATTGATTTAGTACGTCTTACTCGTTTCTTTGGTGTTTACAACAACACTGGCTACTTTGCAGAGTAGTAGGTTGTTGTGTTCCACATCCTTTGCTTGATCAAATCGCTCTTTTATGGCGTCAGCAACAATCCATAATAGTGTGACAGACTCAAAATGCAGTAGACACCACACAACACATGTTTGATATCTGAATCCACAAAAACCTAATGAGAAAATGGTTGGAACATATGTCGTTATGTTCTAAACATCTGGAAAGGAATTACTTCTGTGACGTCCTTCTTCCACGATTCACTCGCCGCCGGCGTCACCAGGTTCATGGGCTCCCGCAGATAAATCCGAGACCGAGACCGGGAATCCGACATCATGGTCGGAGCGAGCGCGGTCTCGCGTAAAGCATCCCATGTGCATGTCCACAAATCTTACACTTCCGTGACCCCAGTCGTCCTAGACAAGACTAAGATGCCCTTCTCCAATCCCAAGGCCTGAAGGTACATTTCATTAGGAATTGCCCAGTCTAAGACCCGCTTGAACAGATTCCTCATGGCCGCCTTTGTCACGATCAACACCGGGGTCCTCAGCGTCCGCTCCTGCACATCGATCTCGCTCACTTGGTACGTCCACATCTTCTTCACGGGCACCCATTCAATGCAAGAAACAACCGGCTGTCGCTCACAAGGAACGTCTGCCTCCGCGGCGGATTCATAGGGAACACAATGCCCATGTCCACCCAAGTGTCCTCAACGTGGTTGTAACTCCACATCCATGAGCTATCCGGGTCGCGTCCTAATGCCACAACTGCTTCAAGTTCAACCCACGGCAACACATACAGCAAACCGTTGAAACACACAGAGCTGTACTCCACATTGACACAGACCTCGGTTATCGGCGGCGAGCTTGAGCTCCACCATGCATCGGTCCACGGCTCGTATACAATCATGAAAGGATCCTCCAGCTGCTTCCGGTCAGGCAGCACGAAAATCGTGTCGCAACCAGTGCTGGCGTCGACAATCATATCCACCACCGTCCAAGCCTCCAGACAGTGCTTCGGAGCGGGCAGCAATCTGGGCTCCGTCGGGGAGATCGGGTTGAACACGAACACCGATGCGTTTTCGTGGCCCGGCAAAACGTGGCACACCAACCCTCCGCCCATGGCCACGCAGCATATGCGGATTGGGCACCTGGAATCGGTCAAAGAGCTCTTGGTCGGTCGGCTTCGCGATGGTGTACCACCGCCTCGCCTTCACGTCCAAGAAGGCCCATCCGGCACGAAAGTCCACGTCGGCTCCACTCTCATTGTCTTCTTTGTCGATGATGTAGATCAGGGCAACGAGGAACGATGCATCTTGTGGTGCGTTTCGGATGCACAGAGCAACGAATTCCGGATTGCAGATTAGCGAGTTCCATCTCTTGCACACTGTGCGGAACCTGCACAGGACCGGCGCCGAGAGGTAGCACAGCGCTCTCTCCTGCACCTCGGAAGGCAGCCCACCCCACAAAGCCGCCTCCATATCCTCCATCTCAAAACCAACTGACTATATGCCAACCGTAACTCCAAATTAAACCTCTACCGAAGCAATGGAGACCTCAAACACACGAATTCCACCACAAAGCTCCGTAAAATAACACTAGAGAAACACAGAACCTAGTGGAATGGGAGTACTCACCAGCGATGGCGACGATGACTTAGCTGCAACCAGGGCTCCGCACACAACACGCTCACAGAGATAGAAAGTTTACTTGCTAACTTTGACATAAATAGTCAAAGAAATGCTGCAGCTCAATGCAAAGTTTAGATACCTTCGCGGTTGTGCTTAGGTTGCTTTCCACGCCGTCAGACAAGGTTGCAGCGAAGTTGAAGCGCCCTCTTTCACGTCTTCAGTCTTGGCTCTTGCTCAGGAAGGTCCATTTTCTTCCCCATCTCCACTGCCTCCAAGAGAATCATCACATCTTGCAACCATGGCCCCAGATAGGCAAGTAGTGACTCTGCCATATGTGACTTCCTCTGTCATCCCTTCTCCATTTCAGATAGTAAGATTCAATGAATACCTGCCGCAATCAGCAACGAACCCCTCATCTCATCATGAAAAGTACAATCATGCGTCATAATGGTAATAGCACTGTTCTTTGATGCTAAGCAACAGACTTTGCAAATAACATGTCCACAATCGTCTCGATGTAAACTTCCAGAGCGTGAACACTAAGCAAAGCAGCCAACTCAAAGGCCGTGGCAACCCTAAAATCATCAGACGATCAGAGAAATCGAACCCGCAGGCAGCAATCGTGAGACGCACCTGCAAGTGAGGATGAGATGCGGGTTCCGAGGGCGCCAGGAATGCGAGAATCGAGTGCGATGGCGAGGATGGGAACGAGGAGAGTGAGGATGCTCGCGGACTGCTGGCGTGAGGTGAAAGCAGAGGCCTGGTCTGGTGCAGGTGACGACCACCAGGAGCAGCGGCAGGAGCGGGGCAGGACGACCGGAACTGTAGCAGCTCTGCAAACTGCGATGACCAAGTGCCGGGAATCGGTAAGATATGGTATTTGACAGTTTCAAAGACGCGTTACAGTGCGTCTTCTCCCTCGGGTATAAGTGTGCGTGCTTGCCGTCCCTGAGAGCTCAGTCGTTGAAGAGGGTTTGTGGCGCCGTAGTTGTGAGGTCAGGGTCATCACCTCCACTATCTGGAGCGAGGAGTGAGGGATGTTTTGTTGTGTGGAGTAACGGGTGGGGATTCTTGTCTGTGGGGTTTCGGTGGGGCTCTCTTTCGTGCTCTCTGTGCAGGTCGGACTGGTTTTTCCATTGCTGTGGGTAGGAGAGGCGGTGTCTGGATACGTTGCTTTCGTGCGTGTCGAGCTTGACGTTGTGGGAGGGACGTTGTTTCTTGCACCCAGGTTTGGTGCTTGTGCATCTTGTCGCGATCGTGGTGCTTCCTGGTTGCTGGCCAGGGCTGGCTGGGTTTGGGCAGAAGGGTACTTGCTACCTGATCAGTGGATTTTGACGAGGAGTCGGTTGTTGCGGAGCTTCGAAGATCGAAGTTTTGCGATCTGAGAGATCCGCCGAAGTTGGTGAGGAGAGTAGTTTGCGGGATCTAGGCGATGGGGCAGTCATGGCCCAAGGCTCTGGTGGACGCTCTGTCCGCCGTGGTTCCGGTGTGTTCTGGTGGTGAGAGCGCAGCTAGTTCCGCAGCATCGTCTTCCAACCCCCACTCTCTTCTGAGTTCTTCTCCACTCGCATCCAAGAAATGATTGAGAGCAGGGGTAAGTGCAAGACGGCAGTGGATGCGGCGATCGAATCGTCGAAGGTGCATTGGAGTGAGCTACGGGAGTTGGGGAGCGATAAACAGAGTGGGGTGGAGGAGCTGGAGATCGACAAACAGCATCGTACTGAGGCAGACAAGGTATTTTTCCGGGAAAGCCTCGAAAAGAACTCTGATGGACGTAACCAGGAATTCTTCTGGGAGTGGGACGCGCATGCGTTGAAAATGGGAGAGAAGATTGCAGAGGGAGCACAAGGTGAACTTTTTATGGTTCATGATGTGGAAGACAATAGTAATAGTATGGTAATGAAAGTGTTCAAAGCGGAGGCGGGGAGTTTGGAAGCTCTGCATAAGCTATGGCCCCCGGGGATGCTTGAGGCTATCCAGTCTCATGAGTTGAGTGCATTTCGGATTGGCAATTCGAATCAGCCAAATATGGGTGGAGTGTCTCCAGTAGGGGCTGGAATTATGTTGGAAGATGGAAGGTTCGGGTTTCTGATGGGACGGTTTTGGGGTGATTTGAGAAAGCTTATTGATGAGCGAATGATACACAATGGCAACCGAGCTTCGCCCTTTCGTGATGGGAAAGATTTGTGAATCATGTATGAGATTGCGAGGGGGATGATGGGGTTGCATAAGAAAGACATTATCCATCGGGACCTCAAGGCCTCAAATGTGCTCATTCTTCCTGAGACATGTGATCGTGAAGAGGATATCATGCCAGATTTTGATCCGTTAGAGGATTATGAGTTTTATGCCATTGTTGCTGATTTCGAGTGTTCACTCGGAACTGTTGGAACTGAATTTTGGCGAGCCCCAGAGATATTGTTAGCTTTGAAGAATCGTCGTTTCGAGCCGAAGGTATGCACTGAGAAGTCAGACGTTTATAGTTTTGGTATGACATGCTATGAAATTTTGACTGGCAAGATACCTTTTGAGGGAGAGCTTTCAAATAACTATGACATAGTACTTGGGGGTGAAAGATCAAAGTTGCCCAGTGGCACACATCCATGGGTTCGAAGCATGTTAGATAGATGTTGGCATCATGAGCCATCCATGAGGCCTTCCTTTGAAGAAATAGTGAAGGAATTTGAGACAATTGGCAATGCACTCATTGCTGATTTTATGGAGAAGTGTAGAGAAGATAGATATGAAGAGATTGATGAAGAGAGTGATGAAGATTAGTCCCAAAGTGAATGTTAGATTTTGCCAAGAAGTTGATTGAAAGTAGGTGTATGAGGAGGATGTGTGAGAGTGTGGTGAGATATTTTACAAAGAGAAGACAATTGACATCATATCTTACCACTTCTTTTGACAACTACAGTGACAAGTCCCTCCAAAACTGCTACCAAAAATCACCGTAAGATGCTTAGGTGACATGGACTGAAGCAAAATCCCCAATATTGACACACTCGACATGTTGCGTATGTACCATTGATTAGCTAGATCTTCACGTTGAGAAGACAATCATAACTTGTGTGTACAAGCTGAGAGCTGCGCAAGTGCGCACTGCATTATGAAGGGCGAATGCCAGAATATATACATGAGTGCTATCAGTACAAATAGACCTAACTAATGAAAAAGGTAAAGAAATGAATGATAGTGGGATGAATGATGAGACGTCCTTCAGGAGCGTTGTATTCGTCAACATCCTCCCTCGCTCCGAAGACGGCACTCTGCAGACAGGGAAGATGCGATGTCAAGATTTCGGGGGTTTCCCCCTGCCGTGGCCTACCAGTGGAGAGACCAGGTGGATCGAATGTCAGTGGTAAGGGTCTTGGTTTCCTATATTTGTGTGTCGTTACAGGAATTCACAGGTGCTTGTGGTTGCAGGTGGAGATCCTGCTGCTCTGTAGTTGGTTGTTGTGTATTGTTGTTCGTCGTTTCTATGACGCAGTGACGGATGTCTTGTTGTTCTGGGCGACGGCCACAAGTAGAGAGGAAACTGAGTTACACCAAGAAGCGGATAGTATTGTAACTAGGGCTTCATCAAGTGGTGAGTCGGGAGGAAAACGGGAGTTGGTGGAGGCTTTGTGGCAGCAATACTTCAATAATCCGGAGGAGTGGTGGGACAACAGGTTGAAGAAGTGTAACCCCAAGCAGCCTGACTTCAAGAATATGAGGACTCGAGCAGCGCTTTGGATGGACGGATATTATACGCCTGATTGGGTAAAGATGAGGTTTAGTCAGTTGCAGCAATGATACCGGCGGTGTGTCTGTCCTGATTAAACTTCTTGTAGGATAGAGGTTTAGTCAGAAAGTCAGCCTGCTGCAGGACGGTTGGTGTGAAATAAACTTGTGTGTGACCTTGGTCTGTGGTTTCTCTGATGAAATGTGCCTGTATTCCGATATGTTATGTGCGTGCGTGCAACACGGGATTCTACACAAGTTTAATGCAAGACTGGTTGTCGCTATAAATTGGTGTTGCGTCTTTCATGTGAATGCCAATCTCTATAAGGAGACGTCTAAAATAAAGCACATCTTTAGACGCATCTGTCAACACCCGATACTCTGCTTCAGTACTGGACAGTGATACAGTGGGTTGAAGCTTGCTCGACCAGTAAATACAAGAGCCACCTAATTTATGCAATATGCCGGATGTGGATCTACGCGTATCAACATCTCGTCCCCAATCCGCATCCGCATATGTGTGATAAGTGCCTGAGCTTTCTGAAGCAAAGAATAGTCCATGGTGTTGTGTTCCTTTCAAGTATCTTAAGATTCTCTTGGCAGCTTAAAGGTGTGCTAGTTCAGGTGAGGACATGTAACGTGCCACACAACCTACTGCGTATGAAATATCTGGACGAGTATTAGTTAAGTAGATGAGGCTCCCGACCATAGACCTGAATAGTTCGGGGTCTACTATGGCAGTCCCGGTTGATTTCTGTAGTTCTGAACTTGGATCCATAGGAAGTTGGCTGGGATTGCAAGTTTCCATTCCAAAGCGAAATAATAACTTCTGGATGTAGGCTGTATGGGTGAGAAGTATACCATTAAGGAGGCGACGTATTTCTGTGCCTAAATAAATCTGTGCTAAACCCAAATCTGACATGCGAAATTCCTTATGAAGTGCTTCTTGTAGATGCTTGATACGTGCCTTGTCATCTCCAGTGATAAGTAAGTCATCGACGTATAGTAGAACAAAGATCTTTTTGCCGTTCCGTGTTGCAAAATAAAGATTAGGGTCATATTTTGAACGTGTAAGTCCCTGTGATATCAGCCATGAGTCCATGCGGGAGTACCATACTCGAGGTGCTTGTTTGAGGCCATACAGGGCACGGCGTAATCTGCAGACCTTACTAGGATCGCCTGCATGTGGAAACCCCTCCGGTATTTCCATTAAAATGTCTTCAGTGACAGTTCCATTAAGGAATGCCGTGACGACATCCATTTGGTGGAGGTCCCAGTTGTTCTGTGCTGCGAGAGCTAATATAATGCGTATAGTGGACCATCTTGCGACGGGAGCAAATATATCATCGTAATCCACTCCTTCACGTTGCTGGAAACCTCGTGCAACGATGCGAGCTTTAAATTTCTTTGTGTCACCTGTGACCTTCTCCTTAAATATCCATTTTGCCGTTATGGGCTTGCGGTTGGTGGGTCTGTTGATAATATCCCAAGTGTGATTATCCAACACACTGCTAATCTCACTGTCGATTGCTGCTTTCCACCCGGCATGCTGGACAGCATCTGCAAAGTGTATTGGTTCCTCGCTGGTTTCCACATGAAGTGCCCAATAATCATGCATTCTCTGTGAAGGACGTCGCTCACGTGTAGATGAACGCACCGGCCGTGTTGTTGCGCGTATTTTGGAGCGTTGTGAAACGATTGCTGGTTGGTCGGTGGTACTGCTACGGTGTTGGTCATCGGTTGATTGTTCCTGCGTGATCGTTAGGCGTGCCTGCAAGTCTGTAGGGGGCATCACGGTAATAGGGCTGACCCCTATAGCCAATGGAGTGGGCCCGTCTGGATAATGACTGTCGATATTCTCGAGAGGCAAAGTGACCGAGGAGGTTGGTTGGCTGGAATCATGATGTGGATTCAGAGGCTCATCATGGGTTGCTAGAGACTGGCTTCCCGGAGCTAGTGGAAAGTGCCTACTATTATTGCCGCCCACAGAATGTGTGGTGTATGTGCTCTCTAATGGATCAGTCGCCGAAAGTGGTATTGTGTAACTAAAATCTGAGTGGCTTTCTGTATGGGTCATCTTCAAATGCTGGTTTCCGACTCGGCGTTCATCAAAAATCACGTCACGTGTAATTATGATCTTTCTACGAATAGGATCATACACCCTGTATGCTTTTGATTCTGTATCATATCCTACGAACATGCATGCGTGGCTACGCTTATCCAGTTTCTGACGTTCACTATCTGGTATATGTACATGCGCCATACACCCAAAAATTTTAAGATTTTGAAGATCAACAGGTTTACCTGTGAAACTGGATTCAGGAGGAATGCCATAATTGGAGCGCGTGGGACTTCGATTGATCAAAAAGGTTGCCATTGACACGGCTTCGGGCCACAAAAACGTTGGAAGTTGACAATCAGCTGCAATGCTTCGTGCTCGCTCCATAATTGTCCTATTTCGTCTCTCTGAGATACCATTTTGTTGTGGTGTCTTAGCCTGGGTCAATTCACGTTCGATGCTATGTTTAAAACAATAGTTCTTGAAAAGATCAGAAAGATATTCGCCTCCCCTATCAGACCGAAGTGCAAGTAGCTTGTGTCCAGTTTCAGCTTCTAGCTTGGCTTTAAAATGGGAGAAATATTTGAAAGTTTCACTCTTGTGTCGCAGAAAATATGTCCAGCTCTTTCTTGACAGGTCGTCTGTAAAAACGAGGACAAAACGTGCACCGCCCAATGACGGTCGCTGTAGCGGGCCTATCACATCCGTGTGAATTCTCTGCCCTACATGTGTTGCTCGAGTTTGTGACCTTTTTGGGAACCTTTCTCGCTGTTGTCGACCTTCAAGACAACATGTGCAGATGCGGCTGCTAATATTGATGCGGGGGAGCTCGATGATATGCGTTGATCGTGAAAGAAAGCTGAGACCTGAGTAACTCAGATGACCTAATCTCCGGTGCCACAAGTCAGCCTTGTCACATGTTTCCACAGAAAGTACTTCTTGTGGTTGCTCATTTAAAAAATACAGGCCATTTCTCTGGTCGCGAGTTCCCTTTGCAACTACGTTACCATTCTTGTGAATCCAACAATGTGTCGGGGTGAAAAGAACAGTATGCCCTGAGTCTGCAATAGTTCCTACAGAGGCAAGATTCTTTCTCAAAGTCGGTACGTAGCGAATGTTCTCGAGTTTTATTTCCCCATTTGAGGTGCGAAGAGTAGAGGTCCCAGTTCCTTGAACGGAATGAGATTCCCCTCCTCCAGTCCTCACATTACTCTGGAAGTCAGTAGGAGTAGGTACGTAATCTAGTCTGTCCGCCTCAGATGCTACATGAGACGATGCTCCACTGTCAAGATACCAAGGACTATAGTTCGTATTGTAGTATGGATCAGTATAATAATATGGAGCGTAGGAATCATCGAATACCTCAGCCGCATATGCATACTCGTCGGAATCCACGTGAGGAGGTCCGCTTCTACAATCCTTGGCGATATGACCGGGTTTGCCGCATGTGTAGCATGAGAAAGTCGGTCTTGGTGACGTTGTATGTGATCTTGGTAGTGCCGGTCTCCAGGCAGTGCCACGTCCTCCAACATAGCCTCGGCCTGGAGGTCCAGCTGCGTATTGTACTCGACCCCAACCTGTTCCTGGAGGGAGCCGCCACCATGGAGGACTTCGTCCCCACCGTCCACGGCCTCGGCCTCTCTGTCCTTGTGGTTGACTCGTTCCGCCTTGTTGTTGGTTTGACGGTCGTCTTCCCTGTTGCTTGGTCGTAACGGACAAGACCTCATCTTCCCCGTGAAGCTTTGCAAAAGCAATGCGCCGATAATGCTCTGTCATGAGATTCGCGCTGAGTTTCTCGAAGGTCATGTTTGGATCTGTGCGAGTGATGGTCTGCACAATACTAGCATAGGAACGTGGTAATCCGTTAAGAATAATTTGGTTAAGGTGCTTCACACTAAGTCCCTTGCCCATATTGGCAAGTCGATTCTTGAGTTCACGTGCACTCCTCAGGTAGTCCTCCGCGGAGCCTCCTTCCGAAAGTTTCAGCGTTTGCAGCTCATTCAACAGTGTGAGAACATTGGTTTGATCGCCGGATGCAAATTCTTCCTTGAGAGCAACCCATGCTTCACTCGGATCTGTGTGTTCTGCAATCGTATCAAGCAAGCTATCAGTGACTGAGCGAAGCAAAAAACGACAAGCAACAGCCTTTCGTTTGTTCAGTTGAACTTCAGTGAGTTCCTCTCCTGCTATGTTGACAGGATAGACAAGAGGAGAGTGCTTGGTCTCCGTAATATCCCACACACTCTCTCCTCTAAGAATGCCTCGCATTTTCAGGCTCCAAGCATAGTAATTTTCTATCCCTTTCAATTTCTCATCCTCCTTTACTGTGGAGTTGTCCATCTTTCTGGATTCTTCCTCTCTCTGTACCTGTCTAGTGACTAGGCTTGACTCCCTGTAATGTGACAAGGATTCTTCCTTGATTCTAACTGGAGACTCTACGAATTCTCTCGACAGTTCAACTACCAGCTTCGGCGGCATTGCCTTCCAGTCTGCCGGCTTCTTCCTTCTCTGATGATATGTGACAACTCTGTTCCTACTTCCTGTCACAAGTTTCTCACTTCTATCTATACTAAAAAACACCGCTCTGATACCATGTTGAAAAGACAACCATAACTTGTGTGTACAAGCTGAGAGCTGCGCAAGTGCGCACTGCATTATGAAGGGCGAATGCCAGAATATATACATGAGTGCTATCAGTACAGATAGACCTAACTAATGAAAAAGGTAAAGAAATGAATGATAGTGGGATGAATGATGAGACGTCCTTCAGGAGCGTTGTATTCGTCAACACTTCATCTAGAACAACAGTAATCATGTCTATGGCTTCAGCTGCAACATGGCTGTCAATAGGGTAGCCCTCCACATGCTTTTGGTCATCTGAGCTTCTGGCCACAACAGAGGCTATACATACATACTGGTTGATCTAATTGAGTCAAAAGAGAGAAAAATACCCCAATGCCCCCTACACATTGCACACGGTCCTGAATCAAATGCAGATAGCAGAGTGGAGTACCAGAAATTATGGTGGAATTAAGTCCCCGGATTCTTTTTGAATCCCAATATGTTTGGATTCGACTTCACTTTAATATATATCAAATATTCGAAAAGAATTCGAGTCGAACGAACAAACCCAGACTCTAAAAATACTACAAAATGATAAGTGTTGAAAAGATAGGTCTCCTTACCTTGGCATTATACCCGAAGACCATCTTGAAAGCCAGCTCATCTTTATCGTTGATAATACTATCAGTTGAGATATTCTCTGGCACATAACTATCTTCACTTGAAAGGAATGAGTCTTTTAATGATAACTCCAAGAGCGAAATTCAGAAACGCACATCAATTACACAAAACTCCAGGTAATACAAACTACAAGAACTCCTGGTATCGCTTGGAGACGCACATAGCCTCCAGTAATCAAAAACTCCAGAAACAAGTTTCCTGTTTACTATCACGATTTAAATTCTATCTGAGCCTTCACACAACGACACTACCCAATAATGCAGCATTTGCAAAACGACAAAAACGCCTTCAGCAACAGTCTTCATGGTCTTCTAGCAGCATATTCTAAATTCTATCAACATCGTACGTAAACTGCTCTGTCAAGATAACAACAGAAGACTTCCGCAATAGGAGTTTCTCATAAAGATTAACGTATGCAGGTTGTTCCTCGTGTGGTCATATGCAATATTAACTACAACAGCAAGTCCACCATATTACTAAAAGTTAACAAGACAAAAGGTCCCTAAATATAATGAAGATCAATACGGATTCCAAAGTACCGGTAGGTTTGCAATGACAGCAAAATATTTTGGTGGAGTCTTAATTTGCTGGTTACATACTACCGGCAAGAAGAAAATTATCCTGCAGTAAAAGTTACTCACATAATCTCGACCGCTCAAATAAAAAAAGACGGCAGGGCCCTGCTGCCTTGTAATTCCAAAAATGATTGTGAAAAACTTCCACACCATCTGAGCATGCAACACTTTTGGTCTTCGTGATACTCCCGCAAAATCTCCAGTCATAATGAAACTAACTCAGAATCCTAGTAGCCTAGAAAAGGGGTAGAATCAGACCCTTGGTGTCTTGATCACGTCTAGTTTAATTTTGCGCCAGCAAGTCAGTCAGCAACTCCATCTCCAGATAAATCCAACCTCCACATACTGACCATAACAATACAAGACTTTCCTTGCTCGCAAAGTGCGACACATACCAAAACTCCAAAATTCTTAAGTCTTGTAACCCGACGGTGAAACTGAACAGAAGCTCAATTAAACGTGATCAAATCTTCGCAACCCCAACGTTTTCTCATGAGGGTTGAAATACCACTCGCCTCTCGAGTCTGGCTTGGGCTTTCGTTGAACAATGGTGTACAATGGCATACAGCTATTCTGCAGCTGTGCATAAATTGATCCAAACACACACATGCCACCGTCGATGTGCTAGGTTGCCCTCATAGACGCCATCACAAGGTCCTTCAGGAAGCAAGAAGCCACAGTTTGACCTGAGCCTACTACATTAAGCAGGACTCGATCTCAAAACAAGGACATATATCAACGACAGTGTAAGGGACCACAACTCAAGGCAGAACAACGTCCGTACAGGCGCTTCCATTCACGGACATAGCAAAGTAAGACTCCACCAAATTTTCCTTTAACAATCATGCACTACAACCACCAATCCTAAACTATCAAAACTCCGGCTAAGCGAACTTCGTCAGCACGTTCTTCAAAAACCAAGCTCCCGGAACACCTCCAAAATGGCATGCAGAAAGATCTACAAAAATGATAAATCAACGAGGGTGTCAATAACGGTAACACATGTTCGAGGATTTTCCAAGTTGAAGGTGGAAACTTCCAGTACATCGCTGCCAGGACAACAGGTTTTATAGCATCGTCCTTGTGAGCAGAAGCGCCTGTCACTATGATAAACAGGAATTGAGGACCATCTTCTGAAGCTCCCTTTTCAGTTCGACATAATCCCCAGAACGTGCAGCCGTCCAAGCTGACTGCCATCCTGGATGCTCATCGTAACACACGCTCCAGAATCTCCGGATTTCATCAAAGTCCTGGCAATTCAACCCTCGTAACATTTTGTGCTTCTCCCTATATCTTTATGCAAAAATGGTGTGGACAAGAGCCTCAGTATCATCTCGTTCATCGACCACAACTTGGTATTCACCGCCTGCTAACTGTTCTAAAAGCCGCTCCGAGGCATACATCACTCCTCCACTGAAGCAAGAAGACTTTTTCTTAGTAACAACATAACCCCAATCTAGGATATAGAGCATCTCAGTCTCTTCTGACTCTCTTTTGGCAATCATGATGTTGTCGGGCCGTACGTCGCGATTAATGATGCCGTGCTCGTGCGCCCTTTCAAGAACATCCACGAGCCCTCGCACCAATGACCAACGACTGGATATTGACTTATGCGATATCCTTTCCCCTACTGGATGGATTCTCAGGGACTTTTCATTGTCAAACCAGCCTAACACCTTGGGCACTCCTTTCACATCATTCAAGCAAGTAAGCATTCGATAGTCATTCTGCAAGTTCTTCCCATGAAGCGGCATTTTTGCCCCATATTCTCTGCCATCCTCGTCTTTCACACAGAGAACATTACTTGTAGCTCTAAACCCCAGAAAACGGATTGGCTCGTACTCGACCCCAGCTACAGTTAGTACTGGCACTTCAACCTCAAGGTCGCTCAGACTGCTCTTCAGTAGGGCGACCAGGGATCCACGCACATCGTTTAACCCGACGTGCACTTCATACGTAACCTCTTTTTATCTTCCATGATGACCTTAAACCATTGCACCATCTCCAAATCTGTAACGCCTACTAGTACCAATCGCCTGAAACCCATTAAGCTCTCCAACATCTTCTCCCCATATCTTGCAGCTTTTCCAATATTGAAATAGCTGTTGTACTTACCCCCACCTGACTGGAGCTCGAGTATTACCCCAGTCGTTAAGGGACTTGGATCAACCCCAGCTGATGGAGGTCGTTTGTAATGAGAACATCTGGCTTTAAAACAGGCCCACAAACAGATGGAGAAGACCCTGTAAATTTTATCTTCCAACATGTTGAAGCATCATCTATCAGTCCCCTCAGAAGCTCTTTGAAGTACTTCTCTGGACTAAGCCCCTTCAAATTTTTCCAACAATCTTCTGGCCACAAACCTTCTGCCTCTTCACCAAACAAAGGTTTCGGCATAATGAGCCTCACAGTGCTTTTACTTACTCGAATACCTTTATCAACACCACTCATTGACGCCATAGAGGAGGAACTTGAATCCAGCTGTAAGCGCAACTCTTCCAGCTTTTTCACAACCGTCTGCTCCTGTTTCACGAGGGTCTGCTCCTGTTTCACGAGAGTCTGCTCTATGCATCCTAGCCGTAAGCTAACCTGTTTCACCACTTCAGCGACGGGCTCTGACGCATGCCCTGATTCACAATGCAATACAACCATGAGACACAACCATGAGCCACATTCTAGGCCGTTCAAGTAATCACACGCTCTGAAGATTCTTAATTACTGAAGTCGCAAAAGAAGAGGAAACCTAAACCTTGAACAAGCGTGATGGAATAGAAAATGTCAGATGGCCGCCCAACAAAAAACAAATTAGAAACACTACCAAAAGAGCCTCCTCCTCATCAGACTTGCAAACATAAAGATAGACAGGATCAGGTTAAAACACGACAAAATAGTCGCTACCCTACGGGCCAATCTGACAATGCTGTCCCTGCAGACTATAGCTTAAGATTGTACAACTTAAAATTTGCGCTGTAAGGGTCCAGTGCATCCTGTTGAGCAGCTGCATAAACCAAAAAAATAAGTATACATACATAGAGATGCGAGCCTAAATAAGCAGACCAGACTACCTACGGTTTCGGAAACCTGTGTAGCAATCGTAAAAGAGTAGTGTCCCCTCCAGAAACGAAAAACCCTCAAGGTATAGAATTCCACACCGACCATCTCAACGCGTCCAGTAACCGCAGGGAAGAAGAAAGAGTGGTGGCTTGGTATATATAGCTGGAACACATTAAGGCACAGCTACCGAGACGTAAAGTGGCAGCAAGAGAAGGCCGAAATCAGGTAAATTAAGGCAACGTGTTAGCTGGTTATTAAACACCAGCCAGCAGTAACCCTTTGTTAGGTGATAATCGTCTGAGGTTAAGTACCATGAGTTCAAACAGCGGGCGAAAGGGTGGCTTCATGAAGAAAACCACCACCCGTTGCCCATGAGTTCAAGAACTATATAATAAGTGCCATGCAGACACATGTACAACCCTTAATAGGTTCACTGGAGAGATAAAATTGAATCATATTATTTTTCAATGTGAATACAATGCAAGTGTCTCTGAATGACAAACACCAAAAAAAATTGGGATATGTAGTAGCATGTGTACTTGCATAACCTACATGATCAAGAAGTACCGGAAGAAGAAGAGGACAGGGGGCTAGGAAACAATAACTGCTGGCATTGATTAAAAACTAGAGAACCCTAGAGAGCGAATACAGTAAGACCAAGAACAACATTCAGAAAGATTGAAAAGGACAGACCTCTGTCAGTCGTGGAATAAAGCATCTAACAAGCCATCACAAAAAAACCTAATTGTTCTGCTCAAAAAAACATACCAAGAGAAGGAGTTTGTAAGAATGCATGCTTCAGGACTTGAGGTATCAACTAAGCTACCAAGATAAAAAGGGGAATCATACTTGTAGGAGGTGATACTCCTAAGCCAACCCTTATTCCATAACCATGAACTGAACCCTCGCACATGAATATGAACCAGACAAGATACTAATATGATTCCTACTCAAAGGAAAGAAGTGGATATAATCGAGTGTTTAGGACAAGTGATTTCACCTGAAATATCAGCCTTGAGCAGCAGCAGTTCCTTTGCCTACAATTGCTCCTCATTTTTCCGCAACTGCTCCTCTTTTTTCCCCTAGTAAGCAAAAACGGCCTTTCTGGCAGCCTGCGCCACTTGTTCTTCCACATGAATAATCCGTTGCACTACTTTCCTAATCTCTTGCTTCACGTCTTCCATTTCGGTATCCATTGTCTTGAAATGCCTACGTGACCACCTCCTGTAACATGCAACCTAAGCAGCAATTCATCAGAACGCTGTCACACGTAAACGCGAGCAGTGCTCGAAACGCATTCAAAGCTCCGCATACAAAAATCCGCTCAGCCAAAACAAACCCCGGCAGAGACAACAAGCACAAAGAGAAAAATCAGCTGCTAAACCACAATCAAAGCTCACGGCGTGCACGACAGCCACTCTTAAACCCTCCCGAATCATGCCTCACAACTTAAACTATGACGACATAAATAATCACCGTGACATTCACCATAGAGACTCGAAATTCACCGTAGAAACACGAAATATGGAGGGGCGGCCAAGAAAATGAACGACCCCTAGAAAAGCAAACCGGTGCAGGAATTGCAAGAGGAAAAGAAAATTGGACAACAATGACGATACCTGTGGACGACTAAAGAGCTCAACAGAGAAAGAGTAACGTACCGGTACGAGGAAGGCAAGCGCTCAAGCGGAGGTGAAGAGGATGGAACTGTCCGTCGTGTAAAAGGCTCTCCACCTCCGCCAGGATCATTCTTGTCAATCACGCCCACGCCCATCAACGAAGCTACCCAACAAAACGAAGATGTAGACATGGAAGGAGCGAAAGCAACGATCAAACACTAGCGGAGGGAAAAATAGAAATCCTAGCGCAAGGCAAAGAAGAAAACCCTAGCCAACAGAATGCAATGCTAAAACTGAATTCTCAAAGGGAGACAAACCGTACTTACTCATCCCGCACAAAGAATTCGAATCAGAAACATCCAGGCACAAGTAAAATCTGGCGGGGAGTGTGGGATTTTGTCATTTGCTTTATATTTACAGTACATCCTGTACATTTGCTTTATGGAAATTAGCAAGTCTTCTCTTCCAGTTATTCCAGTTGTTGGGCCCTGCCCTTTTCGAGCGAGGGATCCTTGGAATTTTATAACGACACTACGTATTACTTCATTCTATACAGTACTAGTGGGTGCCCGTTGTACCCAACGGCCCAAAGGCAATCCCAAGTTAAGTAAATATGTAACTTTACTAAAATTAGAATATTTTAAATGACAATAACTTAACTTGAACTAACTTTGAACTTTGTCTCGTTTCAACAATAAATGGCTCGTGGATGAACATGGATTAGCGGTCATAAGTAAGCCTACAACCAAGGGCCCAGTTTTACCAGTCGGACTGTGATCTTTTATATATAAGAGATAGTGTTGGCCACATTAGAACGAACATTCTATACTTTATGAACTTATTCATATTAGAGTAGGTGTTTCAGCCCTTCAACTTTCCGGCAGAGGAATATTCAGTAAGTACTTCACATTATTTGTTACCCTACACTATGTAGAATCCAACACGTTGTTGTAGGAAATCCCAAATCATGAAACTAATTTCATATTAATGCGTTAAAAACCCTATGGTAGACTCCGGTTATTTGAACCTTAACCCCTAACGACCCGAGGCGTTTTCACACCAAAAACCCTCGTTCTAGTGCAATGAGTAAGGAGGGAAACAAATGACTTTTAGTCTTCATTTAATTCATTTAAGACTTATTAAGTAACATCCTTGCAAAATTTCATAAACTTTGACCACATGGATTGAAAGATTATAGTGTTTGAAGTAAAGAAGACCGTTCATTTTCTTCCGTGCCTTAAGTAGATTTGTAGACTTTGACTTCACTTGGTATCAAGTTTTTGCACTACGCAAGGTCTAAATCCATTACCATCATGTTGATCATAATGTTGTTTCTTTGTGCACCAATTTTTAGAGATGGGTACAGCATATTCAAAAATCAATGTGCTATCTTTCACTAAAGACAAGATTTTTTTTTTTGGACAATATGAAAGGAAATACTATTACTTGCTACTATTGGAAATCTCACATTTAATAGAGCGTAGTGACAAGAGTTTTTTAAGTGGCTCAATGTGCCCACTCTTCCCATTTGAAATTCAAGACCCTATAACTTTTTCCTCAAATGTCGGATTTGGGAAAAGCTGTACTCACACGAAGCTTTAACTAATGTCCATTTACCGTATTAATTTCAAAAAGGAATGTTATAAATTGACGCCTAAACCTTCAAAGTTCCTTGAGGGGATTCTTGGGCCTTTATGGATTAAACTTCAAATTTTCGGCCGATTGTGTTTGCACACATCCTTCTTGTTTTCTCAATGAGTATCAATTCTTCGTCAAAATAACAAATTATCATGATTCCTCCCTCCACCTTTTTTCAGCAAGCAAGCAGTATTTCAGCTTCTCAATCAGACTTTGAACCATTGAGTTCTCTAATTCAACACAATTCCTGTTACAGCAGTCGATGGGAAGATAGCAGTACCTGTTCAATGGATTCTTAGGGGATAAGACGTGGATTTTGTGTTCAGTTTTTGAAGAAGATTCTACAGCTCCTAAAAGTTGTAGAGGGTAATTGATTAACTGGACCGGCAGATGGATGGTATACGCATCTACATTAGGGGATTCCTTGCTGCTAGAAAAACACACGATGATGAAGTTCTCCTTGCAATTGTTAATCTAGGGTAAGAAAGTTAGCTTCGAGTCTTGAAGAATTTCAGGCGAGATGATCGCTTGCGTCTCGCTGTAAAGATCCTTTCCTGTGAAGTTCAAGACACAGGCTGTTATTGTACATACATCACGAAACAATATATTTCATACTCATTCAATTTATACATCATGGCTTCTTTGATCTTTATCTGAAACATGATCGTGTCGAACCAAACCATCCAGAGTTGGAAAACTACTACAGAATTCAACATGCCTATGAAATTTTCTGCTAGACAAGATGATTGAGTATGAATCACCTAAGCTTGCATCACATCATATGGGGGCGAAGTATTATGCAATACATCTATGTCACCAGTCAGGTAATCCGAGCTGCAAATGTGAAATCAAATGTTAGAAAGCTCACCCAAACTGCGCTATGTAATGCCAAGGCTTGGCCCTCTTTTCACCCAAATTGACTGAAGAGTCTATAAAATATGCTCATTGAGGTACCTTCGCTAAAACTGATCATACCCAACTCGCTCTCTAATTGACCTCCGTATATCTTACATGACGAGAATAGGATTAAGGTCTTTTCTAGGTAATCTTCTAACAAAGTTACATGATTGCGAATAACATTAGGTTGAAAGGTTATGCATACAAGTATTCTGCCGTCCCTCCAGTTACAGTCTGCGACCATGAGTTGCCATCATCATGGTTACACATTTGGCCAGAATTCCCTCCAGAATAAACAGGATCATTAATTTCCTGCACAGGATCTCCTATAAATTACTGAGAGGCCTATTTTCTCCTGAGAAATGTTGAAACATTACCTCGTCATGCATGTGAACGCAGACTGACTAGGATACGCACTGCAGAGTCCAAACACGACACTATGATATAATCTAGTACCCGTCTGAGTATCACATATTCAACGGCAGATCGTGCCTGTATGGCAATATTTGAACTCACCTGACGCCGTGGAGTATCCCATGCCTCAGAAGGGCCGCAATTCCGCTCATCAGAATATGTACATTTCTTGCGTGTCAAGGCATCGTCCCAGTCGGAAGCTCCATTCTCGAAATTGCTTCGACTGTTCTTCATCCGTCTTGGAGGGGAGTCATCAAGCAAAGAGAAAGCCGCTGCAGCAGGCTGTTCCTCGTCCTTAAAGCCATCCAATGGCAGACAGAATCTGTCCAGTTTTATAGCTGCCGTCTCCCTGGTAAATTTCAAGTTCAGAATAGAAATTCTAAGTATGTCTGGAATATTATCATAAGTTCCAAGTGACAAAAATTGTGTTTTGATGATCCAACACAACTCGGAACTTACTCTGACATAAAATATGCAGGCATCCATGAAGTGATTAGCGGAGGGTCGGAATCCCATTTGACAGTCTGGATTGCTTCCGGGGCTGCTGGAACTTTCCTTCCGCTCGAAAAAAATCCTACCGACATCGAAAGTGTCCCGATCATAACTGAAGTCGGTTAATAAAGGATATCTTTTCGTCACAGCTTGGTGATCGTCGGTGTTAAATCGAGGGTCCAAGAAGTCATATTCGTGAATTTCTCGTTTCACTTAATGATTGTTAGTGATGGTGAAAGGATAAGAAAACCCCTGTTCTTGATGCTCTTGATTAGCGTCGTAATGGCTGGTGATGGTGACGAAAGGGTCAGAAGTCTTGAATTCCTCTGGTTCTTGTTTCACGTGGAAACTCTCCAAGTCAAACTTTACTGTAGAAAAAGTAATAAGGTGAGGCTCCTCCTTCACTTGTCTGCTCGTCGTATTGAATGTAGAATTGGAGAAACCAACAGTGTTGCTCTCAGTATGAGTAATTCTGAACGAATTTAGCGGATATTCTGTTTCTAAAAGGGAATCTTTTCCAGGTATATTGTGTCCTTGTCGCTGACTCCCATGGGAACTTATTTCCTTGAAAATCTGCGACGACGTAGATAACAAGGATGAATCTAGTATTGTTCCAACTATTGAAGAATATCTGCAGCAGCTTTCCAGAGTATCATATTCGCTTTTCACTGTCCCAAAACTTGTCACCTTATGTGATGTAACTTGCACAAGAATCAGCGCTTACAAAAATGTCCTTCTATGTAGCCCAATATGTCAGAATTTCAGCACATTCTCCTTTCAGTCTATACGTACCTTCAATTTCTGAGTCGACAAAAATCTGCTCAAGAGGTCAGAAGTTTCCTAAGTTTCAGGATTACAATCATAAGTGTAGTTCAGCCGCAGCGATGAAGGGGTTAGTTGCTTCGTGTCACCCCAATCCGCAACACTGGTCACACACCATCACTTAGTGAGAAAAGAAAGTTTACTACAATGCTCTTAACTGCAGCATAACGCGAAACTACTGTTGCAGCAACTATGAGGACGTTTTCTCCTGTAAATTGAATGTCAATATATTGAATGTATAAAATCATAATGACAACTAGGATTGAAGTAATACAACAGACACTAATTTAGATCTAAATTATGCCCTACTCGAAAGTGATACAACTGGAATTGACCTAAACAGCTCAATAAACTTCGTTGATCATAGCATACTTCCTGTCAGATGTAATTAATTGTTGTGGCTGATAAGCATACACCTTTTTGTCGATAGCGTCAATTTCTGAGTTCAGAGAAACTCATCAGAAACAAGTTACCTTTGTAGTCTCTAACGATAAATAAAATATGCATGCTACCATTATCAAACATCAGAAACTGTGAAATATCACAAACTTTAAGCCCAACACGTATCACAAATTTCAAAGATCATTGTAAAGCCGCTACTTGTTCATGAAATCGATTTCGATCCTACGATATCCACTTCAAGAAATTGCACCTCACAATTTCAATGCGCAAAAAGGGCATTTCAAATCAACTTCTCTCACCATCTTGAGAGAGGACGGCATAGACTTCCGAAGGAGATCTCTTTATACCACGGATATCACCTTTAACTTCACTCGTGATCGCGTCCATAAGATTCAATTCTGCCAGAACATCAACTGGAAGTAAATAAATAATCGTGTTTCACAATCATTTAAATCTTCCAGCACTGCATCACGGAGTTTCTCGGAGAACAAGTTTCACATCTTTACGAATTAGTCCTTGATTTGCACTAACAATCAATGTTCTGGAGAAGAAAATAGGAAACATCTAAATTTAGCAATGCAAAGGAACTAGATTTTGAAATCTTACGAGGGCTGGTGCTACTTTCTTCGTCTGCAAGTTTCCAACATGAACATGGTTTCTTCCCTTTCCAGGCAAAGGAAGCTTTGCACGGTTCTGTTTTTCCTGCTTAGCTGCATGAGAAACTTCTGGTATGCATTG
The DNA here is from genome assembly GCA_963971425.1 of Bryoerythrophyllum caledonicum. Taxonomy (NCBI): domain Eukaryota; kingdom Viridiplantae; phylum Streptophyta; class Bryopsida; order Pottiales; family Pottiaceae; genus Bryoerythrophyllum; species Bryoerythrophyllum caledonicum. The sequence goes on from OZ020524.1 coordinate 7,169,058, forward strand.
GGTGTGTACGCTGCAGGACTCAAGTAAATATTATTGATCGTGATCAAAGTAAATGTAAAGTATAGTCTCATCACGAAAGTAAATACCTTGGAAGAGATTTAAACTTTCAGTGATATCTCAACCTGCACGTTTGGGTAGATGGAAGTTGAAAAACTACTCACTCTATCTCTTGCTTTTGCTCTTCGATGATTTTGCGACTATTAATTATACAGTCTACATCCACACATACCCAAAAAGAGTTTCAGTGTTAAAACTCTGTACAAATACCGCTGCGACACTTTCTCATCCTCATAATCTGGATACAGCTTGAGAATTGCACCATCAAATGTAGAATGAATGATCGGTAAAACGTGATATGTTCCAAATTACAGATCTAAGATGAGCCAAGGTGCATTTTATTTGATCATTTCCCAACATCCAGTAGACGTCGAGACTCGGAAAAGGACAAGATAAATGTACCGCGCTGAAGAGACGAGGTGTCTTGGTCATCACCCGCTGGGGCACCAACTGAAGATGCGCTTACATTTGAAGATGCAGCATTCGCACCTCCAGCACTTCCCGATTTTGGCTTCGAAGAAGCTCCAAGCAAAAAGCATCCAAAAGCTTGCTTAGTATTTTGACAGATACGAGATGGCAACTGAAACTGCGAAGTGAGATCACTATGCAACTACTGTAGTTAAATGTTTGTAATGTTGACCACCAGCCTGTCTAGATACTGTAGATAAAATATACTGATTGACAGACTAAACATTAAAACCTCGATTAATTTTCGTCAATTATTCGTCGAACGGAGGAGACATCTGTTGGGAATCATCGAACAGGCCTTCTAAAGCACTCAAGAATGGTGCCAAGTGGCGCAAAACTTCCCAGTGTCATTGCCAACATACTGCGGGAGTTCAACCTTAACCTCCGACCAGATGTCACTAATTAGTATAATAAGTAGCAATAAAGGACCGTGTGGGGTGAGCACATTCTAAAAAAACTAGTGGCAAGAAAATCTTGATACATAGAGCGTAGAAAGTATACCAGTGGCAGGATTTGGTAGGTTGGCGTTAGAGTTTGCTGGGGAGATGACATTGGCCGGAGTTGGATTTAAACTCCGTAGGCCAAGAATGTCAAGTGATTCGCCCCCGTGCAGATTCTGACGAATGTAATCAGCAAGCGTTAGTAACTATCCAGGTTCTGCTCCATGCTTGTTTCTTCTTTTCTCTTTGCGATGATCGGAAAACTCACGCTACGTGTATAGTACACCAGGACATCGTTGCATATCAATATAATTCGCTAACTGAAAATAATGGAAGATAAAAGAACGAGATAGACAAAACGTTCACCTCTTCAGTTTTGAACCTTTGGTCTTCGGTGAAGAGTTCCAGCAGGCACAACGTCAAACAGAGGTTCCCGGATAGTTTAAATATAAAACCTTAAATTTACACATTAGTGCGAATCAAAGTTCCAAAGTATATCTCGCATTCGTCCAAATCAGAAGAACGTGCAGCTCAACAAATTTTTGAGGCATTTACTGAATTCATTTTCGCCGCGCACCTCCCATCCATTGCAACATTGCAGAAAATTAGGTGTTTACGTAGTTCAGGTACTCAACGCTACGAGACATTTTAGGCCTTCTCTTGCAACGCAGCTATTCCTTGCGAACCACGTCGTTGACTAACGTAATTCCACCATTCCGCACTGATGCATGAGATCAGGTATTAATCAATACAGAAAGCGGTCTTTAACCCATCCATACTTGTTAGAGTTCCCAGGGCGGGACTCTGGCGCCCGACTATTCTAATCTGTGAGAATTTGCGGCTAGGTTTGGAATTGAAAATAGGTCCAAAATTGAAAAACTAAAGAAGCTATGTGTCGGAAGAACCTCTGGCTCACGACTTCGAAACGACCTGGCAGGCGCTAAAAGAAACTACCGTCGATCGAGGCCGCGCACTCGCTTAATGAAGCAAGAAGTCACTGCCGGAAAAACGCGAACGACAATGCAAGAAAGCGGAACAAAGACCTTTCCACTGCTATCACTTCAATCGCCGTACAAATCACAAACAAACAATCCACGATGAAGTTCAGCAAAGAGCAACAAGTCACCACAATAGCCAGCACTTCATGTTGTTATTCGCGGCCAAACAAATTCTCGCAGTAAACATCAACACAAGCTTCCAAGAAAACAATGCGATCAGTCCAAATGTGATCACAACAACCGCAGCGCAAACCACAGGGCACGGTCACTTCCATCCGACGCACTCGCACGACCGCTCCACGAAAAGAATCGTTGCATTTCAAAAGACGTATATAAGAAAGCTAAGTGTACACTCCTCTACACTTCGCACTTGAAAAGAACCAGAAATCGCTACGAGCTACCTCACAGAGCCACCGTCAACATAGAAACGACACTTGATGTTCTCAGTTGCAGCAATGAACAAACAAATTCTTGCCAGAAACATCGACATGGATTTTCAAGAAAGGAATAACGCTAGTGCGATCACAGTAACAAAATCCAAGCCGGACAATCCAAGAGGTCCGAAGCCGAAGGACCGCGATGCTTACCGTGCAGCTGCAGATTGTTCGATCCGCTCCGCTTCATCGCGCCATGGCTGCTTTGTGAAAATGGAGATCACGGTCCGAGGTCATGGCCTGGCAATGGCGGTTCCAAGCTTGGAATGCAGACAAAAACCTGCACTACTCTGCGGAGACAGCTCCTTGACAAGCACTGGCATGGCTGATGCTCTATGGATTTTCTCTCTTCATTTGGATTGGGGAGCCCATCCCAAAGGAGCACATGGTTGGAATTCTGTTCTCCTACATTTTTGGATGAACTGCTAAAGGCCCAAGTGTACCTATCATGGGGTACAAAACTGTACACTTTTACTGCAATTATCTTTCAATCCGTACGGTCAATATTCACAAAATTTTGACCACATCATCTCATATAAATGTAGAAGAATATCCTATTGTTACATTATCAATAAGTTCATTTTGGCAGGTTTTATTCAACAAAGGAGAGATTCCTCTCAAATGGCTTGCGCCTTTAGGGGTTAATAAATCATTGTCTCCTACATATGTGAGCTAAAGGGTGGAAGATTGAAATGTCAAGTTCTTAGCTAGGACAAGCATGAACCACCTATTGTTACATCTCTAAAGTATTCAACTCAAAGATACATAATACTGTTCAAGATGATTTGTACAAAAGAAAACGGAATTTACTTGTTGAGTATAGCAACTTCTTGCACAATTTTGGATATTTTCCTAGCAATACATTTCCTATTTGCAAGAATATATTTACACTAGCCATTTGAAGACAGTACTTAGTCCAAGAAAAATTTTAAAAATTGTTTGAACTTTTTTTATTTGCAAGATGATTGAATCTCAAATCTACTACAGAAAAGCAATGAGTCTCCACTTTAAAACTTTATCATCTTTGGATATATAAGCTTTGGTCTAACATTTTCCTACAAGTTTAAAGTTTGTACAATGAATTCTTCGATACAATGGTCTACAAACTTCTCAAATCCTTTCATGGACTCAAACAACCTGTTAGGGCCATAGTCTTAGAACCTTCTAGAGACAAGTTTCTAGAGCCTTCTAGAAACAAGTCTCTAGAACATTCTAGAAGGAAGTCTCTGGAAACTTTTAGAAGGAAGTTTCTAGAAGCTTCATGGTTAGCGGAAGTTTTAGAAGTTTCCTAGTTCTAGAAGTATAATTCAGTCTCGACAACGCATCTCTTCGAGCTCTAGCTCACCTCGCTTGGTATTGTTCGTGTACTCTCTTGTTAATCCAAGTTCTTAGTTTCTTGCCTTCAACTCTTTTCTAGTCCAAACTTTCTTGTTGGTTATTTTTGTGTCCCTGACAGTTTGTCAAGACTGCATTATCACTGATATCAGAGCTACAGTGACCTCAACAAATGAGTCAATGCATGTATCTGTCAACTTCGGAGAGATACTCAGGAGATTGTAGACACTCTTGATGCTCCACGAGTCCCTATGGATCATTCTATTCCGTTATTGGCACGTTCTATTCAGTGGCAGCCACTAGTTGAGGGTATCACTCTCGTAGAGTTGTTCGCAGGCATTGGCACCGGGTTGGCGGCTGTGATTGAAGTCGGGCTCAAGGTACGGCGGTATATCCATGTGGATAGTGGCTTCCCAGCCAACCGTGCCGCTCGCCATCACATACAACGTTTATTGGCGTTGTATCCACAGCAACTACCATCATCTGCGATCCGTGGCTGCTTTGGCAAATTGCCACGTGATGTTACATTGATCAGTGAGGATGATCTTCGACGGTTGAGTCATGTGGATTTGATCATCGCGGGATGGCCTTGCCAAGGTCATTCACGAGCGGGCAGTGGTCGTGGACTTGATGATCCACGTTCGGGGCTCTTTGCGGATTTTCTCCAGCTGATTCAGTGGTGGACTACCCACCAGTCCACACCACCGAGGTACATTTTTGAGAATGTACCTCCATTAGGGGACACTCGAACGAAGGTGCGTGAGGATAGTGTTTATATCCATCACCTTCTTGGTCCTCCTACTTTTGTAGATGCCGCTGCGTTGAGCTCATATGCTCATCGTCCACGTTGGATTTGGACCAACTTGGTTTGTTCAGCGATTCTCACTTTGGCACTTGCTCAAGTGCAACGGCCCTTTCACCGTGAAGTCACTGATATTTTGGATGATCACCGTGTTTCCACGATGGTTATCAAGACTCACGAGCCACCGTTAGCTGTGGTGAACCGAGTAGGCTTTGATCGAGGGGCATTTCCTACCTTTATGTGTTACCCGGGGTCTTTTGCTTTTCGAGCACAAGGTCCGGGCATGGTTTGGGATGATGTCTCCCAAGCTTATGAGGAGCCTTTTGCTGATGAGAGAGAGCGGGCGATGGGCTTTTTGACTGGCACCACCGCTGCTCCACGTCTCTCGGACGGGCAGCGCCGCTTCTTCTTGGGTTAAGCCATTGACTTTAATACTCTAGTTTGGGTTTGTGGGCATGCATTTGCCATTCAACGCCATGAACGTGACCATTCTTATGTGCTGGGGGCAGCTATTAATGGTCAGGGGGCAACGAAGCCACACCTCACGGAGACTAAAGAATCGGTGCTACTTCATCGTTTGGAGAGACATGCAGCAGAGGAGCTTTGTGCTTAGCATGTCTTTTCCGCCTTAGCTCAGGATTTTGGAGCAGCGGATGCTCGGGATATCTTTTCTCGGGTTTATTATCACAATGAGGGATTTTCTATGGATCCCTTGGGTGAGGAGTCTGGGGGCATGAACGTCCTCTCTGCTACTAAGTAGCAGTCACCGGCCGTGCCAGCACGTGGTGAGTCTCTAACTGTGGAGAAGGAGACCACGGAGTTTGATGATTGGCCGTTGGAGTTAGGGCCACATCTTACTGGTGCCGAGGCACGAAGGGTACGGGCGTTCATACGCTCGTACCGGAGTTGTTTTGCCTTTAGCCTCCAAGATTTGGAGGGCTATAGAGGCAAGTCTATTCACATTCAGTTGGAAGACGACCACCTGATCTTCCGGCGACCGTACAAGCTCAGTCTTTCAGAGAAAATTGGTGTTCAGACTCGGTGTCAGGAGTTGTTGGCTGCCAGCTTGATTGAGCTTTCCAACGGCAAGTATGCTTGTGCCACGGTTATGCCATCGAAGAAGGATATCTTTGGCAACTGGACGGAGAAGCGGATGTGTGGGGATTACCGACCGGTTAATCGCAAGACTAAATCGGACCGGTACCCCATGCCCACGCCGGAAGAATTATTTGATGCAGTAGGAAATTCTAGAGTATTTAGTACTCTAGATTTGAGGTCCGGTTATCATCAGCTGCCATTGATGGTGGATGATCGGGTGAAAATTTCATTTTGGGGAGTTGATCAGGATGGGAGAGACCAACTTTACCACTGGAAGTTTCTTCCATTTGGCCTCAAGAATGCACCTGCAGAGTTTCAGAGGGTGATGGACCGAGTGTTGACTGGTTTACCATTTGCCCGATGCTACATTGATGATGTTATCATCTTAAGTAGTAGCCCACAAGAGCATATGAGGCACTTACAAGCGGTGTTTGAGAGGTTATGGCAGTGGGGATTGCGCTTGCACCATGGCAAGTGCAAGTTCTTCCACGATCGGTTACCATATTTGGGACATATGATTGTTCTGGGAGGTCTTGGCGTGTAGCAAGCCAAGGTGGATGCGCTTCAGAAGATTCCGGCCCCAACCGACATGTCACGACTCCGAGCTTTTCTTGGCTTGGCGAATTATTATCGCCGGTTTGTCAAGAACTTTAACTTGATTGCTAAGCCGTTGACTATACTCATGGGGAAGGATCAATCATGGACTTGGGCACGGGAGCAAGAGTAGGCATTTGCTACTTTGAAGCTTAAGCTCGGTGTAGCGCCAGTTTTGCGATGTCCGGTTGCTACACGACCCTTCCAGTTGCACACAGATTGGAGTGCTGTTGGATTGGGAGCGGTTTTGACTCAGAAAGATGACGAAGGACGGGAGTATGTTGTTTCTTTTGCTTCTAGGAGCAACAACAATGCGGAATCCAACTATTCATCTTATGAGGGAGAGGCTTTAGCAACGGTATGGGCTATAGCACATTTCCGGCCCTACTTGTATGGGCAACATTTTACCTTGGTGACCGACCACCAACCTTTGAAGTGGCTTATGGAGTCTGACAAGCTTACTAGCAAGCTGGCCAGATGGGCGTTGTTGCTTCAGGAGTATGACTTTGAGGTTGTGCATCGGGCCGACATCACGAACTTGGATGCGGATGGACTTTCCCGCAATCCAAGCCCTTCAGAGGAGGATTTGACTGGTGCCAGGTGGCATGGGGACTGCGATAGAGAGGCGGTTCCGGGGTGGCATGCAACGGCCTATCTCACTTTGATGTCTGGCTCTGTATCTACATTGTCTGATTTAGCAATGGATGAGGAATCAGACAAGGCCCAGGTTATTAGTGATGTGTGGGAAGACATTCCAATCTTGCACAAGCTACAACATGGAATGCTTCCACCGGCTCTTTCGGCGATGGAGCGTGATCAAGTTGGACACCAAATAGTAAGGTTCCGTTGAGAGAACGTATGTGGCCGGATGGGACTATTTCGTATGTGGCTGGATGGGACTAGGCGCATAGTTCTCAGACCAGATCAGAGAGCTTTGTTGGTTCGGCAAGTACACGAAGATCTTGGACATTTTGGTGTGCGACGGACTCATTCTATGTCGCGCAACCAGTACTGGTGGACCGGCATGTATCAGCAAGTCGCCACTTATGTTTCACGGTGTGAGGTCTGTGATTGAGTTAGATCCAGCTTCAACACTTTGTCACCACAGCTGCAGCCGTTGCCCATTATGGGGCTTGGCTACCGGTGGTCTTTAGATTTTGCTGGTGTGAGCCAAATAAACCGCCCCTAAAGGGTGGCTTATCTTGAACACAAGATCCTAATACGGGGCCTAGTTCTTTGTGCAACTAATCCTCAGCCCATTCACACACAACTTATACGAGCATGGTGACACATCTCATGCTTACTTAGGTTCCTTGTGGTTGATTAGTGAGGTGGTGACTTAATCCAGCCTTTTAATTGAACCCACCCTTGAACGGAGGTAACTTTTGCTCTAGAGCTCCGAATCCAACGTTTTCAACCCCCATGGGTTCGATTCAGCATCACGAACTCGATTAGACCCTTAAAGGTCAGCTCCAGGCTTAGGTGTGACCCTGGAATCAGTCGGCAGCAGACAGGCCCCCATATTTTCTACAGACTTATAGTACCATTTATCTCCTTGACTATAACTCCGTTTCGTATGGTTGTTTTCATTAATCTTATTAGTTTTTTGTGCTTAACATGATGGCAGCCTTCAATTAATCATTTGACTCGACCCTCGACCTCACAGCTAGCGACCAGCAGTGCACCTTCAACATACATGTGTACTCAAAAATTGTAACCAACCATTCACGTGCACGCCACATATACTTCACATGATTAACCCCACCTTAACACTAAGCTATGCATGAGCATCCCGCTGTGTTTTCTTATTCTTGTAGATTGATCACTTGGTTGAGTTGAGCTGATTGCAACCCTAATTCTAGTGAAATTTTGACAGCGCTTCCGCGTGACGTGTGTGACTAGAAAATTAGGGTTCCTTTATGCACAAGGAATCGACTACTAGCCGGGGGGAAGGAGAGGCTCTCTGGTTTGATTCAATTCACCCTCCTTCCTTCAGTTGTTCGTGCTTTGTGATCTCGTCTTTTTTGTGTTCTGCTCATCTCATCCTCTTCGTGTTCTACTCAGCTCGTCATCTTCATGTTTTGCTCAGCTTGTCCTTTTCGTGTTCAGCTTTTCGCTCAGCTCGTCCTCTTCGTGTTCTGCTCTTCGTGATCTTCGTGATTCAGCTCTGCTCGCCCTCTTCGTGTTCTGCTCTTCGTGATCTCGTCCTCTTCGTGATTCAGCTCTTCGCGATCTTTGTGATTCAGCTCTGCTCTTCGTGATCTTCGTGATTCAGCTCTGCTCGCCCTTTTTGTGTTGTGCTCTTCGTAATCTTCGTGTTCAGCTCTGCTCGCCCTCTTCGTGATTCTGCTCAACTCGTCCTCTTCGTGTTCAACTCTTCGCTCAGCTCGTCCACTTCGTGCTCAGCTCGTCCACTTCGTGCTCAGCTCGTCCACTTCGTGCTCAGCTCGTCCTCTTCGTGTTCTGCTCTTCGTGATCTTTGTGATTCAGCTCTGCTCGCCCTCTTCGTGTTCTGCTCTTCGTGATCTTGTCCTCTTTGTGATTCAGCTCTTCGCGATCTTCGTGATTCAGCTCTGCTCGCCTTCTTCGAGTTCTGCTCTTCCTGATCTCGTCTTCTTCGTGATTCAGCTCTTCGCGATCTTCGTGATTCAGCTCTGCTAGACCTCTTCGTGTTCTGCTCTTCGTGATCTCGTCCTCTTCGAGTTCTGCTCACCTCGTCCTCTCCGTGTTCTGCTCTTCGTAATCTTTGTGATTCTGCTCTTCGTGATCTTCGTGATTCTGCTCTTCGTGATCTTCGTGATTCAGCTCTTCGCTATCTTCGTGATTTAGCTCTGCTCGCCTTCTTCGTGTTCTGCTCTTCGTGATCTCGTCCTCTTTGTGATTCAGCTCTTTGCGATCTTCGTGATTCAGCTCTGCTCGCCCTCTTCGTGTTCTACTCTTCGTGATCTCGTCCTCTTCGTGTTCTGCTGAGCTTGTCCTCTCCGTGTTCTGCTCTTCGTAATCTTCATGATTCTGCTCTTTGGGATCTCGTCTTCTTCGTGTTCCGCCTACTCTCATTCACACTCCTAGTGGCCGGGGCTTCCGGCTCTCCTTCCCTCAAAAAAAATCCTTTGCTTCTCACACACCTTCCCTACTGAATAATCCCACTCTACCAGGGTCACCCCCCAGCCTTGCTCTCCTGCGTTCCCATGGGTGTTCCCCGCCGCCTTTGGCCTTCTTCCATTAACCCCTAAAAATTCTTGTGTTCTTGGGAGCTCGAAAACCAAAAATTGCGAATTTCTACCACCTTGTTGGAATTGAGGTATGGTCAATGTATTTACTGTTTTTTAGTACTTTCAACCGTAGGATCTTGAACCTAGCTACTATGGAATGTACCATGTCAAATTTGAGCCGTTGGATGTGCACCATTTGTGAGATTATAATGTTCAAAGTTGATGCAAAACTTTTTTTGGGCATTGTTTAAAAGACATAGTCTACTTTGTGCAAAGGAAAACTTGATGATTGCTACACCAATCATTTTGTTCAAATTTTTTTCCATGTCGAGAATCATGTTCTGAATGCCTATGCAAAATTTTAGAGACTCATTTGGCTTTTTGGACCTTCATGCAAATTATTTTCCAACAGAAGGTATAAAAACGGTGATTTGGAAAAACATGCATCACGTTTATTGTGTTTAATTTAGGAAAAAAATGAACGGTGAGTAGGTACCTCTATAAGTTTGTGAATTTTGAGAAAAATTATTTTTGAAAAATTATTAAATCTCAAATTTTGACGAATTTTGAAAGAAAAAAATGTAATATTGTAGAAAACTTTGAAACTTGTTGTTGTAATTTTTAAAGGCTGCCCTTGCAGAATTGGTAAAAGGTTCAACATGGGTCACTTGGAAATTTGAATAGAAACTTAGTTATGAACATATTAGCAAAAAAACATTTCAAAAAAATGTTGAAAATAAAAAGTTATTTTCTGCCCGCCTAGAGGTTGAAAACTAAAATTTGAGTAAATAAGCTCAAAAATTGGAATTCGACTTTGCAAATTGTTGCACATACACCTTGTAGTATAGGGAACACCCCGTAAAAATCTTTTGCAAAAATATTAAATTTAACCCCTTGAACTAGGCTGCCCGAAACAGCAAAAAGCCATTTTGGCTTTCAAGGATCTTTAGGGGTTAATGACCCCTTCTTACAAAGCCTATTAACCCTATGACTACTAATCCCGTGCCACCCTTGCATTTAACAAAAGTGGGTGTCCCACTAACCAAGGAATATCTAAATCCAAACTTTGACCCCATGCCACATGGGTGTGCATGACCTCCAATAAGTGAGCTTTTAATCTAATTTCAAAGATGCGAAAACTACTTAATTGGCCTAGATTGAATTCCCCTTGTCTTGGGTTATGGCAAATTTTGCCAAGTGATGGTGAGGGTTTTTTTTCTTCCCCACTCCTTGGAGATTTTTGGTTATTTTTTTTATGGCTTTTAAGGCCTCCTTCTTTTTTCTCTTTTCTCACCATCCTTCTTCTTCTTCTCCTAATTTTTCCCCGTGATTTCCTCACCGAGGCCAATGGCGGTCCCTGATTTGGTAGGAGGTAAATTCTTCTCCACCACTACTAATTTTAATTCTTTTCTATTGTTTTTGCTTTTTCTACCTTTTCTTCATTTTTTTTCCTTTCTATTTTTTTTTTTTGGCGAACTACATAAACTCCGCGATTGCCAATAAGTGGTTCCTAGTTAAGGAATTAGCGCATGGAAGGCTATTTAGCTATTTTGATCAAAAACCGCGAGCTAACCCATGGGATAACCTATCTCCACTACTAGTTAACCTTTATGGTCGCGATGCGTGGTCCATTCAACATCGTGGGCCGTTTTTGCGCTTACACATGGCGGCCATCTGGGACAACTCGAAGAGGCAGAGAATCCAACTCTTGCTCATGGGCACACGGTCAAGTTCTATCTCTTCGTGTTCGAATGGACCGTAGTTGCAACCCCAATTTGGAGGTCCAATCGTGAAGGTTGTGAGCAATTCACACCTTGTACTCTTTGCATCGGTTGCCTGAAGTTCGCATGGGAAATTCCTCGCCGTTTAGGGTTTGAAGTTGCACGGAGTTGTTGGGGAAGACCTCTTTCACGAGATATGGGCCCAACCAAAGGTCATTTCAGGCATACCGTTGACAAGCGTCGCATCGCTTGGTGTACTCATGGGCGTCTTGGAATAATGTGGGCCAATAATAACCCGCGCGAAGGACTTTTTTGGCCGTCAATGTCCCAGAGAAGTGCCCGCCATACGCACTGTCATGGCAAGCTGAGAGGATCGTGGGGATTTCCACGGACGTCACACATCGACGTAGCAAGCCGTCAACCCCACGACGGTACAATTTGCCCCCTACTATGGTAAAGTGGCGGCTATGGAGGCGGACCTTCTGACGCTCGTTTTTGGACAATGAATCCGGCAGAAGGTGGGTGGTGAGGAATTCAACCACCAAATTGTACCATGAGGGAATGGAGGATACTTTGAACAAGTCCTCATCTATCAAGGCCTCATCAATGGGGACTACACCGATTTCCTCTGAGAGGCGTGAGAGGTGATCCGCTTGAAGGTGCATCCGCCCCGGGCGGTATTCCACCGTGTAGTCAAACTCCTCTAAGAGTAAGACCCACCTCGCTAACCGACCACTCAAGTCCGCCTTGTTGACAAGGTACTTGATGGCCATGTGATCCACGTAGAACACTACGGGGTTGAGTAACAAGTAGTGGCGAAATTTTTTGACCGAAAAGATCATTGCCAAGCACTCATGTTCGGTAGTGGTATAGTTCTTTTTGGCGGGGTTTAATTGTCTACTTGTGAAGGCAATGGGGTGGTCTTTGCCATTAAGGCCCACCAGTTGGCACAATGTGCTCCCTACAGCTACCGCCGAGGCATCGCAGAAGATGTGGAAGGGCATCTCCCAATTGGGGGGCCTCAAAACCGGGTAGGTGGTTATTTCCTTCATCAAAATTCGAAGGCTTCTTGGCAACTTGGGGTCCATTCAAACTTCACGTTTTTTTGGATGAGCCTAGTGATAGGCATGGCCTTTGTGGCATAGTTATGGATAACCTCCCGGTACCACCCTATGTGTCCTAGGGTTTTTTGTATCTCCTTGACATTTGTGGGGGGTTGTAACTCCACAATAACCTTCACCTTGTCAGGGTCCGGCTCTCTACCCTCATTGGAGTCCACAAATCCTAATAAGACCCCCTTCTCTACGGCGGGGAAGATCTTCTCGGGGTTGAGAGCGATGCCGGTGCGCCTACATCGCTCAAAGCTTTGTCTCACACATACTAGGTGCTTGTCCTTCCTGGACTGGGTGCTAAAATCATCAATGAACACCGTCATTGATTTGTGCAAGAGGTCTAAGAAGGCATAGGTCATGGCCCTCTGGAATGCGGAGGGGGCATTACAAAGTCCAAAAGGCATGACCAAATAAATGAACGTGCCCCACGGGGTAGTAAAGGCAGTCTTGTCATAGTCCTCGGGGGCAATGGAGATTTGGTTGTAACCCGAGTAGCCATCCATAAACGTGTAAAGCTCATGACCACCTACCTCATCTAAAATGGTGTTGATAAATGGCAAGGGAAAGTGATCTTTTTGGGTGTGGTGGTTGAGTTTTCTATAGTCAATGCACACCCGTAGCTTCCCATTTTTCTTTTTAACCAACACCATGGGGGAGACCCAATCGGATATGTCTACAGGTTTAATGAACCCCGCTTGGAGTAGCTTCTCCAATTCGGCCTTGACAATGAGCTGTAGGTTAAGATTCATACGCCGCTCCTTTTGTCTAATGGGAGTAGTGCCTGGGAGAAGGGGGATGTGATGTTGTGTCACCGCCGGGAGAATGCCCTTGAGGTCCTTGTACGACCATGCAAAGATGTCCCGAAACTCGACCACTAGTGACTTGTATTTCACCATCTCCTCCTTGGTCAACCCAACTCCCACTTATATCCTACGCTCTTCTTCCCCCTCATGGGAGACTACCATCAACTTCCAATCATCGTGATGTACGTGTGGTTGTTGAGTAGGTCCCTTATACCAGTCATTTGGAACTTGGGGGTCCGTTGCCCTCGAACTGCTAGCTAGAATCCCGGTGGATGTCCTCCTAAAGTGGAGAGATGGGTTGAGAGGGCCCTCATCGATTAACACCTCCAACTCCATCCCTTCGGTGCCATCGATATCCACTCCGAACACTGCTGCGGGTTCTAGGTCATCTAGGAGAGGAACTAGGCTAAGTTCCAACCCGGTTTCCATTTCAATGAGCTCACTGTGTATGAAATGCACGGATATGGCTTCATCCGCGCTCGAGGTGGGGTGCTCCCTCAACCAGTCTACAAATTCTCCGGTGGGAACCCACTCATGAAGGCCCGGTCCCAAGCTTTTACACGGCATCACATTGGCCCTCGAGGATTGGACTCTATCCACCGCCTTGTGTCGTGCGAACCTCACTCTCTTGGAGGGTTCTTTTGTCAACACCTCTTGTGACTCATCGTCCAAAGAGCCCATACAAACATGGTATAGTCCTAGCCTACTCGGTTGGATATGGACCGTAGTGGGGTTCTCAGGGGGCCCGTAGGTGATGTTGGGGTTCGGTCCTCCCCATTCTACTGTGGCGTTGGCAATTCACAACCAAGGCCTATCTAGTAGCAAGGGATATGCCTCCTTGTTGGAGTGCATTCGAATGACTTGGAAGGTGAGGGAATACTCTACACCCCCCGTGGTGATTTTACAACCACTAATTTGGCCTAACGGGGCCTCCGAGCTTTGATTAGCCATGTTGATGATGTATGGTGATGGTTCAGTGATGTCTAGACCCAATTTCTCCATAGTTGAGAGGGGCATGATTTTCAAACCACTACCACCGTCGACTAGTACGTTGGGTACCACCTTATATACTATTGAGACCTCAATTTGAACCGCCTTGACTTCGATATTGGGGTGTGCGGATTTTACACGAGCCGCCAACCTAACCTTTGCCTTAGGCCTCCGCTTCACCGGGGTGCCCAACCTAAGGCCCTTCCTCATGGGTGGGGTTACCTCCAGTAGTTGGGCTATGGTGATGTCCGCCTTGAGACGACTCAAATCCGCCCATAAATCGTAAGGCCCTTCTCCCACGTGTTCCTCAATACGTGGGAATGTGTTCACTTCGGGGCTAGAGATCGGTGGACCTTCCCATGGTTCTTGGGAAGTGGACAATGGTGTTCGGGGCCTAGGTGTCCCATGGAAGGACCTTAAGTTGGCCCGTTTAGTGCCTTCCACCGCCTCCTTGGTGGTATCGTTTAGGTCAGAGAAGTGAGGTGAATCTTCCTCTGAGGTCTCACCCTCTTCTGGTATAGGTGGAGGGGGGCTCGAATACCTAGGCTCTCGTCGGTTAGACCGAGTCTGGACTGCCAATGCGGGCAACTCACAAGTTTTTTCTTCCTTGGTTGTACTAACTTCGTGAAAAACGACATTGAGCTCTGTGAGGGAAGGGCCATGTGTTGACACGATGTCACTTGACATGGTGGCATAGCGCACATCCTGTGGACCTTGGTTTTGTTGGCCCCCGTGGTTCTGTTGCCCTCCATGGTTTTGTTGGCCACCATGGCTTTGTTGGCCACCTTGGTTTTGCCCTTGCTTTATAGGGATGTAACCGTCCTTGGTACTAACCCCCATTGGGGAGGTTTGACTTTGGCGGTTGTTGTTGTAGTCATAGTAGAGGCTAGGTGGCCTTAGAGTATTATCGGTGGTGGGGTTACGTGCACCTCTCAAATGGTCTTGAGCTTGTTGAGGGTAGTTCACCGGTAGGAAAGGCATGGGGATTACCTTATCCGGCCTTCGACACACTTGGGTAGGGTGATTATCCCCACAGTTACCACATACTACTCCACTTTCGACCCAACACTGCCCAGGTGCGTGTCTCTTGCCACAAGTGTGATGGATTTCATACCGTGGTCGTGGAGGTCCCCCATGACCTTGGTTTGGTGGTGTATAGCCTTGCGGGCCATAGTTAGTTGCCACCGGTGGTTGATTCCTATGGAGAGGCACATACGGGGGTTGAGCGGCCTGGTACTGCGGTGCCGCCGCTGGGGTGGTCCAGAAGGGACTAGTGTGCCCCGGTTGGCCACATTGAGTGCACCATAGGCCCGAGGCATGTCTTTCAGACTCTATGGGTGGAAGTGTGGGGTTAGAGACTTGGTTTTTAATTAACAAGGCCATTTGGTCTTGCATGGCCTTGATTTGTTGAGCTAATTGGTCCTGGAAGCCTTGTTGGCCTTGGAGGATTTCGTTCTTCATTTCCTCCTTCTATGTGCCCCACTCTTCGTGATAGGTGAGCTCGGGGAGAGCTACTGGTGGCCTAACGTTCAAGGGTGGAGCATAGTAGTTCCACATGGTGACTTGTGCACCCGGGGCTCCTGAGTTAGGTTCTAGGGTTGGTCCCTTGCCCTTGGCATGGATAGGTATAAAACTAGGGATGAAGTGTTCTTCCTTCTTCCACATACGCTCTTGGTCTCGATCGACTTGCTCTATTAGCCTAACTTGTGCCTTGGCAACGTCTAACGATGTGGGGCGGACCTTCAAAATCTCCTTAATGGTTCCTTCATTGTTGAACCCTTGGATAAAGAATTGGGTTAGGGTATCTTTGGTGAGGAGGTTCCCCACAAACCTTGTAACCACTAGCTTGAACCTCCTAATGTAGGTCGTGATTTCCTCCCCTGGGCCTTGGCGTAGCGCGGCTAGGGCTGTGAGGGCATTACTTTGACCTACCTCGGGTCTAAAGTGCTCCAAAAAGGCCCTCATGAGGCTATCACAATCCTGAAAGGTACCGGGGGGGTGATTCCTATACCACTCGTAGGCGGCGTCCTTCAAGGTACACGAGAACCACACTAGGAAATAACCGGTGTTGGTGATGAGGCACGTCATGAGGAGCTCTAGAAAACGTTCCACGTATGCGGAAGGGTCTTCATCCTTGGTTCCTCTAAAGGTGGGCAAATTGGGTGGCATGGGCGCCGCTTGCAAGCCCTCGGGTACTAAGATTGGTAAACCCGTTGGCTGAACCAAGGGATTAATGGGAGGCCGGACCGGGGGTGGTCCTCCAAAGGCCATGGTAGGGGCTGAGGGGGTGCTTCGTGGGCTAGTGGTGTTGGTGGTGTTCACCGGATTGAATGAAGTTGAAGGAAAAGATGGAGAAAAGGGAAGGAAGGGAGCTGGTAGAGCCTCTAGTTGTACCTCCAAGAATCCCTCTGGTTTGTCCTCGGTGAGTTCCCTAGACCTACTCCTTCTTTCACTCGCCGGTTTCCACGGTGGTGTGAGGGAAGGTCTTTGGGACCTTGTGGCATGGGACATCTCTTCTAGGGTCCAAAAATAGGGTCTAGTGGGTTGTGGATGGTAGTCATGTCCTCCAAAAGGCTTCCCGTCCAAGTTGTCGAGGTCGTGGGTGGATCTACACGAAGCACGGCCTAATTCGATCAGGGAGTGAGTGTTTCCAACACTCCTACTCCCAATTCTATCACGAGGATGGACTGACTCAAGACCAAGACCCAATTTTAGTGGTGGAGTTTTAGCTCGATGAGGCCGCCGAAGAATCCTATTAAGGACTACCCTTCAAGGGCAACGACAAAAGGTTAACCAGATTGAGGAATGTCTCCACGAGTATCACCCCGTTGGAAATCTGTTCCCCAATTGGCACCACACGGTACAGATCCTTACTGTGGGGCTGACCTAGACCTCAATTTGATAAAAGGTGGGGTTCCTCGGTATCTTTGGTATCCTCCCTTCCACCTTTTACCACCTTGAACTAGGCATTACCCACTAGGAGGAAAACGACACAATCACGGGACGGCATGCAACAAGGTGTGTATACAATGTTATCACCGTGAAGAAGACATACCTCGATGCATCTCCAGCCACCCTGTCACCATTAGTTGAAGTCGACCGTGGACCTAATCGCACTTTAACGATTCTAAGGCCAACCCGTAGGTCGCATACAATGTTTTAGAGGGGGATAACTTACCTTTAAGCAACTCCAGCCAACCCACTTGTTAGCAGAAGATTCATTGCATGTAATTTCGTGGTTGGCCCACCCTAGCAGTTCTAAGGCAAGTGTTCCACACGGCTCGAGTGGGAAATCAGGGTTTTCTAGTCCTAATGCGGTCCCACATCCAAGTTGGTCCTATTTACTACTCGCGGTCCTAAAAGACGGTATAGTGCACATACCGTACGCAGCGCTCCTTCCAATCAGCGCCCCTACGTCTTGGATGCGTCCACGACTCCAACTCCCATCCACGGTGGCTCAATTGGTCACGCACACGATTATTTGCAACACATGATTCAAACACCTCATTCCATTCCAAGTTGTACTTACCTTGGTGGTTAGTCAAGCGCGGGGGGAAGGAAGGGGCGCCCTTGTCCCATACCCGGGCTCATGCACCCTTCCCCTTCAACCTAGGGGCTCACTGGAAATCCTTGTGGATTTCCGTGGGAGGGCCTCAACCTTTCACCCCTAGGCCCCTTGCTCAACTCAAGCCACAAGCCTAGAAGGGGATCCCTCCAACACAAGGTATTTTGTGGTTAGAGGGTCGGGGATTCCACACTCCCTTCTAGACCTCCACCTTTAAACACAACTTGGCATTCATGCATTCACACTATTTCAAAACATTCACAAAACATTCATACTTAACAATTACCCAACCACACATGAGCAAGTCGGGCACTTACCTCAAGCTATCCCATGCTGCTCCATACACCATAAGGCTATTTGCGTTTGTACCTGTATCCAACGGTAGAATGACTAATCCTACCAAGCAATGGACACGCCTCCTTCCGGCAGACGCACCAAAAATGTGAACCAAATAAACCGCCCCTAATGGGTGGCTTATCTTGAACACAAGATCCTAATACGGGGCCTAGTTCCTTGTGCATCTAATCCTCAGCCCATTCACACACAACTTATACGAGCATGGTGACACATCTCATGCTTACTTAGGTTCCTTGTGGTTGATTAGTGAGGTGGTGACTTAATCCAGCCTTTTAATTGAACCCACCCTTGAACGGAGGTAACTTTTGCTCTAGAGCTCCGAATCCAACGTTTTCAACCCCCATGGGTTCGATTCAGCATCACGAACTTGATTAGACCCTTAAAGGTCAGCTCCAGGCTTAGGTGTGACCCTGGAATCAGTCGGCAGCAGACAGGCCCCCATATTTTCTACAGACTTATAATACCATTTATCTCCTTGACTATAACTCCGTTTCGTATGGTTGTTTTCATTAATCTTATTAGTTTTTTGTGCTTAACATGATGGCAGCCTTCAATTAATCATTTGACTCGACCCTCGACCTCACAGCTAGCGACCAGCAGTGCACCTTCAACATACATGTGTACTCAAAAATTGTAACCAACCATTCACGTGCACGCCACATATACTTCACATGATTAACCCCACCTTAACACTAAGCTATGCATGAGCATCCCGTTGCGTTTTCTTATTCTTGTAGATTGATCACTTGGTTGAGTTGAGTTGATTGCAACCCTAATTCTAGTGAAATTTTGACAGCGCTTCCGCGTGACGTGTGTGACTAGAAAATTAGGGTTCCTTTATGCACAAGGAATTGACTACTAGCCGGGGGGAAGGAGAGGCTCTCTGGTTTGATTCAATTCACCCTCCTTCCTTCAGTTGTTCGTACTTTGTGATCTCGTCCTCTTCGTGTTCTGCTCAGCTCGTCCTCTTCGTGTTCTGCTCTTCGTTATCTTCGTGATTTTGCTCTTCGTGATCTTCGTGATTCAGCTCTTCGCTATCTTCATGTTTTAGCTCTGCTCGCCTTCTTCGTGTTCTGCTCTTCGTGATCTCGTCCTCTTCGTGATTCAGCTCTTTGCGATCTTCGTGATTCAGCTCTGCTCGCCCTCTTCGTGTTCTACTCTTCGTGATCTCGTCCTCTTTGTGTTCTGCTGAGCTCGTCCTCTCCGTGTTCTGCTCTTCGTAATCTTCATGATTCTGCTCTTCGGGATCTCGTCTTCTTCGTGTTCTGCCTACTCTCATTCACACTCCTAGTGGCCGGGGCTTCCGGCTCTCCTTCCCTCAAAAAAAATCCTTCGCTTCTCACACACCTTCCCTACTGAATAATCCCACTCTACTAGGGTCACCCCCCAGCCTTGCTCTCCTGCGTTCCCATGGGTGTTCCCCGCCGCCTTTGGCCTTCTTCCATTAATGACCCCTTCTTACAAAGCCTATTAACCCTATGACTACTAATCCCGTGTCACCCTTGCATTTAACAAAAGTGGGTGTTCCACTAACCAAGGAATATCTAAATCCAAACTTTGACCCCATGCCACATGGGTGTGCATGACCTCCAATAAGTGAGCTTTTAATCTAATTTCAAAGATGCGAAAACTACTTAATTGGCCTAGATTGAATTCCCCTTGTCTTGGGTTATGGCTAATTTTGCCAAGTGATGGTGAGGGTTTTTTTTCTTCCCCACTCCTTGGGGATTTTTGGTTATTTTTTTTATGGCTTTTAAGGCCTCCTTCTTCTTTTTTCTCTTTTCTCACCATCCTTCTTCTTCTTCTCCTAATTTTTCCCCGTGATTTCCTCACCGAGGCCAATGGCGGTCCCCGATTCGGTAGGAGGTAAATTCTTCTCCACCACTACTAATTTTAATTCTTTTCTATTGTTTTTGCTTTTTCTACCTTTTCTTCATTTTTTTTCCTTTCTATTTTTTTTTTTTGGCTAACTACATAAACTCCGCGATTGCCAATAAGTGGTTCCTAGTTAAGGAATTAGCGCATGGAAGGCTATTTAGCTATTTTGATCAAAAACCGCGAGCTAACCCATGGGATAACCTATCTCCACTACTAGTTAACCTTTATGGTCGCAATGCGTGGCCCATTGAACATCGTGGGCCGTTTTTGCGGCTCACAGATGGTCCACTTGTCGTGACTCCACGTGGTGCCAAGTATGTCTTGGTGATGGTGGAGCATTTTAACAAGTGGATTGAGTTTGTGGCCTTGCCAGAGGACTCTTCGGAGTTGGCGGCTATGGCATTTTTAGACCGGGTGTTGGCGCGATTTGGAGCGCCAGCTGAGGTGGTGACTGATCAGGGGCGTGAGTTCCTTGGTGCTTTTGAGGCTTTGTGTACTAAGGCTTTAATTGATCACTGTACTACTTCTCGAGATCATCCGGAAGCGGACGGATTGGCGGAGCGTGTTGTTCAAACGGTCAAGCGTGGGTTGCGGAAGTATGGATTGCTTCAGGGCGGCCACCTTGATTGGGATTTGATGATACCATGGATTGCCATGGGATATCGGTTCAGTAGGCAAGCCTCTTTAGCTGCTTTCAGTCCGTATCAGTTGTTGTACGGACGGGAGCCTATTCTATCCAGTTTAGTACGAGAGAAGTTGGCTCGAGTTGTGGATTTGGATGATCCAGACATGTGGGCTCAATGTTTACGTGACCGAGCGGAGTTCTTCAAGCGGGCCATGCCAATGGCCATGGAGAACTTATCTATTGCTCAGCATCCTGACACGCTATGGTATGCTCGTATTCGGAGTGGTGCCTACAGACCTCAATTGCGACGTTTTTCTATAGGAGATTATATATATTTGCAACGTGAGGCGCCTACGACGTTGGATGTCAAGGATGGGCGCACCATTCTTCGAATGAAGGATGTGTTGCCCAGTGGCATCTTGTTGCTGGAAGGCAAAGATGGCCGGGAGTATCGGGAGCATTGCAAAAACTGCGTGTCGTGCCATTTACCCATTGATGGTTCAATTCATCCTGAGTTGGCCATTGTGCTTGAAGGCCTTCCGTGTTTTGTGTGTGGTAAGAAGAACGGAGCCGCGACCATGTTGTTATATGACCATTGCCAACGTGGTTGGCAATAGGTTGCTTGATGCCGCCTCTTTCTTCTTTACCGCCCGGGGTTTGGATTTGCCCTCGCTGTCGGAGGTCTTCGAGTCACGTTTCATCCTAAGAAACGGCTTGAATTCTTCTTGGGCTGTTCATGGTGTGGTGCGTTGCCATCCAGTTGGAGTTCATTGCTTCGATTCACGGATAGGCAATGTGGGGATTGACTAAGGGATTGATAACAAAGTTGCCTAAGGCGATTAAAGATGGGGCTCACATTGCACCCGGCCTACCCTCTCTTTGTTACTTCTCCATATGTTTATTGATTCGGACGACGGACAACATCTTCGACTGGATGCGTACAGTTGTTCCAGCAACATCACCGTGGCGTTTAGTTTCGTTAGTGCTGTTTGGTCCTAGCTGGATAGAGGGTCTTTTTATCCGCTAGGGGGGGCACTTGAGGGTGTACTACGTTACTTGTTTTAGTGTATGTTTTTCGTTTATTTGATGTTGGTGAGGACTCTCGATCTGTTGTGGTTATCGATCTTTCTTTACACGACAAACCCCTAAGTGGAACGTTTCCCATGCCTTCTGCATTATAGCTCCTCTTGGACTTTTTTTTTATTGGGAACGTTTTTGGCAATACTCCATATGCTTAAAATGGAACAATTCTTGGGCACACTAGTACAAGCTACAATAATTTCTATAAAGTGAGATCAAAGTAAAATGTATAGATTTTGGAGTGCATTGTCTACTAGATTTTGTGCATGGTATATCAAGCTCGTGAATTCTCTCGAGCCTTGTGAAGACCTGCGGCATCAAAGCATTGCACTGTGGTTGAAAGAAAGGGATGAAAATTTACTTCCAGGTCAAATGAGCTTTTTGGATACTATAACAACTATTGAGAGGCAACAAGGAATTCCAAAAGTGGCTATATTGAGCTCAAAAGCTAGAATATAAATAGAGCTACTAATGGTACATTGTGAAATTCTTGAAAGATTAATGAAAATTATCCACAAAGCTGACAACATAAGAAGTAGTTGGTTACCAGTGAGACAATATCCGTGAATACCACATAGATATAACAAGGGTATATCATGGATGTTACATGATATCCTCCACCTATTATGTATTTGAATAGCTTACTTTACTACTACAAAATTTAGGTTGTAGCATTTCTACTCATTTTTAAAATTAATTTTGGGATCCCTAGAGGCAACAACTATTGTGAGGCAATGTGAGTTTCCAAGTAAGATGGGGACGAATGATATTGTAAAATATTACGGTAGGCGCTGCCAAGTGCGGTGAAGCAGATGGTTGAACCAGATATAATAAGCTTCTATACCCACTTCCGATGTACAATCGGCTCTCTATAAATGTTACCCCTCGGGAGCGGGATTTTTGGTAACAATTATGAAGTTATAACATGTAACGTTTACAGAACTAGATATCGACGAGTAATAACACTTATAAAAATAACACTTATGAAACTCAATACCGATGGTTAGTAACATTTAAAGGAATAGCACTCATGAAGCTTGATCCATGAGGAATTCCAAAATGTGAATTTGTGGATTTAGGGTTTGTGGGTTAAGGGTTTGAAGGTTTGAGGATTTGTGAATTTGTGGATTTAGGGTTTGTGGGTTAAGGGTTTGAAGGTTTGAGGATTTGTGAATTTGTGGATTTAGGGTTTGTGGGTTTGTGAATTTGTGGGTTTGGAATTTATAGGTTTGTGAATTTGTGGGTTTGGAATTTATAGGTTTGTGAATTTGTGGGTTTAGGGTTTGAGGGTTTGTGAATTTGCGGGTTTAGAATTTGTGGGTTTTTGAATTTGTGAGTTTAGGGTTTGTGAGCTTGTGAATTTGTGGGTTTAGGTTTTGTGGGTTTAGGGTTTGTGGGATCGTGAATTTGTAGGTTTTGGGTTTGTGGGTGTGAATTTGTGAATTTTATGGTTTGTTTGTGTGAATTTGTGGATTTTAGGATTCGTGGGTTTGTGAATTTGTGGGTGTTAGGGTTTGTGGGTGGCAAGTAAAATCTAATGGAACTTACCAAACCTCCACTAAAATCTCAACTAACTTTATCCTCTACTAAGTTCTTACTACCCTACGCTATGGTCAGTTTTGTACATAATTAATTCAAAATGAGGCCTTGTCCAAAATTTTGGAAATTTCAAGAGATTCGGCTAGGCGATATCTATGTAATATCAAGGTGACACCCGTGCAAGATCTAGGTGATACTTGTGCAATACCTACGTGATACCTATGTGATATCCATTGTGTCGAACCACATGTGACAAAAATAAAGAAATGCTTCAGCACTTGCCTGCCGAAACTGACCATAGCGTACGGTACCTCCATCCACTGGCGCTAAATTTGGCCATAACTTATAGGAGGGATGGGTGTATGATGTTTTCGCCAAAAGTAACACTTATAGAATCATTTTAACAAAGGGAGCGGAACATGTTATAACACTTAACATATAACACTTACTAGTTTTAATTTTGAGGTTTTTTTGGGGAGCGAGGATTTTAGTAACACTTACGCAAATCTAACACTTATAGAGGTAACATTTATAGAGAGCCGATTGTATGGACATTACAAGTATAGAAGGTCAAAAGGTTTTAATGAGCAGCTAGACTAGCTCCGTGTTTCCAAGTGAGAGAATGAGGAGTTGTTTGCAAGATTTTTCCCATAGACCAATTTTAGAGGTAGTTGAAGGGTGTAGCATCTTCAAAAAGATTGTGGAAGCAATGGAGGCTCAATAATTATCATTGAACATTTTTATTTTTTGTAAACTCAATTTGTTATAGAATGAAAAAGTCAATAGTTGAAAAGAAGGTATACTGTATACCACATCTTGTCCTAGAGAAAATGAAAGTTAAAATGTTTGAAATCTCCAATTTTTATGTGGAAAAGAAGAAGTTTGTTTGGTACCCTACAATGCAGGGTGTAAGTATGTTTGACTTGTGATAAAATGGGACCTTTTCAACAAAGACAAGAATTTTCTTCAATTATTCCAATTAATATAATATTATCAATTATTACTTTAAAAAAATCAATGTTAATGGAAGCTTTTAGCAAAATTTTAGAGCTATCTAGAATTCAAGATTTTTCTAAAGCTCGAGTGTGTGTGTTTGTGTGTGGATTTTTATATGTATATATATATATATATATATATATATATATATATATATATATTCCTATGAAGCTATAACCATGCCACATATTCACAAAAAAGTTTTGGAAAGTTTTGATAAAAAAATGACATGAGAAGAATATGCCCAAATTGTGAAATGTCCTCCAAAGGGCAAAGTGTCCCTTGGAAATTAATTTCCTCTCTAATGGGGCAAACGCACTCCTTTATTGACACACATCTAATCTGCTCTTTGATTGCCACTTGCTTCATTTTTCATTAGTTACAATTTATTGGTTCTTATGAATCCTAATAAGAATTTAAATCATTTCCATCTTTCATTCCAAAATGGAAGGACTACCCCAACATTAGCTATTATAGAATGTTCTGTATCTGAATACATACAATTTGATACATTTTTTTGTTTGTAATTTTCATTTTAAAATTTACTTTTAAAATTATTATGACATCAATTGGGATTTTCCATAATATAGGTTGTGATTTTCATGATATCGATTGAATACAATTTTCATTAATTATTTCTATGTCACCAATTGGATACATTTTCTAATTTGTGTAATAACAAAAGAAGCTCCATTGCAAGTAGCTGATGTTTGTGCACACTTTTGTTCTTATCTGATTGCAAAACAACAATTAATTTTAATTGAAGCCTTAAGTCCCTTTCCTCAATATTTCCCTCTGTGTTGGAAACACAATTTCAAGTGATTGTTCTTGCTTCAATGCAAAATAATGGGATGCCATACAATTCTCTAAAAAATTGTTTCTCAAGCTGATCATCCTCAGAAATAAACTCAAAACTTCATTCTTTCCCAATATTGGAGTTATTTGTACAGTAATACAAAGTTCCTAGAAGATACCGGTGTTTTGATTAATAACATTATTGTTTTTTTATTATCAATATCTAATAGACATGAGAGAGTTTGGTAGTATATCTTTAATAACTCCTTAAGGACTAAAGCCTTTTTGAACTTGTAGATGTTGGCATCCATAATAGATTTGAATGTGATTTATATGTACATGGTAAAGACATTCTAAATTATAAATGTTAAATAAATTATAAATTATGTATACGATATTGAGATTATGTACATTGATATCGAGAGAAGAAGATCAGGTGTTGGTTGAGTTGCAATTAGCCACCTACAGGAAAAGAGAAGGCTTATTCTCAGATCCAATTTCAGTGCGTCTTGCCAAAGAACTTTCTCCACATGCTTGGTGGGCACGATATGGTGGGGCCACACCTCAATTGCAAACTCTTGCAATCAAAGTTCTTAGTTAAGTTACGGTAGCTTCAACTTGTGAGAGAAGTTGGAGTACTTTTGAATTTGTTCACAGCAAATTGAGGAATAGATTGATAGTAGAAAAAACTACTGATTTGGTTTTTATTTTCAGTAGCTTGTGTTTAAAGATTTTTGATTCAAATTACAAAGAAGAAGTGATTGAGAGGTCCGAGGATGAAGAAGTAGTAGAAGAAGATGATGTTTTGATGTAATTAAGTTTTTCTATTTAATTGAAGTTTCTATAAACATTCTTTACATTTACAAATTATTTGTGGTTCAATATGTTTAACATGGTATTTTGTACTAAAGCATGTACTTGGGCGTACTCGGAGTACATGGAGTACATGGAGTACATGGAGGGAGTACATGGAGTATATGTACTCGTACTCCGAGTACGAGTACATGTACTCCGTACTTGATAACCTTGTCAGGCAGGCCCAGCCTTGCCCTTAAGGGCTTCATCGAAACGGGGGGCCGCCTCGCTGCCCAGGCCAACTCCATGCCCGTCCCTCCCCCCAACGCCCCGATACCCGCCGCCTCTCCCCCATACCCGCCGCCTGTATGGCCGGTTCTCTCACCCCTCCCTCGCACGTCCTCCAAAACTTCAAAACTACTCCAGAACTCAAACAACTCTAGGCCCACAAAGGACACCACACTTTGACTACAATTATCTTTAAATCCGTACGGTCAAAATTCACAAAAAAATTCCCACATCTTCTCATGCAAGTTTAGTAGAAGATCTTACGGTTAAATTTTCAAAAATTCAAATCTTGGTAGTTTTAAACCAAGGGAGTCCACATTTGTCTAAATGTCTTAGTCCTTTAGATGCTACTACACTCATCCCTCCCATAAGTTATACCTCTCATAAGTTATAATTCCGCTAACTTATAATCTTAGCTAACTTCACTTCAACTAACTTATAACCACTGTTAGTGTAAAACCTCCACTAAATTATACCTCCACTAAGATAGATTGCTACACTAAAGATCACATTTAGTGTATGTCGCACTAATTGATTTTTAAATGCTATAACTTTTTACTTTTGATGAGAATTTTTTACTAAGAGCATAACTATCTATACTACTTAAAGAGACGGATCATTGAAGATGTAGTTGGTAAAAATATTCTCTAAGAGTAAAGAGTTAAAGCATCTATAAACCAATTAGTATGACATACACTAAATGTGATCGTTAATGTAGCTAGGGTTTGAGGAATTTGTGGATTTGTGGATTTGTGGGTTTGTAGGTTTTTGGATTTGTGGGTTCGTGAGTTTTTAGGGTTTGCCGGTTTGTGAGTTTTTGGGGTTTGCGGGTTTGTGGATTTGTGAGTTTGTGAATTTGTGGATTTGTAGGTTTTAGGATTTGTAAATTTGTGAGTTTGTGAATAACATTAGTAAATTTAGGGTTTATGGGTTTGTGAATTTGTGGGTTTAGGGTTTATGGGACTGTGAATCCACAAATTCACACAAACAAACCATAAAATTACCAAATTTGCACCCACAAACCCTAAACCCTCAATTCCACAAATCCACAAACCTTAAATCCACAAATTCACAAATCCACAAATCCTAATCCACAAATTCACAAATCCACAAACCCTAAATTTACTAATTTAATCACAAACCCACAAATTTACAAACCCTAAAACCTACAAACCCACAAATTCACAAACTCACAAATCCACAAACCCGCAAACCCCAAAAACTCACAAACCGGCAAACCCCAGAAACTCACAAACCCAAAAACCCAAAAACCCACAAACCCACAAATCCACAAATCCACAAATTACACAAACCCTAGCTAGCAATATAATTTAGTGGAGGTTTTACTCTAACAGTGGTTATAAGTTAGTTGAAGTGAAGTTAGCTAAGATTATAAGTTAGCGGAATTATAACTTATGAGAGGTATAACTTATGGGAGGGATGAGTGTAGTAGCATCTAAAGGACTAAGACATTTAGAGGAATGTGGACTCCCTTGGTTTAAAACTACCAAGATTTGAATTTTTGAAAATTTAACCGTAAGATCTTCTACTAAACTTGCATGAGAGGATGTGGGAATTTTTTTGTGAATTTTGACCGTACGGATTTAAAGATAATTGTAGTCAAAGTGTGGTGTCCTTTGTGGGCATAGAGTTGTTTGAGTTCTGGAGTAGTTGTGAAGTTTTGGACGACGTGCGGGAGGGGTGAGAGAACCGGCCACAGAGGCAGCGGGTATGGGGGAGAGGCGACGGGTATTGGGGCGTTGGGAGGAGGGACGGGCAGGGAGCTGGCCTGGGCAGCGAGGCGGCCCCCCATCTCGATGAAGCCCTTAAGGGCGAGGCAGGCCCAACGATCTTGGTCAGCGAATTAGCGTCCTAGGTCAGGATGGCTTCCTTCTCGCGTGCACTACTCTCTCGCTCGCTCCTGCTCGCGTGCTCGAGCATCGCTCTGCCACTTAGGTTGAAGGGTTTAGGGTGCTGGGGTTACGCGTGAGGAAGAAGACGATGTCGATGTGAGAAAGTGGTGACAAATGTGAAAGAGCGTAGACAGGAGGAGGGATGGATATTCGGACACGTCATCCGAATCCAAGCCCCGACTGGTTACAACAACAATATTTGTACAGCATTCATTAAACCAGGTGTATGGACACATCGCTTACAGGAGCGTGAGAGAGAGGATATTTTGAAGTGTTCCTGTTCTTTATTTGAGCAATGTGATGCATATTGCTTTTGATTCCTTGGCACTTGACGGAGAAGCTCAAGGCGGAGCTAGGGGGAATTTCAGGAGGAGCTCGTTGCTCTCGCCACAATGGATGTCTCAGGCTTGTTTGTTGTCTCGATTATTGCTAAGAAACATGCTAAGGAGGTTAGTATAGCTTCCATTCTGAAATATTGCCTCGAGAGGTCTTCGCCGCTATGTAGTTGTTAAGACTTTATGCCTGTGTTTCTATCGCATACATTTCTGTCGCTGGGATTGCGTTAGAGTCGTAGGCATGGCTTGGTGTGAGTTTCGGCTACGTTCTTTTCACAGGGTGCATTTTAGGTGGCACGTTGTAGAGATTGGCATGAATGAGTGTCTGATTGGATGAGGTGGATCTTGCAGACAAAGTTTTTTGCTCCAAGACGTCGACTTTGGAAGTCTATGAAACTCATACAAAGGATATTATCGCATGAGCTGTCGCAGGATGTAATCGTTAGTTTTCTTCACTTTCAACTTCCTGCTGATAATACTCTAATTATAATGCTTGAAGCCAACAGAATTACAAAAAGGGAAAGGTTATTGTTCGAATAAGACTCGGACTGTCAATTATAGAAATCAGACGAGTTATAGAGCTTGATTTCCTCTTATTTGAAGCATATGATACTCTCGACTGTCTCATATGTACAAAGGCATACCACAGTTTGTGAAGGTTTCTTTCAGAATTTCATTGATCGCCACTGAACACTTGTGAACGTAGTTTCGGGTCTACACCTGACTCGTCTTCTGTAGTCTTGACATCACGTGCGCCATGTATTTGACATAGGCACAGTCTTTGCTTATGGACAAACGGGCAGTGGCAAGACTTATACCATGTGGGGATCCCCGCAGGAACCCGGAATCATACCTCTGGCTGTGCAGAAGATATTTAATAACATTCACGAGGTGCGTGACATTTCTATTCATTCCTTGCTTTACAAGTCTACGTCGAAACCTATGACGTGTTGAGCTCGAATGTAACAGGCTGAAAATCGTGAGTTCCTATTGCGTGTTTCCTACATGGAAATTTACAACGAGGAAATCAACGACCTGCTGGCTCTTGAGAATCGGAAACTGCAAGTTCATGAAAACGTTGAGGTCTGTTTGAGCTATGCTTTATGATAGCTTAGATTGTATAGAGTCCATCATATTCACATGGTGTTCTATATTGCAGCTTTCAAATTTCGATATACGTGGTCAGCTTATTACATCAATTTAAAAATATAGCAAGAAGGATATAAGCATAAATCTCCTCAAATTTTTTATGTCCTCTGTTGCTTGCAGAAAGGAGTATTTGTCGCTGGATTGAAAGAGGAAATTGTGGTCAGCCCGAAGCAAGTCCTCAATCTAATGAAAACGGGAGAGAGTATGAAGTATTCCTTAATCTCGTTAGATTTCGTGCTCCTGTTTACTAGTGATTCGTTTTGAAAGGTATTGTTGAACTTTCCCTCGAATTAGCACCAAAATGATTTTTCAAACGTCCTGCGTGTTCTTGCAGAACATCGACATGTTGGAGAGACGAACATGAATGTTTACAGCAGCAGGTCTCACTCAATCTTTCGTATGGTAGGCCTCTCTTGCTCTCTACATCTTGTTAAGCATCATTGAAGTTCTGGATTGTTCGATTTTAGACTGTTTGTTCTGAATTGTTTGAATTGTGAGAGAATTGGCTGGACACTTGCTTTGCTTCAAAATCTGCTAATACCATATACTTCGTGCAGGTGATTGAGAGTAGAGATAGGAGCCATGATGATCCTGCTGGTCTTGCTACAGTACAATCTTGTGATGCGGTCAGAGTGTCTGTTCTGGTGAGTGCACGTTGTCTTTTGTGAGGTGATAGCTCGTTCTCCGATGTTCATTAGGTGAAGAGTGATCAACTTAATATTAACCGATTCTGATTGTATGCACGGAATTGGTGTTGTTTGCTGGACAGAACCTTGTTGATCTCGCGGGGTCAAAACGTGTTGCTAAGACAGGAGCTGAGGGGGCTCGATTGAAGGAGGACACGCTCATCAATGAGAGTTTGATGACCCTTGGGACGGTCATTAACAAACTCAGTGAAGGGGTTGAAAACCAAGGGTCAGCCCGCGCACATTTGTCCAGAATTCTCTACTTTGTTTCATTTGAATCGATTCTTGTTCTTCACGAGTTTTTATATAATATGTAGCGTAGAGACAACATGTAGTTGGTCGTTCTTACATGCACAAGGTTGTTGCCATTTTGAGACGTTATGCCATAGAATCTCTCTTTAGTCAAAGTATTTGAAGCAGGTTGAAGAAAGGAATATAATAATTGTCATTTCAGTCATACTTAACTGCTTTGCTTGGTAATCTGATAAAGAGTTTCTTGCTTTGCATAGGGGCCACGTACCATATCGTGACAGCAAGTTGACCAGAATTCTGCAACCAGCCTTAGGAGGCAATGCAAAGACTGCTGTTATTTGTAATATAACTCCGGCTCAGGTTCGCTGACAATTCTCTATGTATCTACTAGAATGTCTCCAGTTGTTTCTATTTTGAAGTATCTTTGTACGTCTCAAAGTTCTTTTGCAGTTGTTATAAGGATATTATGTGCTACTTATAGGAACTCCATCGGAATTGACTTCCTAATTGTTCAGATTCATGTTGATGAAATGAAAGGCACTCTGTTCTTTGCTAGCAGAGCTAACCGTGTCACCAATCGTGCACAAGTTAACGAGGTGCGTCACGTACTCCATGCTGGCATCACTTGATATGCGAATGGCTGGATTCGTCTTTCATCTCCTACTCTGATCGGTTGCAAGTTGAATTTTCTCGTGGTTGATTTTTTTGTGTATTGTAGTTTAGATTATGACCGATGCTAGAGTACTGAAGCGGCAGAAGAAGGAGATTGAGGAACTCCGGAACAAGTTGCGCGTAAGACGGCAATACTCTTCTTATTGCTTAGCAGTATCTGTCCGTCGGATCGCTACAAGACACCAAAATAAATGAAGATCGTAGTCAAGATTGTATATTGTTATTACCATCGT
Organism: Bryoerythrophyllum caledonicum; assembly: GCA_963971425.1. Lineage (NCBI taxonomy): Eukaryota > Viridiplantae > Streptophyta > Bryopsida > Pottiales > Pottiaceae > Bryoerythrophyllum > Bryoerythrophyllum caledonicum. The sequence continues at coordinate 7,200,280 of OZ020524.1, forward strand.
TAAAGCCGCTTTCATTTTGACACTGTTTTGGAATCGGTTATTTCGATATCCCTTTTTACTCATGGTCTTAATGTTCACTGATAAGGCCCTCATTGCAGGAAAACCATTCTGATCATTGGGATGCTGAAATTTTGAACTTGCGAAATGTGGTTCTTAAGGTACTGCTCATTCACTTAGTCCTCGTCCATCATCGTTGCAAAATAAAATGCTTCTTAAATTTATGATAATTTTGTGAGCTCGTTTAGATGGAGCTAGAGCGACAGCGCATGGCGCTTGAGCTACAGCAAGAGAAGAAGGCTCAAGCAGAGCGCGAGCGACGTTTGAAGGAACAAGAACAAAAGATTGAGAACTTGACCTCTATGGTAATCAATTCTGCTGTGGACGATTGTGACCTTGATAGACAAAATATAAAGGTACGCATGTCTCTAAAGTTCATTTATTTTCATCTCTTCTGTCCATCATTTTAGGTGCCGCAAGTTTAGGTGCGTTTTCATCGTTTTAGGTGCCGCAAGTTTACCAGCTTGTCTTGGTTATCACATTCATTTTTGAAAATTTAATCAATTTCATTCATGTATTTTACGAAATGGCTATTGAAAGCAGACGCTGATACAATCTCTGTTTGAATTTTAGCTGGATCTTTCTTCGTTTTGAAAAGGGGCCGCTGATCAACCATCTGACACCGTTGAATCCCTCAGCTGCAGCTACAAGAAAATAAGAAGCTTTTCCCACTCGCAAAGTCAATGTTCTCAATGAGAAGAGAGAGACTCCCACCTCTGCCCCCATCATTTGAGAGCCTAATGGAAAGTGAAGACACAGTGCCACCCTTGTTGGAGTTAGATGAAAATCCCTTGACTGAAGAGTTTCAAAGCTTTCCATTATCTGGGTCCAGTATAGAATCAATCTTCCAGAAGACCCCACCCGTTTTCTTGTGCGGAAGAAAGAGAAGGTCAACAGAAACGTCTGTGGACGAAGAGGTGAGTAATTCTTGCCAGGACAAGCTAAGAAATAATGATGTACTTTACTGACCAAGATGTACTTCGTAAATCAACTAACAATGTGCTCATGGTAGGTTTAAAATTGAGAGGTTTAGACAAGTGGTTACTGGATTTCTGAGTCTTTTGTTGTTTCAGATTTCTTTGTGTACATGACCTAGATGTCTTGCACAGCTCTGCTCTTCACATGACTGTTTCCAGAAGTATCTCCGGGGAACTAGAACGCCGATGAGATCCGTTAAATGGACAAGCTTGTTGAAAGATGATTTTGTTGTTGTGAAACAGCGAAGGCAACAGCTTGGAGAACTGCAAGCACAATATGACGACTTTCAGCTTCAGCACGAAATCCTTCAGCACAAAGTAAGTGCTTTTGACTTCTATTTTCTCATTTGGAGGCTTGAACTAGAGCTTAAAATTACTGGCAATAACTCTCTCTGATAGTCAATTGTGCTTTTTAATAATCTGCATGGTGTGTTGCATTGAGCTGAACTTTGTCTTCCTAATACCGGTTTCTTACAAAATTGATACCTTTCCACATGCGAGAAAAAGTTCTGGAAATAAAGGAGTTGAAGGAAGAATCGGCGTTTGCACAATCTGCTGTCAACAAATCTCAGAAACTGGATAGTGGAGCTTCTCAATCAGAGGATAGGAGAGGCAAAAGCTTGGATGGCTGGGAGTCCGATGGAAACGTTAAGCAGATGAGAGCTCTGGTATGACTGGAACTCGAAGTTACTTTCTTCTTGGCATTTTTCTCTCGATATTTTTTACAAATCATAGTTGGATCCAACATGAAAACAAGAGTTTTAGTCAAGCTTCAGTAGTTTCACATTTGTATACTGTTAAACAAATTGTGTGTGCTTTGTACACTTAAGAGTTGCTGTGACCGGAATCTGTCTGAGCAGATCCAAAATCTTGAGCGGGAAAAAACTTGTATGGGGAAGGAATTGGAATCTCTTAAAGCTCAATCAGCTATTCAAACAAGTTCTGCAGACTCCGATTTGAAGACGGTACTATTTCAAATTTTCTAAATGCAATGATACTCAGCGTTTGTTCTTTGCAGTAGTGGTGTCTGTATTGTTGAGGTTGCAAGCTCGAAATGCTGGTAAATCTTGTAATTTCCTAAGAGCATTTTAATGTTACTGTTCATTCATGATTGGAAACTGCTTTGTTTTGATCTCCAGTTGCAGTTAGAGCTCAAGCAATCAGACGTAGATGCAGCCAATGCCAAGGTCAATTCAAGCGTTGCCCTTCAGCAGATTATGGACTTGCAGAAAGAGCTCGAGGAATCAAGAGAAGATGCAAAAGTAAATCCAAGTCACGCCCTTCAGCAAATTACCGACTTGCAGCAAGAGCAGCAATTAGGCCTTGACCAGCAAGCTGCACTGGCTGCTCACTTCAATGAACCGACTCTTGAGGTTGAGACCGCCAAGAGTGGTCCACAAGCCTTGTTTATGGCAGCTGTTGACAGTACTAATGCGCTCAAGGCCACTTTGATGAAACTTCAGGTAAGACATGGCAATCAGGAATATAACCCATGTTTTTGTAATGTAACGGTGGAGAGCAGCTGGTTCTGCGAGACCCTTTCAGAACAAAAACGATGGCGAAACTTGCACCTTCACGTTTGATGCTTGATTGAATTTTCCTGTTTTGACGTGCAGATGACTGTACCGTTTTTGTTCTTACTGGTTTGTTAAATTCTGACTATTTTTAAGTTAGCGTATGTCTGAAGGTTCTCACCAACTTGAGGGTATATGTATGTTCCAGGAGTCTGTTTTTGATGTAGAGTCTTTGAGAGCAGCTGTTGAAAATCAACGTTCTAGCAGTCTCCGGAGCAATCGTGAAGCCTTACTGAAGGAGCATGACTCGCTGTTTAGTGTCCTTCGAACTGTTGAAAAGGAAAGAGATGCTTTTTCTGAGATCTCGAAACAAGTCCAAGCTAGCTTAAAATCACTCGAAGAGAGCGTTCGTGCTGTAGAGGCTCAACTCCCTCAGAAATGCACTGAGCTTGAAATTGCTAGACGAGAATATGGAGAGCTGGTGGCTAGCCATGAGGCCTTGAACATAGAGAAATGTAAAATAAGTGAAGTGTGCTATAGGTCTGAGGAGGATCGAAATTGTCTTTGTAGAGAACTTGATGGTCAAGGGCAAGAACTGGCTGAAGCTGTGTGGAGACTCGAATCGGGGCAAGCACAAAGACTTGAGGATGAAAAGCAGTTGTTTGAGTTGCAATTAGCACTCTCAAAGAAGAACGCTGAACTTGAGGCTCTTAAGGTTAAGATTGCAAATCTCACAGCAGAAAAGGTGTAGTGGCTTTCATTTAATATGTTTCTGACTTTTTTGTTCTTTTTCACCTTAGGCTCATCTTTCAGTTGTGTCATGTTCTCTCAGACGTCCATCTTTTGTGTTATACGCCACTGTAGCACATTCTAACTCATGTGAGGTTGCTTGGGGTTGCAGTGTGCAATAAACCACCGTGCTTTTGTATACTTGCTCACGGGTTGATCAATCTTGTATACAGGTTGAAAGTATGAAATCTATTAAGCTGGAAATGGAGGATGCAAAAGTCACGTGGGATCGAGAGGTGCAAAATCAGAAAGAAATCATCGAAGCGGCTAGTATCGAGTAGCTTGCTCTTGTTGAGGAGTGCAAGGCTCTTAGGTCTGCTCTGGTTTCTTCTTTTGAAGAAAGAGAAGCGCTCAGGGTGCAGAATTTTCAAGCTCAGACTGAACTAAAGGAGTTCGGTCTGGAGGTTCAAAGACAACGCCAGGCGATCGAAGTTGCAGAGAGGGAGCTCGAAGTAGCAAAGCATGAGAGTATGAGAGCTGCGGAGGTGATTGCTGATCTTCGAGAAGCATTTTCTTAGAAAAATGATGAGATTGTGTTCCTGCAAACCCAAATCGAGACATTCGGTGCGAAAACCTCTTCCTTGGAGGATAATTTGGATAAGAAAGTCCAAGAACTTGAATTGGCGCAGCAGCGGGAGGACACGCTGACCTTGGAGTTAATGGATGCCCAACGTCGACTTATAAATCTCGAAGCGCTTCTTGTAGAGAAGGATGAGAGGATAAAAGTTTTAAGCGACGATCTCGCAAGCCTTGAGGCGGACTATTCCGGCATGAGGGAAGATATTAACTGTAAAGTTGCTGAGATGGAACAGCTAGTTCAGCTTACAAGCGCCGAGCGAGCACTTTTGGAGGAAAAGAATGACGTCGTCGTTGTTGATCTCCAGAGAGTCGAGGAAGAGCGTGATGAGCTGCTGAAGATAGTTCGAGAGCTTAAGGAGGAGAGTGCGCAACTAAAGATGCTTCTAAGTGATGAAGAGTCCCAATCCAGAGATGCCAAGATGAAGATGACCTCACTTAGTACTCACATCAATGAGCTTCAAGAATTATTAGAAACGAAGCATGCTGAAATAGAGCAGTTGGAGCAGGAAAAGCATGGTTTGGCTGCTGGTGAGGTTTCTCGCAGAGAAGAGCGCGAAAGCGAAACTCGAGCGCTTCAAGCTTTGCTATCAGAGAAGACTGCAGAACTGGAGCAAGTGCAGCTGGAGAATAGTAGTTTGGTTCGAAGAGTGGGTGCTGTTGAGCATTCATTGACAGCAGAGTGTGCACAGAGAATCGAGGAGGTTCAAGCTTTATTAGCACAGAAAATTGCAGAATTAGACCATATGGAGCAGGAGAAGAATTGGTTGGTTGAAAGAATGACTGCTGCCGAGCAGTCACAAACGGAAGAGCTTGAAAGGAAAATTCAAGAGCTCGTAATAGCCGTATCGAGTCTGCAAACAGTGAATTCGGAGATTCACGAGCAGTTGAAGGAATCCGAATTGCGCCTGAATGAAAGCATTGGGGGGAAAGAGAAAGCGTCCAAGGAAAATGAGGCTCTCCTTGATGGCACCAAGCAGTTGCTAGAGAGAATCTCATTTCTGGAGCATGAAGGTGAACAACATCTAGTTGAATTGAGGCAACTGAAAAATAGATTGACATCTGCAAACTCTGAAATTGAGGATGCAGGCAAGGAATTAAATGATGTTCATGCTTTGTTGACCGAGAATCAAAAAGAACGGCTGACATTGCAGCTAACCCTTGAGGAGGTGGAAAAGTGTATGGTGAGTAGTCCTTCTACGCTTATGGTAATTGAGGTTCGACACAATCTGCTCCAGCACGACAAATTAGAGTGAATTACGACAGATATTGTCCGGAATATTTTGAGAGAGGCAATAGACGATTTCCTGCCCAAGCTGGCTTTTCATCTTATTTGCGTGTCTGTCATAACAGGTTGGTGTGCAAGAAAGGTTGAGCACCAAGGAAATTGACTTGACGTCAACAGCTGCAGCTCTGTCGGAGATCAAATCGAAATTTGAGGTATGGCGTAATTTCTTTTTTACGAGGAAACATTTAAGAGAAGGTCAAATCATACGACAAGTCGTCCTTAACTTAATATTTCCATTGGATTTTGAATTTCACTTGGCTCGTTGTTAATTCATGCGATGATACGTCTCGAGTATGTTCTTCCATCTCCTTATACCTGTTACCTGACTCCTCGTCAATTTGATAAAGATAACCTGAGGAGCTTTCTCATCTAATCAGGCTCTCCAACAGCAGCACAACACAGAATCATCTCAGTGGAAGTCAGATATTTTGGGACTGTGCAAGGAGCTCAAGACTGCAGAGGCTGCGCCTGCTCATCCAGAGAAGGAGCGAGATGGCCTGGTAAGAATCTTGAGACGTTGAAGACCAAATTGGGTGATTTTGAGGCAAAGTTCAAGTTAACCTTGGTTGAAAAAAGCAAAGTCGAGGTAGGTGACTTTCATTATCTTGTGCAATAGCCCTGATGTATAAAACGCACTTGCACTTCTCGGGCTATATTAAAGTAGTCAGTTAGTAATTCCATGCATATTTTATCATTGTCACCTCTAAACTTGGCCTATTTTTATGGGTTTGCGTACTGAGAGATTGAATACTGAAAGGGAAGTGAAACAGCTCCAACAGAGTACAACTTTGCCTAATAAGCGTGAATCGATAGCGGATAAGCGACGGGCGGTAGTGGACTTAAGCTCAATGGTTGACAATTTAGGTATGTTTGGAGGGCAACCGGTGTCGCGTTGTAAATTAATATATTGTGTGAAAATATTAAAGATGTTGCCTTAGACATCGGATAGAATATGAGGAGAAGGATACAAAAGGTTGGGGTCGTGGAGAAATCCACGGTTTGGTTCAATGGGGGGTAACCGGAGCTTGTTAGCATAACTTGGAAGCCTGCATCTTGTCACTGTAGCTCAGGGAAGCGTAGGTGGCCGGTTGGCTGCTTATTTCCTGCTTTCACTAGCAAGTACCAAGTTGCAACTATCCAGGCCGTTCAACGAGTTTGATAAAGCTCGAACCCGGAACCGGCAGGCAACAATCGACGGACCTTGACAGCCAACCAAGTCCGCAACTTGGCGACCATTAGTGAACTCAAGGTGGCTTTATACAACTGTTGAGGGACTGTACAATGTCGCCACCTTGTCCTTTAGCCAGATCTTTTGATGCGGACTACTTTTAGTTAAAATAGAATTATTTATGGCTATTTGAGTAATTCAGTGAAGGCAAGCTTCTTAAAGAAGTTACTGAGAGATATAAAAAGGAAGATAGTTTCTTTGCCTCACATGATTTGTTTCAAGCCAATAGCTTGGATAGCTTAGAGTTGATAGTATGGATTCTCAAGACCCAGATGAGTGGGAGTTGTCGTTATCGCAATTACCGGAGGATCCGTTTCAATCTTCTCAGCCATCAACTTCCAGACGGCGAGTGCGAGATGAAGCGGGGCCTTCCGAGCGTCGTGTTCAACCACGTCCAGATCCAAGTCTACGGCAACTTGCATTTGTGAATCTACAACCGGACGCGAAAATTCTAGTGATTGTATTGGAGGCTGAAGCTTCATTGACGGGTGGCCGTCAGATGGTGTTTGAAGGGTGTTTTGAAAATACCAATGAAGGCCAAATGGTGAGTCGCTTTTCTAATGAGATGGGCCACCGTCTTTGGCTTCGAGGGCCGCTGACCTTTTTAAGCGATGAACGGAGAGCAAGTTATGTTTCAGCGGTACTCCGTCAAATTCTAGAGTTTTTATATGGTTAGATGAAGGTAGAATCCATTTAGTTGTTAATATAGGAGTTTGTTATATGTTTATGTTTACATTAGATCAAGATCCAAGAAAGAAAAAGAAAAGAAACTAAGAAAAAGTTTGACCGTCTTAGAATTCTTTTGGAACCACACCTTTTGAAGCCCAATGGTTGGGGTTTCTTTCCTATCTTATCTTGATAGACTTTAGAGTGCTTTTGGAGGTTAACCAATAGGCTTTAGATGCCCATGTGGCTTAGGCATGGGCTGATGTGGAAGGATAAGGGGCGACTCTCCTTTCCTCTTGGTGTGTGTTTTTGGTGTGTAGAGAGTGCTGTGAGAAAATTCCCGAGAGGAAGATCGGGCGGTGTGTACTCGTTTTTTATGAGAATGTTATGAAAATTTGTGAAGTTGTTCCTTGTGAAGTTGCGCTTCTTTGAGCGGTGTTTTTGTTCAATTTGGAGTTCATACGCAAAAGTTACGAGAGATTGAGTGAGGAGTAGTTGGCCGCTACCCAATTAGAGGAGCAGCAACTTCGGGCCTTCACCATGGCTTCGATACTTTGTGTTCGGACTTGAAATTTGAGAGAAGTATACCTCATTGAACTAGCTTTCTAAGAAGCTATCACTCGACTCATTTAAGTGTGCTATGAAAAAGTTATAGTCATCTAAGTAGAAGAGAGTTCTGCTGTCTTGGAAGTGAAGAGGCGTGAGTTTTAAGCTCACATAACTTTTAGTTAGTAGATTAGTTTGAAGTGAACTTTAGAGGAATTGTAGCTTATTAAACTAGCTTTCTATAAAGCTATTATACGCTCATTTAGAATCGTAGTATAGAAGTTATAGCCGCCAAAGTTGGAGGGGTTTGCTGCCATCGACATAAGAAGGCACAAACTTTGAACCTCCATAACTTTTAGAAGGTAGTTTAGAATAACCTGAGATTTTGGAGGGTGTTAGCTTATTGCACCAGCTTTCCAAAAAGTTATAGTACTTGATATTTGGCGGCTCGAACCATCTGTGGCATCAATTAGAAGCTCGCAGCTAGTGTGGTAAAGAACTTTGGGAGGTCTTTTGTGTTTTTGAACACTTCAAGACTTGAAGATAAGAAGACATGAAGACTTGAAGATAAGAAGACAAGAAGACTCGCGTGTTGTGGCTTGTGGCTTTGTTATTCCTAGCCGGCTTTGGAGGCTCGTTGTCTTTATTTGTTATTCCCAGCCAGTTTTGGAGGCTAGTTGTTTTTCAATTCTGCTTCGTAAACTTTGTTGCGGCGAAGTGGGGTTAATGGCCCACACGGTCGTGTTTATGTTGTTTCCACCGGTGAGGCGCGATTGCTGGTCACCGTGGGTTTGAAGTTTAGGAGCCAATCTTTCGGACGGTCAGCTCGTGGTTTGGCCGTCCCGTTTTACCCGTCCGAGGCCGTGGTTTCTTATCACCTACCCTTACCTTTAACCCTTTAGAACCACCACAGGATAGGCCAACGGGGAGGAGTTTGAAGATTGAAGACTGAAGAATGAAGACTGAAGAATGAAGAGTGAAGACTAAGACTTGAAGACAAGAGGAATTCGTGGTCAAGACTAGAGATTTATTTGGAGACAACCTTTGTTCTCAAACCATTTCTAGCAGCAGCTAGGATCTCCGCGATTTCCCAAAGAAAACTCTCGCTACTCGACACCGGTGCCCCAGCGAATGCGTGTTCCTAGGGGGCGAGCTGGCCTCGTTCATCCGGGCCTGGCCCATGGAAGGGGTCAATTTGCCCTGGCCCTATTCTGATCTTTGTGAACTATTCTTGATCTCTAGGAATACTTGCTTATGCTTTGGGTTAGTTTGTAATGAATGTTGGTTTGGTGGGAATATGTATATCTTAGGAGCCGGGACATCATCCATGGCAGATGATGCTGAAGATGCTATTGGAGGTCACTATGCTGAGGAAGATGTTACTAGAGGTCAAGAGGAAGATGCCGTGGTCAATGATGTGAATTTTTTGGACATTGAATACGAGGCTGTTAGGTGCACAAAAGAAAAATCCGAATATTTGCCGTTTTTTAGTAGTACTCTTGACCGTGACTGTGAGGACAATGTGGACATTGATGCATCATTTAGGCAAGGTCTATTGCCCTTGGAAGAGGCTCCGATCCTTTCTGAGGAGGTCATTTCCCCCCTCGATGAGCACAAGCTGTCTTGGCATGACTCGTCACACTGTACCAATCCTCCATTGATCAGAACTTCAGGTGTGCTTCTACCTTATGTGAGTGCAATCTTTATACCAACAATGGATTCAAAATGAAGATGATGTCATTGTAGTGTGAGGACTTTCTGAATCACAAGATAATGGTAGAACAGATCTAGTCTTGAAGAAGTATTCTAATGTTGGAATGCGAAAATAGAGGGTTGTAGTCTAATGTTTGATATTGGTGACGTTGGCCTCAGTGGACATTGATGAAAATGGGAATGTGCATCGTGAATGGATTGCCACGTTTGGTGCGAGTTTGAATTGGAGAACAGGAGATTCAGCTGCTGTGATTGCAAGATTACAAGATTCAAATTGTATTTTTTTACCAAGCTTCTGAAACACACACGTGTGGCGTTGCGTCGTCATCGGGGACAGCTGGTAGGCAAACTTCATACATGAATCAATGTCCGATTTTGTAGAGCTTCTTGGTCATATTGTGATGGAAATTTTCTGCTCTCATAAGTTTCTTATGCCTTTCTTCAATGTTTATCCTCAGTATCTTCCCCATGGGTTCATCAACCAGCATGGAGATGGACTAGGAAATTCAGCTTGTTTGCGAACACAATCATGTAGCAGGACATGGCCAGTGCGAATCTGCCGTTTTGCAAAGAATCAAAGATTGGCACAAGCACATATATACCACGGTTGGAATGATTTTATCGCTGACAACGACCTCAAGCGTGGAGATACCTTGATTTTTGAGTTTTTTGTTGAGCCTGCTCCTTCTTTCCAGGTTTACATTTTTCGGTCCAGTCGGAGGTGACCAAATTGCTGGAGGCAACCAGATTCATTGGGGCACCGGTTGTCCCTGACCACCGAATCTTGAAGAATCTTGGATATCTCATACTTGGTGACATTGCCCCTGAACCCTGCGCATCAAAGAATTTTAAAGTCAGAACCCTTTCCGGTGCAATTGTTCATGCGCGAGAAATGACATCACGTGGCAACAGCTGGCTACATATTGTTCCAAGTCCGAACTTTCTCTAAGTGTCCATTAAATTTTGAAATGAGACAACGTAATCAAAGTTTCTAATAGATGACATTCTTGGTGCAATATGACGCACTGTTGCTAAATCTGCGCGAATCAGTTGAGCAGGATCAAAGTTGGCTGATGTGACGTAATCGGTGTTAATTGTGCGACTGTGATTCCCCAGCCAAGAATGTCTCGCTGCGGAGGACATGTATCTGTTCTCGTAAACATGCATTGAAAATGAGGGACCCTGTTTAAACCGTAAGACCGAGTTTGATCCCAATTGATGAACTTTTTCCACGCTGACATTCATGTCTGGAGGTTTTGAATGACTTGGTGCAATTTCTATCGCCAATTGCTACATTTGAATTCTAACTAGTGAAGCCTGTAAAGAATGATCATAGAGGATTTTTGTCCTGATCTTCAGGCAATTTTGAGACCAATGCCCTTCTCTTGCAGGTCTAAGCTCTGCAACAAAGGAGGTTCATGAACAGGTACAAGGAGTCGAGTCGTTGCAAAAGGAAATGTCGCATCATCAAGAGGAGATGTTGGACCAGCAATAGAACATGTCCGATTTCCAACACATTTTGACAAACTCACTTTTTATGGAGTTTGCAACGCTCCATGATAGAACCCATGAGATTGCAAACTCCATGTCTGAAGAATTCTCCATTTTACACGTGGAATCTCACGCGATAGTTGATTCTCTGCGCTTTACAGGAAAAGTCTCACGTGATAGCTGATGCTTCAGGCAATTTACATGAGAAATCCTGCGCCATAGCTGAGTCATTGGACAAAGAGTTTGCTGGTCTGCATGAGAAATCTCACAAGATTACCCAATCTTCAACAACGGAGTTCTCTAGTCCACATGGCATAACACGTCAAGTTGACAATGGAGTACAAAGGTAAATTTCTCGTCCTAAAATTCCTCCTTTCATTGTTTCATTGTAGAAGCTTTTTGTTTTAACGATGTTTGTCAGAAGTAATTGCTTCAATACAGTGGTGTGTTGTTTAGGAGTGGTTATTGATAGAAAGGCACTTCACTGATCTTCATACTTGATTGTCATTCAGAATATACTTGTGTGTCAAATCTTTTTCCAAGCTCATTAGTGTTGGGGTATCGATGCAATTAGGAATCATTTGTGTCTAAACAAGCAGCAGTATTTACATCTCTTGAGCGGCTATCCTCACTACAAAATTCAATCCTGCTCGAGTCTAGGGCTCTGAGGACCTTCTTATTTTATTTTGCAACTTCCATTTTTATATACATGAGCACTAGTGCAAAGCAGACTTACAATGCTCGCTCTCTTCTTTATTGCGGTACGTTTATTACACCTTTCATTCATTATGACCCTATTTTCTTGTAAATTGTGTCTCTCTTTGATACAGACAAATTTCTGTTGGCTAGGTACATTTAAGTGTGCTCCCATTTTTTCAGCTGCAAAAAAACTTATGGTAATGTACAATATGAAGACTATAAAACTAATTTATGATATACAGATCTGGACAGCCTTGTGAAAGAAGGTCTATCATTTTACTTAGAAAGTCAAAAAGTTTCAAAGAAATTATTAGTAAAGTGAAAGAAGGTCTATCATTTTACTTAGAAAGTCAAAACGTTTCAAAGAAATTTTTAGTAAAGCTGTTTCACTAGAAATTTCTCAAAAATTTATTATAGAAATTTGACGAGATGCTTGGGTGTAGTATGAACGCAAAAACCCACCGGAAAATCAAGTCACTCTTAGTGAGGTGTGAAATGTGGAGTGTACCGTATTAAGCCTTGATTTTGCTGAGCGACGTCTCATAGCTTCACATGTTGCTGAGTAGCTCTGCTGAGTCATGTTTGTTAAGACATAGGTCTAGCAGCAGATTTGCTCTCTTCCAGAATGATTACTACTGTCTTACTATCTTACTTGGTCGTACTAAGATCTTAGTAAGATCTTAGTAATCATATTATCATACGACTATAAGAAACCCGTGTTTTTTGTTATGTCCTTAATCATGTCAGCGTGTTTTTTTGATGTCTTGGAGCTAGCCAGTAATGTCCCCGTGAACGTGAGGATGTCCACGCGTCAATAATGAACAATGGAGGTGGGAGGGTCCTGGAACGTGCGTGCGAAATAGGAGACGCGACGATGTCTCCAACAACGCGCCCGTCTCCGAGGACGTCATCGAGGACATCTTGGGTGACGCAAAACTGCCACGCTGGCAGCGGACAAGCGTTTCACCTGGGGTAAGAATGTCGAAGTTACTACTATGCAAGGTAGAAAGCAGCCCAACGTTAAAAAAAACAACGAAACGGGCAGCGGTCTGCAAGAGGAGAAAAAAAAGGGCACGAGCCTTATAAAACAATTTTTTATTTTTATTTTTAAAAATAAAGTATATAAAATTGAAGAATATTCTGATTATATTTATTAACTTTGATCCTCTGAAATTTTTGATTTGTCCACTTCGTATCAAAATGGTTTCCAAAATAAAATAAAAATTTAAATATTAAAAATACAAAATATTAATTAATATTATAATAATATTTTATAAAAACTGATTATTCTGTAATTAAAGCAGACATATTAAATTCAGTATTGTATATTTAAATATTAAATAATATTTATTAATTAATATAGTATTAAAATACCACTTTTCTACCAAAACCAGAATTATAAGGAATTTAGGGTGATTTTGTAAAGTCCTTGGTGGCTTACCCATGTGGACATATTATATATTTTGTAGTTTACAGCACTTCATCTACATGGCAAACACAATTCCATGTCGGATAAGGTGACACGTCATTCTGTGTATAGGTCCACGTCACTTGAGACATCCAATTGAAGATGTCCCGAGTAACGTCTACATATCTTTGAGGACATCCCATAGAGACGTCTCTGAAAACATCAACAGTGTTTGGCAAAACATTGACATGTCCTGGAAAACATCATCGTGTCTTGCAAAACATAACCATCAAGTAGGATGAATTTCGTCAAGTTCATTGGATGAATAGAGGCGGCGAGGGTTAGCTGCTGCAGCCATAGTTAGGTCATGAGGCGGCTAGGATTAGCTGCTGCAGCCATAGTTAGGTCATGAGACCTTTAAGTAGAATTTGAGGTTGCACAAAGCTCACTTTGGCCTTCATTTCTCCATGTAGTTAGAGTTTAGAATGTAGAGGTTGGAGTTTTAGAGTGTAGACTGAGTTTACAAGTTAGAATGTTAGAGTTTAGAGTGTAGAGGTTAGAGTTTTGAGTGTAGAGGTTAGAGTTTAGAGTGTAGAGGTTAGAGTTTTAAGTGTAGAGGTTAGAGTTTAGAGTGTAGAGGTTAGAGGTGTAGTGTTGGACATGCAATGTGCTGTGAGCGACATATAGACGTGACCATGTTGTAGAAGACGTATGCCGCAGCACTTAGGAAACGCAGGGACGTCTTTTGAAACATCCCCATGTCTATGGAGACATTCGTGGACATGTTCACAAGCACGGCAATGTTTATGTTGTGACACTTTAGCGATGTTCAATTTTGAGTACAGTGTAGGCTGTATTCGTCTATGTAATGACTATAAAGTGGAAGGCATTCATATTTTAAATTGCGTGTATATCATATTATCACATTTGCAAGTAGGCCAGTAAGTATGAATTTGGATGAATGTACATGTTACATGTATGATGAGGTATTCATGTCTTGTACTCATGTCTTGTACAACATACTCATGTCTTGTACAACGTATTCATGTCTTGTACAACATCTCTTGATGTCCCTCCAAAACACCATCACATACACAGCGTCAGCAATACCATGCATCAGGGGATGTCACGTCAGACACGCATAAGTTCTTTGAGACGTCTGCAATGACACCCTCATTGCTGATGACCATGGGTCGGCAACGTATTGGAGGACGCGATCATGTCTATCGCCACGTCCTCTAGGGCATGGCGATGTTCAACGAAATCAGCATCAAAATCCAGGTAGCGTTGGCGTAGACGTCGAACAGGACATCTCCACGTCAACCCGGGACGTCTTAAAAAACACAGCCATGTTACCAATGACGTCCCCGCAAACACGAATCTGAAAAAAAAACCACGCAAATATCTGCTGACGTGGCCTGCCATGTCACTCTTTCCCGGGTCCAGGTCAGACGCCACGTCAGATTCCACGTCACCATTGGATTGGATGAAATTCCCGGCCATGTGGCACTGCCCGTCATCCTGCCGCTTAGGTGTCGTCTACGTGGCGCCCAGTTGGCACCATTTCCAGCCTCCCAAAATCTCCGAAAATTGTCCTTGTCGCAGGGATGTCCTTGCATTTTTGGCGATGTCCCCACGCGTTATAGCATGTTATACGCGTTGGTACGTCAGAGGGATGTAAATTCGGATGTCTACATGTCTCCTGGGACATGATTCAGGACGTGACAAAAAACACGGGTTTCTTATAGTGTACTATAATCTTAGATTACTAAGATTACTAAGTTTAGAATGATAGATTACTAGATCTTAGATGAGATAGTCTGATTACTAGTAAGATAGTATAATCACCACTAATGAAGCAAGCAATCAGGGAGGTGAATCCTACATAATATCCTAGTTCCTCCTGGTGGTACTTTCAATTGGAAGGTCTTTTTTGAGTACAAGAACCAATCAGAGGCTCGGGGGGTGCACCTTTCATTAAAACCTAGAATCACGTGCGTGCGCAGCCTACTTTTAAAACCCCCTATATACAACTTTCTTTTTGTGAAAGGAGGTAATATACATACAATTACAACAATAAATATACAAGTGACAATATGTATACACAAAAAAAAATCCATTCATATATAGTCATTAACATAAGTATACAAATATACTTTTGAACAAAAATCAACCCCTATAATATGTATAACAAAATATTCTAACTTTCATCAGCAAAGTCGTTGAAAACTTTTTCATCACCTGGATGTAACTCATAAACATTTAATTCGGCAATATATGTCATTGTAGCCAATGCAATTATTGTCTCTAAGTCTACCATCAAATGATCAGTAAGATCATATGTCCACTTGTTGTTAGTCCCTTTTTGATACCAACATAAATCAATCTCCACATTTGATGGACGGTCCATCAATTCAATTGGATCCCTATACTCCACCCAACGATTACCAAACTTTCTCCGCATCCTATAAACCATTCCAACAAACCAAACCTTCACTTGAGTAGATTTTTTTGGACTCCCTCGTTTTTTCACAATTTTAGCTTCAGGTGTGTTCAAAAAACACACACCACAGTCACAACCAAGCTTTAGCAAAGTATCATGGCTTCCGGGACTAAGGAGTTTAGGCTTCATATACAATATGCCAGCCTTAATTCGAGTCAACCGATCTTTAGACAAAGAAGGATTACTTTCAATTGACTAACAAGTGTACTTTTAAAAATTCTAGACTCCCCTACCATTACATAAGCCACACTTGACTTTACATTTGATAGAGAGGAAATTTTAGCACCTTCATGTTCATCAACAAGAACATCCAAAGTATGTCGAAGGATTTAAAAAGGTAAATTCGGGCATGCCACTAAGGGCAGCCCATGATCGCCAATAATTGGTGCAAATTTTTCCACTTAAATTTGTTTAAGGTTGTCTAAATTCGTCCCAACCCACATGCCACTACTTCATGATTTTTTACTCTATCCAATTCTACCTAATATCATGTCACGATTTACATGTGACTACTCTAATTGAACTAGTAATTGGTTGAAGGCTTTTGTTTTAAGCCTTTAATCTTCTCTTGGCTTAATTTTTCTCCTTGGCTTAATTTTTCTCCTTGACTTTATGCCTAATTGTTCGTCTCTCTCTTATGTTTTCTTTTTCTTTTTTCTAATCTTATTGATCTAGCCATAGATGAAACAAAGCCATACGACGGAGAAACAAGAGAAACGAAGAGAAACAAAGCCATACTTGAACTGTCGAAGCCAGCCTAAAACCATAGAGGCTTGGAACGTTGAGGAAGCACAATGAACGCACATCAACGAGCGACGAGCGAGCGCTCAAGCAAGCGGGACAACGGCGGCCGACCAGAATAAAAAACAAAAACCTAAGCGAGCGCTCAGGCAAGTCGGACAGCGGCGGCCAACCACAAGATAACCAATGAGCTTGACGAATCGTCCTAAAACCCTAATACTGCCTTTTTGCCCGATATTACCCTGATGCAAATACATTGCTAATGAAAATCATTCATCCTAGTTTCATCCAATATGAAAACTTATCCTATGTAGTATGGTAACGCTACCATACAAGTACAACTGTTGTATACTTCTTAAAGGCCTTTCATATATGTACGTAGTTACAATATATAATATATATACCATATGTATACGTAATACGGCAAGGTTCTAATCAATACCCCTCCTGTGCACTCACGTATACTCGTACATGTTTAGTATAGTGCACCCCCCGAGATCAGAGGGTATGGTTTGAGGACTTACTTTTGAGAATGGCAGAATCGGAAAAGCGAGCCATCGAAAGGGCTCTTAAACTTTGCTCGATGAGACAACATTCCTGCGGCTTTTGATATGTTCATGTCCGTAGGTGGCAAGCCATTAGAAAGGGACCAGTTGTAACACTGCAACAGAGTTGTCAAAATGTGAGTCATGTCCGAGCCGAGTCCAATCCATCTACGTTGTTGTCGTTCGAAATCGAACAGTAGTAACTCAAAATGGTCATCTTGGAGGTCGATGTTGTCATGAGGGACCGATTGAGGAACCTCTCAGGCTTGAACTTCAATGGATTCTCCCAATTGGCCGGATTTCTTGCAATGGTGGTAATCCACCAACACTGTTGTTTCTTTTGGTGCATTGTAACCCAGGAGCTTGCACGTAGTTTTGTTCGCGTAAAGAATCAACATGGCAGCCGTAATGTGAAGTCGAAATTAGTTTAATGTGTAAACAGTCTCTGTCCTAGGAGTCATAACTTATAAGAGCGAGCCCCTGGTGATTCTGAAGTCGTTTAAAATGACAATAGAAAAGTGCACAAAGAACCTTTTTCATTATAATTAAAACTATAACCTAACGGTTTGGATTTTTTGTGTTTACCTTATATTCATGTTTATTAAAGAACTTAAATTGAATTTTTAATTGTATTTCATTTTTTCATAATTTATGATTTTTAATTAATGATTTTCTGAAGAACACCATATTCATTATATTGGGAGATTGTGAGCCTCCCAATTTAATACGTATGTTGCTCTTGAGCTCTAAAATGTACCCAATATGCACATTCAGCTCGAGTCGAGCTGAATGTGCACTAGATCAAAATCATGGAAATCTCCCAATATAATGAATATGGTGTTGAAGTTGTACATCTTTGAAAGGTCGTATTAATGTTTATCCAAGGAATATATCTGATGCATGCAGGTAAACACAAAAAAATCCAAAAGATACAGGAGGGTGTTGATGCATGCAGGACTCTCTAGGAGGGACCTTGGAGATCACGATCATGGCAACCGTGAGCCCCTCGATCTGGTAAGTAACAGGTTTACTTCGGGTTGTGGAGATTGAGTGAATTGCAAGTTCCTATTGTTTGGAATTATTTTCGTGAAAAATAAAACGTGAATTGGAAAATGTGAGTTTGTTTCTGTTTGTTTTTTTGTTTTTTTCCGTTTTTTTGGTACCAAAGAAAGACAATTCGAACATGTAAAAACGAGCTTAAATTTCCTGCACATGAGCGTTATTGCGTTGCGCTCACCATAGGCTGGACCAGTTCAAGCTCTTCGCAACTGATCAAATGCATGTTTAACCTGAGCAGAGAATACTTCCACAGAGAGCGAGGTGCGGTTTAAGGGTTTAGGGTTTAGGGTTACATGTGTGTCCCCGAAAAAGTGGTATACTTTTTTTTATTTTTTTGAGGTGACCTACTCCCCCATTTTCGAGGGTTGTGATTCCGAAAACGTAATAAAATCTAATTATGCTATCATCGTTTGGAAGATATGATAGAGTTGACTTTTATTGACTTTTTTGGGGGGTTCACGTTTGTATTTGGGTTTTTACCACGTTGTAGGAGCGAATGTGGGTATTTCCAAATGATATTACATTTGATGTTTGGACCTTGTATAAATGAGTTATGGATGGATGAAATTAGGTTTTTGATAACTTCATCCAATGATTTCTCATGCATACAGTGGGAGATGAATAAGTAGATTACCATTTTGGAATGGCTTTTTAATTCTCTTGGACGTGATCAACTTTATTTGGATGAGTTAATGTTTTTTACATGTGCCAATATGGATGGTGTGATATATGGATATTTGTATAGCAAGTATTATTCGTAATTGGAGTAGCATATGGCTTGGAGGCTAGTGATACAAGTTGAAAATAATATTGCACTCTTTTATTGGACCTTGTATGAAGGAGATACTGATGGATGAAGGTGTAATATCAAAACTTCATCCGTCCATAACTTCTTCTTCAAGTGTTAGATGAAAAATTGTAAGATCATTTTGGAAATGACACAAGTGGTAGTTTAGGATGGTAAATTTTACAAGAACATTGCAACCATGGTGAAAATGTCAAACAAATGAAATACAAATAATATATGCATATATATAAGTGTATGTACAAAAAATAATGCTATCAAATAGAACGGACATGGTCTCGCCAATCGGCTCTGTAGAGGCCAATATAGTGACGAGCGCCGCCAACCCGGTCAACATAAATACCGGTCTTTAGCAAAAATCTAGTACTATTAGTGGCCATCAACATCAACCCTGGAACCGTACGGTCTCTGACTCTAACAGATAAAAACCATTGAGCATGCTCTAAAAAATCCTGGATAAGTGGGCGATCCTTTGCTGAGTCTAACTCAGCTCCAACATACATATACTCTACTCCCGACTCCTCCAACTGCTCCAACCTCTGCGCCTCAGCTTGAGCCGCCCATATAGCCCACTCTCGTGCCTGTCGGAGCTGATACACCATGAACTTGCCACTCCATCCAATAGCCTGGCGAGCAAAAGTGAGAGCACTCTGTACATCGATAGATGGCGCGGACTCCTATCTACCATGAACTGAAATTGCGAATGCTGCCACCATCTCCTCACTGTGTGTCATAAACCTATCTATGGAACATGCTCTATTGTCAAAAGGCCCTCGCAATGCACCCTGAATGCCACTAACGCTAAACAGATCCTGCTCGCTACAAAGCCGACGCCCATCAATCACCATCTCTGTCTGAATACTAATCTCTATCCTGATGCCTGAGAGTCGGCTACTGCGCTCATCATCTGTTATAGTCAACCATCTGTCTAGTAAATCCTGTAGCTGCTACAATCTAGTATGCATAGTGCGCATAGTACTAGGCATCTGATCCAGCATCTGCTTCTGTATCACAAAGAGAATCTCGTGACACAATGCCTGGTAAATCTTGACCCGAGCGATACGCGGGTCAAAAACAGGCATAAAATCCACAGATCCATAGTCCACCTCGTTGCACATCTCGTGCACGGTACCCTCTGTAAACCTCCTAGCTCGGCGCTGTGCATCACTGAACTTGAAGAACAACAATTCATCGGTACTGTAGCGAGTGCCATAATCAAATAGATTCTTCTGTACTGGAACAGAAGAACCCATCTCTATACCAGGAGGGTACGCGAATGCAGTGCATTCGCATGGACCTGAGGGCCGTTTTTTACACTGTGGTCCCCAACGGCCCACAGGCTAGTTAGTGAATGCACGTTTTTGTCAAATATACACGTTATTATTTCATATTCTTGTTGAGCTTGAAATTTTAAAATTACTGGTGTTCTCCAAATTTCCATCGGACCAATATTGGAGGAGTTATTCATGGATGAAGTTGTAAAGAAATCTTCATCCATGGATATCTTCATCAGTTTAGGTCGGATGATCAAGTGTGATACCTTTTTGAAAAGCTCTCAGCACACACTATAACGTCATATAAGAAACAAAACCTAAACACAACTCTCCTAATATTCAGGGTTTTCTAAGCACCGGTTCACATGTTAATTGGGATTTTGATGATTTTTTTGACAATGTTATCAGAAGTTTCCGAACTACACTTCTTGTTTGAAATTATCCTCGGGTTTAGGGTTACTTTGGAGACTCATTGTAATGTTATCTCCTAAACCCTAAATACTTAGACTGCTGGTATTTGGAATGAGATTATCCTCGGCCCGAGGATAACCACACTTTTGAAATTAATGTTATCCCCAACCCGGGGATAACCCCATCTCTAGCAGTAAATGTTATCCTCGGCCCGGGGATAACTGTACCTTCAACGAGTGAAACTTATCTCCGGCTCGGGGATCATTCCACCTTCAGCAGTAAATGTTATCCTCGGCCCGGGGATAACTGTACCTTCAACGAGTGAAACTTATCTCCGGCTCGGGGATAATTCCACCTCCAGCAGTAAATGTTATCCTCGGCTCGGGGATAATTGTACTTTTAACAAGTAAAACTTATCCCCGACCCGGGGATAATTCCACTTTTGAGAGTAATTGTTATCCTCGGCCCGGGGATAACTGTACCTTCAACAAGTGAAACTTATTCCCGGCCCCGGGATAATTCCACCTCCACCAGTAAATGTTATCCTCGGCCCGGGGATAACTGTACTTTTAACAAGTGAAACTTATCCCCGACCCGGAGATAATTCCACTTTTGAGAGTAAATGTTATCCTCGGCCCGGGGATAACTACACTTTCCATAAATCAAAGTTTTCCTTGGCCTTGGAAAAATCCTACTTTCAAGATATGAAAGTTATCCTCGGCCCAGGGATAACTCCTCTCTATAACATTGGTTTTCTTCGGCCTAGGAAATACTCCACTCTATAACACTGGTTATCTTTGGCCTGGGAAATACTCCTCTCTATAACACTGGTTATCCTCGACCTAGGTTTAACTCCACTCTATAACACTGGTTATCCTCGACCTAGGTTTAACTCCACTCTATAACACTGGTTATCCTCGGCCCATGTATAACTCCATTCTATAACATTGGTTATCTTCGGCCTAAGAAATGCTCCATCCTATAACACTGGTTATGGTTGGCCTGAGAATAACTCCACTCTATAACACTGGTTATCCTCGGCCTAGGAATACTTCATGTTATAACACTGGTTATCTTCAGCCCAGGGATAACTTCACTCTATAACACTAGTTATCGTCAGCCCGAGAATAACTTCACTCTATAACACTGGTTATCCTCGGCCGAGGTATAACTCCACTCTATAATACTAGTTATCCTCGGCTTTAGGAGTACTCCTCTCTATAACACTGGTTATGTAACAATTCATTAGAAGTCACCAAAATCTCACCACATATCAACAGCATACCTGGGTTGTTGGACTCATTATTAGAAGGTTTATTTTTCACATGGTGTAATTGCACGCAATTTTTGTCCAATTTTAGAGTTTTTTTGTGCCTACCTAATTTATTTGAAAAGACGCTTTCAATGGCACCTTACCCATCTTCAAATTCGTCTTAAGTAAAAAGTTATAGCAAATATTTTCGGGCACATTTCTTGAGTTTAGTTTGAAAGTTCGAGGAGGCATATTTTGTTAATTAATTTTGCACCAATTCTATCAAGTGAAGTAACTAGCTTATGTGATTTTTCAAGAGGATTTCATCGGTTCTAGGTACATCTTCTCATTCGTTGTGATGCAAAAGTTATGAGCAATTCTGCTACGCTAATTTTTTTGACTTCTCACACTAAATGTAAACAAATTGACATTTAGAGAAAGTCAAGTATAGGGGTAGTTAATCTATTGGTGCTATCACACTAATGAATATTATTGCTATAGTTATCCTTGGCCCGGGGATAACTTTCACTTTTTGAAATTAATGTTATCCCCGGGCCGGGGATAACTCCACTTTCAATAGGTGAAAGTTATCCCCGCCTCGAAGATAACTCCACCTCCAGAAGTTAATGTTATCCCCGACCCGAGGATAACTCCACTTTCAGTAAGGGAAAGTTATCCCCGCCTCGAAGATAACTCCACCTCCAGAAGTTAATGTTATCCCCGGCCCGGGGATAACTCCTCCTCCAGAAGTTAATGTTATCCTCAGCCCGGGAATAACTCCACTTTCAATAAGTGAAAGTTATCCCCGCCTCGAAGATAACTCCACCTCTAGAAGTTAATGTTATCCCCGGCCTGGGAATAATTCCACTTTCAACAAGTGAAAGTTATCCTTGACCCAGGGATAACTTCACTTTAAATAAATTAGTCATCCTAGATTTAGGGTTTAGGGTGTAGGGCAATATATATCCAAAGAGTTACCTAGGTTTTAGGGTGACCTATAATATACACGAATGAGATTTAATTATTACCACTCCGTTCAAAGTTTAGAGTTTTATGGTGTCATTATCAAAACCCCTCCGTGTTAAAAAATCATAGTGACCTCTCTCATTCAAAGTGGAGAGATGTTGTTTTGATCTAGAGGAAATGGACTTTTGGAAGTCATCTCCGTCTAAATGCAGAAGAGACACCAAACCCGAAGAGTAGGTGGCTTCTCTAGTAGAATACGCGAGTTTCTCAACTCACCATGCCCATCTAGAAAATCCCACCAACCATTTGCTTTAAATTTCGATAAGCCACAATGTCCCATGGGAATGGAAGGACCACTGTCGACACTAATGCCAATATAACAATCCAGAGGTGGTGGACATTGGTGTAGAGAATGGCACACCTTGGCATCCACAATAAAATCGTCTCTTCCACCAGAACTCCAGCTTAATCATCAGCACCGAGGTAGGATCGAAGTTGAAGTCTGTCCATGCCCAGGCCTACTCAGGCATAAGTCAACACCATGGAATATAAACCGAGTTCCAGCCCAGGGATAAGTGTGCAGTCCTATGCTCCACTTCAGCCCAGGCAAATGTTGACACAATGGAACAAGAAGCGACACTCAGGCGAGGGATAAATGCAACCCCTTACGCCATGCGTCAGCTTGGGCGTAACCCAATGCCCTCGACCTCAATGGTAGTTGCACAACCTGGAGATAATTGCATTGCCCAATGGCCCTCTTGAGCTCCAGCATTTGTCAACAACCGAATGAAAATCCAACTCCAGCCGTGGGATAGATGCAACCCTCCTACGTTCCACATAAGCTGGGGCATATCTCAACGCCCTTGAATTCAAAGACTGCACTTATCCATTGGGGGCTGCACTTATCCCCCAAGGATAAGTGCAGCCCCCAATGGCGTTCTTTTTGCTCGGGCATATATTGACATTCAAACAAAATGTAGCTCCGGCCTGAAGATTAACTCAAATCCCTATGCCCCACTTCAGCTCGGGCATGAGCCGACGCTCACGAACTAAAAGACGGTTCTAGCCCGGGGATTTAAGTGCATCACCGAGTGCCAGTCAGTACCTCCGACATGTCCCGAAAATCGAACAAAAAGGCAGCTCCGGCCCGAAGATGAACTCAAACCTCTACGTCCAGCTTCAGCTCGAGCGTTACTCTAGAGCTGAATCTCAATTTAAAGTTGGGATGAGTGTGCGCCTCATCGCCACGATTATGAAGCGCCGTGGGGGCAAACTCATCGCCAACGGCACAACCATCTCATCCAATGGGACCCGCGTCCACTTGGACATGCCACCAGTCTCTTCAAGTAGATCTGCGAGGCATCCTACATCATGGCAATCTACAGCACGTTGTACGATCATCCCATTGCAAGCGAAGGTGGATAACATTATCACCACATTGGAGATGATGGGATTCAAAGTTGAGAAGCATATGAGATTCAAGAAACCCTCGTATCGAACCACCTTCCATTTCAAGAACGAGAACGTCATCACAGAAAGGTAGAGATTGGTTGTACTCCAACTCAATCCTAAGAACGTGCACAACTGGACGAGCGTGGACATCCGTCACATGTCGCTCTCCACGTCCACCATTGGTTGCTCCTCTCCTGCATCATGACAAATGTGTGTGAGTGAAATGACGAACCCTGCTCAATCCGAATGACACTGGGTATGGAGCACAAGTCCGAACCCTGCTCAATCCGAATGTTGTGGTCGTACACCTTCACTGAAGCTGATAATAAATTCTACTAGCTTGAGTCCACCCCTCTTCTCCATAAAGTCAAACTCGAGCAGGTCCATGGCGTATATTGTACGAGTCTCGGCCAGCTTGAAATGCCATTCGTCATTCGGATTGAAATTGCACTCCACCTTCAGGAATTAATGTCATCCCCGAGCCGGGGATAACTACACTTGAAAACACAAGTTATCCTCGACCCGGGGATAACTCCACTTTTAGACTTTAATGTTATCCTCGGCTCGGGGATAACTCCACTTTCAATGAATGAAAGTTATCCTCGGCCCGGGGATAACTCCACTTTCAGGAATTAATGTTATCCTCGGCCCGGGGATAACTCCACTTTCAATAAGTGAAGGTTATCCCCGGCCTGGAGATAACTGCACTTTAGATCACTAGTTTTCTATGGCCCAGGGATAACTCCTCTTTCAATAATCTAGTCATCCTATGTTCAAGGTTTATAATACTTCCCATAAATCTTACATTTTAGAAGTTGTATTAAAATAGTAGAAATGTTATGGGTTTACAGTTGATAACTTGAGACTTATAGAAGGGTTTGAGAAGTTTCAAGGTGACCTTAGGTGTAAAAGTGTTTGGGGTCTTAGAATTAGTCTATTTTTGTGTAGTATTAGTCCAGGGTTTAGGGTTGTTGCTTTGAATAGAGGTTTTAGGGTTTAGAGTTTAGGGCAATATATATCCAAGGAGTAACCAAGGTTTAGAGTGACCTATAATATACACAAATGAGATTTAATTATTACCTCTTGGTTCAGAGTTTAGAGTTTTATGGTGTCATTATCAAAACCCCTACATGTTGGAAAATCATAGTGACCTCTCCCATTCAAAGTGGAGAGATGTTGTTCTGACCTGGAGGAAATGGACTTTTGGGAGCCATCTTCTTCTACATGCAGAAGAGGCACCAAACCCAAAGAGTAGTTTGCTTCTTAAATTAGCTGAATACACGAGTTTCTCAATTCAAAATCCCCGTCTAGAAAATACCACCAACCACTTCCTTTAAATTTCAATAAGCCACGATGTCCCACGGGAACAGAAGGACCATTGTCGACACTAATGCCAATGTAACAATCCAGAGGTGGTGGGCACAAGTGTAGAGAATGGCACACCTTAGCATCCGCGATAAAATCGTCTCTTCCACTGGAACTCCAGCTCAATCATGTGCACCGAGGTAGGGTCCAGGTTGAAGTCTGTCCATGCCTGGGCCAACATGTCTCAATGACCTACACCAAGAAGAAACCATCGAAAGGACTATCTCCTATCAAAATGTTGGGGATGGTGTCAGCCGCCAAAACGGCTCCCGATGATGAATGGACCGCACATCGATTGTGTTAGGTTCAACTAGTAGTTGAAGTGGGTAATCCAATAGGATTAACCGATGATTTTTGATCAAGATGGCTAAATGGCCTTTCCATTCACTAATTCCTTAAATAGGAGCCACTTTATGGCAACCACGGATTTTATTAAGTTAACCAAAAAATAATTAGGAAGGAAAAAATCAAGAGAAGATTAGGAAAAAACAAAAACAATAGAAAAGAAAGAGAAATAGAAGTGGTGACGAAGAAATTACCTCCTACCGAGTCGGAGGCCGCAATTGGCCACGGTGAAGAAACCACGGAAAAAATTAGGAGAAGAAGAAGAATGATGGTGAGAGAAGGAAAAAAGAAGGAGGCTTAAAAAGCCCTTAAAAAAGTAGAAAAAAGGGTCCTAAAGAAGTGGGAAAAAACCCTCACCATCACTTGGTAAATTAATCCTAACCCCAAGCAAGGGGAATTCAATTTAGGTAGATTAGTTAGATTTAGCATCCTTGAGTTTAGCGTAAGAGCTCACTTATTGGAGGTCATGCACACCCATGTGGCATGGGGTCAAAGTTTAGATTTAGATATTCCTTGGTTAGTGGGACACCCACTTTTGATAAATGCAAGAATGGCACGGGATTAATAGTCATAGGGTTAATAGGCTTTGTAAGAAGGGGTCATTAATGGACGAAGGCAACAGGCGGCGGGGAACACCCATGAGAACTCAAAGAGAGCTAAGGTTGGGGGGTTACCCCCTGGAGAGCTCTCATTCAGGTAGTGTGCAAGGAGGTAGGAAAAGAGAGAACAGGGAGAGGAAGAAAAAACGAGAGAGAGAGAACTGAGGGAAGGAGAGCCGGAAGTCCCGGCCACTAGGAGTGTGAGTTAGAGCTGAGCTGAATCGCGGAGATCACGAAGAGCAGAACACGGAGATCACGAAGAGCAGAATCACAAAGAGGACGAGATCACGAAGAGCAGAACACGAAGAGGACAAGATCAAGAAAAGCAGAACACGAAGAGGACGAAGATCACGAAGAGCAGAACACGAAGAGGACAAGATCACAAAGAGCTGAATCACGAAGAGGACGAGATCACGAAGAGCAGAATCACAAAGAGGACGAGATCACGAAGAGCAGAACACGAAGATCACGAAGAGCAGAATACGAAAAGGACGAGATCACGAAGAGCAGAACACGAAGAGGACGAGATCACGAAGAGTAGAACACGAAGAGGACGAAGATCACGAAGAACAGAACACGAAGAGGACGAGATCACAAAGAGCTGAATCACGAAGAAGACGAGATCACGAAGAGCTGAATCACGGAGAGGTCAAGATCACGAAGAGGAGAACACGAAGAGGATGAGATCACGAAGAGCTGAATAACGAAGAGGCCGAGATCACGAAGAGCAGAACACGAAGAGGACGTAGATCACCAAGAGCTGAATACGAAGAGGACGAGATGACGAAGAGTAGAACACGAAGAGGACAAGATCACGAAGAGCTGAATCACGAAGAGGACGAGATGACGAAGAGCTGAATCATAAAGAGGACGAGATCACCAAGAGCTGAACACGAAGATCATGAAGAGCGGAACACAAAGAGGACGAGATCACGAAGAGCAGAACACGAAGAGGACGAAATCATGAAGAGCAGAACACGAAGATGACGAAGAGCAGAACACGAAGAGGACGAAATCATGAAGAGCAGAACACGAAGATCACGAAGGGCAGAACACGAAGAGGACGAGATCACGAAGAGCAGAACACGGAGAGGACAAGATCACAAAGAGCTGAATCACGGAGAGGACGAGATCACCAAGAGCTGAACACGAAGATCACGAAGAGCGGAACACAAAGAGGACGAGATCACGAAGAGCAGAACACGAAGAGGACGAGATCACGAAGAGCACAACACGAAGATCACGAAGAGCAGAACACGAAGAGGACGAAATCATGAAGAGCAGAACACGAAGATCACGAAGGGCAGAACACGAAGAAGACGAGATCACGAAGAGCTGAATCACGAAGAGGACGAGATCACGAAGAGTAGAACACGAAGATGACAAGATCACGAAGAGCTGAATCACGGAGAGGACGAGATCATGAAGGGCAGAGCACGTAGAGGACGAGATCACGAAGAGCTGAATCACAAAGAGGACGATATCACGAAGAGCTGAATCACGAAGAGCAGAACACGAAGATCAAGAAGAGCAGAATACGAAGGGGACGAGATCACAAAGAGCTGAATCACGAAGAGGACAACATCACGAAGGGTAGAACACGAAGAGGACGAGATGACGAAGAGCTGAATCACGAAGAGGACGAGATCACAAAGAGCTGAATCACGAAGAGGACGAGATTACGAAGGGTAGAACACGAAGAGGATGAGATGACGAAGAGCTGAATCACGAAGAGGACGAGATTACAACGAGCTGAATCACGAACAAGACGAGATCACGAACAGTTGAATCACAAAGAGGACGAGATCACGAAGAGTAGAACACGAAGATCACGAAGAGCAGAACACGAAGAGGAGGAGATCGTGTAGAGCAGAACACGAAGAGGATGAAGATCACGAAGAGTAGAACACGAAGAGGAAAAGATCACGAAGAGCTGAATCACAAAGAAGACGAGATCACAAAGAGCTGAATCACGAAGAGGACGAGATCACGAAGAGCTGAATCACGAAGAGCTGAACACGAAGATCAAGAAGAGCAGAATACGAAGAGGCCGAGATCACAAAGAGCTGAATCACGAAGAGGACGAGATCACGAAGGGTAGAACACGAAGAGGACGAGATGACGAAGAGCTGAATCACGAAGAGGACGAGATCACGAAGAGCTAAATCATGAAGAGGACGAGATCACGAACAGTTGAATCACGAAGAGGACGAGATCACGAAGAGCAGAACATGAAGATCCCAAAGGGCAGAACACGAAGAGGAGGAGATCACGTAGAGCAGAACACGAAGAGGATGAAGATCACGAAGAGAAGAACACGAAGTGGAAAAGATTTCGAAGAGCTGAATCACAAAGAAGATGAGATCACGAAGAGCTGAATCACGAAGAGGACGAGATCACGAAGAGCTGAATCCGAAGAGGACGAGATCACGAAGAGCTGAATGACGAAGAGGCTGAGATCACGAAGAGCAGAACACGAAGAGGACGAGATCAAGAAGAGCAGAACATGAAGAGGACAAAGATCACGAAGAGGAGAACACGAAGAGGACGAGATCACAAAGAGCTGAATCACGAAGAGGACGAGATGACGAAGAGCTGAATCACGAAGAGCACGAAATCACGAAGAGCAGAACACGAGGATCACGAAGAGCAGAACACGAAAAGGACGAGATCACGAAGAGCAGAACACGAAGAGGATGAGATCACGAAGAGTAGAACACGAAGAGGACAAAGATCACGAAGAACAGAACACGAAGGGAACGAGATCACGAAGAGGTGAATCAATAAGAGGTCGAGATCACGAAGAGGAGAACACGAAGAGGACAAGATTACGAAGAGCTGAATCACAAAGAAGATGAAATCACGAAGAGCTTAATCACGAAGAGGACGAGATCACAAAGAGGAGAACACGAAGAGGACGAGATCACGAAGAGCTGAATCACGAAGAGGACGAGATCACGAAGAGCTGAATCACGAAGAGGACGAGATCACGAACAGTTGAATCACGAAGAGGACGAGATCACGAAGAGCAGAACACGAAGATCACGAAGAGCAGAACACGAAGAGGACGAGATCAAGAAGAGCAGAACACGAAGAGGACGAAGATCACGAAGAGCAGAACACGAAGAGGACGAGATCACAAAGAGCTGAATCACGAAGAGGATGAGATCACGAAGAGCAGAACACGAAGAGGACAAGATCAAGAAGAGCAGAACACGAAGAGGACGAAGATCACGAAGAGCAGAACACGAAGAGGACGAGATCACAAAGAGCTGAATCACGAAGAGGACGAGATCACGAAGAGCTGAATCACGAAGAGGATGAGATCACGAAGAGCAGAACACGAAGATCACGAACAGCAGAACACGAAGAGGACGAGATCACGTAGAGCAGAACACAAAGAGGACAAAGATCACGAAGAGTAGAACACGAAGAGGACGAGATCACAAAGAGCTGAATCACGAAGAGGACGAGATCATGAAGAGCTGAATCACAAAGAGGACGAGATCACGAAGAGCAGAACACGAAGATCACGAAGAGCAGAACACGAAAAGGACGAGATCACGAAGAGCAGAACACGAAGAGGACGAGATCACGAAGAGTAGAACACGAAGAGGACGACGATCACGAAGAACAAAACACGAAGAGGACGAGATCACGAAGAGCTGAATCACGAAGAAGACGAGATCAAGAAGAGGAGAACACGAAGAGGACGAGATCACGAAGAGCTGAATCACGAAGGGGCCGAGATCACGAAGAGCAGAACACGAAGAGGACGAGATCACCAAGAGCTGAACATGAAGAGGACGAGGTCACGAAGAGTAGAACACGAAGAGGGCGAGATCACGAAGAGCTGAATCACAAAGAGGACGAGATCACAAAGAGCTGAGTCACGAAGAGGACGAGATGACGAAGAGCTGAATCACAAAGAGGACGAGTTCACCAAGAGCTGAACACGAACATCACGAAGAGCGGAAAACAAAGAGGACGAGATCACGAAGAGCAGAACACGAAGAGGACGAAATCACGAAGAGCAGAACACGAAGATGACGAAGAGCTGAACACGAAAAGGACGAAATCATGAAGAGCAGAACACGAAGATCACGAAGGGCAGAACACGAAGAAGACGAGATCACAAAGAGCTAAATCACGAAGAGGACGAGATCACGAAGAGTAGAACACGAAGAGGACAAAGATCACGAAGAATAGAACACGAAGAGGACAAGATCACGAAAGGCAGAACACGAAGAGGACGAGATCACGAAGAGCTAATCACAAAGAAGACGAGATCACGAAGAGCTGAATCACGAAGAGCAGAACACGAAGATCAAAAAGAGCAGAATACGAAGAGGACGAGATCACAAAGAGCTGAATCACGAAGAGGACGAGATCACGAAGGGTAGAACATGAAGAGGACAAGATGACGAAGAGCTAAATCACGAAGAGGACGAGATCACGAAGAGCTGAATCACGAAGAGGACGAGATCACGAACAGTTGAATCACGAAGAGGACGAGATCACGAAGAGCAGAACACGAAGATCACGAAGAGCACAACATGAAGAGGAGGAGATCACGTAGAGCACAACACGAAGAGGACAAAGATCACGAAGAGCTGAATCACGAAGAGGACGAGATCACGAAAAAGAAAAACACGAAGAGGACAAGATCACGAAGAGCTTAATCACGGAGAGGACGAGATCACGAAAGGGCAGAGCACGAAGAGAACGAGATCACGAAGAGCTAAATCACAAAGAGGACGAGATCACAAAGAGCTGAATCACGAAGAGCAGAACACGAAGATCAAGAAGAGCAGAATACGAAGACGATGAGATCACAAAGAGTTGAAGCACAAAGAGGACGAGATCACAAAGGGTAGAACACGAAGAGGTCGAGATGACGAAGAGCTGAATCACGAAGAGGACGAGATCATGAAGAGCTAAATCACAAAAAGGACGAGATCACGAACAGTTGAATCACGAAGAGGACGAGATCACGAAGAGCAGAACACGAAGATCCTGAAGGGCAGAACACGAAGAGGAGGAGATCACGTAGAGCCGAACACGAAGAGGATGAAGATCACGAACAGTAGAACACGAAGAGGAAAAGATTTCGAAGAGCTGAATCACAAAGAAGACGAGATCACGAAGAGCTGAATCACGAAGAGGACGAGATCACAAAGAGCTGAATCCGAAGAGGACGAGATCACGAAGAGCTGAATGACGAAGAGGCCGAGATCACGAAGAGCAGAACACGAAGAAGACGAGATCAAGAAGAGCAGATCATGAAGAGAACGAAGATCAGGAAGAGGAGAACACGAAGAGGACGAGATCACAAAGAGCTGAATCACGAAAAGGACGAGATGACGAAGAGCTGAATCACGAAGAGCACGAAATCACGAAGAGCTGAATCACGAAGAGGACGAGATCACGATGAGGAGAACACGAAGAGGACGAGATCACGAAGAACTGAATCACAAAGAGGCCGAGATCATGAAGAGCAGAACACGAAGAGGACGAGATCAAGAAGAGCCGAACACGAAGAGGACGAAGATCACAAAGAGCAGAACACGAAGAGGACGAGATCACAAAGAGCTGAATCACGAAGAGGACGAGATTACGAAGAGCTGAATCACGAAGAGGATGAGATCACGAAGAGCAGAACACGAAGATCGTGAAGAGCAGAACACGAAGAGGACGAGATTATGTAGAGCAGAACACAAAGAGGACGAAGATCACGAAGAGCAGAACACGAAGAGGAGGAGATCACGAAGGGTAGAACACGAAGAGGACGAGATGACGAAGAGCTGAATCACGAAGAGGATGAGATCACGAAGAGCAGAACACGAAGATCACGAAGAGTAGAACACGAAAAGGACGAGATCACGAAGAGCAGAACACGAAGAGGACGAGATCACGAAGAGTAGAATACGAAGAGGACGACGATCATGAAGAACAAAACACGAAGAGGACGAGATCACGAAGAGCTGAATCACGAAGAAGACGAGATCAAGAAGAGGAGAACACGAAGAGGACGAGATCACGAAGGGGAGAACACGAAGAGGACGAGATCACGAAGAGCTGAATCACGAAGAGGCCGAGATCACGAAGAGCACAACACGAAGAGGACGAGATCAAGAAGAGCCGAACACGAAGAGGACGAAGATCACGAAGAGCTAAACACGAAGAACACGAAGAGGAGAACACAAAAAGGACGAGATCACGAAGAGCAGAACACGAAGAGGACGAGATCACGAAGAGTAGAACACGAAGAGGACAAAGATCACGAAGAACAGAACACGAAGGGAACGAGATCACGAAGAGTAGAATCACGAAGAAGACGAGATCACGAAGAGCTGAATCACGAAGAGGTCGAGATCACGAAGTGGAGAACACGAAGAGGACGAGATCACGAAGAGCAGAACACGAAGATGATGAAGATCACGAAGAGTAGAACACGAAGAGGACGAGATCACGAAGAGCTGAATCACAAAGAAGACGAGATCACGAAGAGCTGAATCACGAAGAGGACGAGATCACGAAGAAGAGAACACGAAGAGGACGAGATCACGAAGAGCTGAATCACAAAGAGGCCGAGATCACGAAGAGTAGAACACGAAGAGGACGAGATCAAGAAGAGCAGAACAGGAAGAGGACGAAGATCACGAAGAGCAGAACACGAAGAGGACGAGATCACAAAGAGCTGAATCACGAAGAGGACGAGATCACGAAGAGCTGAATCACGAAGAGCACGAGATCACGAAGAGCAGAACACGAAGATCACGAAGAGTAGAACACGAAAAGGACGAGATCACGAAGAGCAGAACACGAAGAGGACGAGCTCACGAAGAGTAGAACACGAAGAGGACGAAGATCACGAAGAACAGAACACGAAGAGGACGAGATCACGAAGAGGTGAATCATGAAGAAGACGAGATCACGAAGAGCTCAATCAAGAAGAAGACGAGATCACGAAGAGCTGAATCACGAAGAGGACGAGATCACGAAGAGCTGAATCACGACGAGCACGAGATCACGAAGAGTAGAACACGAAGATCACGAAGAGTAGAACACGAAAAGGACGAGATCACGAAGAGCACAACATGAAGAGGACGAGATCACGAAGAGTTGAACACGAAGAGGACGAAGATCACGAAGAACGAAACACGAATAGGACGAGATCACGAAGAGCTGAATCACGAAGAGCACGAGATCACGAAGAGCAGAACACGAAGATCATGAAGAGTAGAACACGAAAAGGACGAGATCACGAAGAGCAGAACACGAAGAGGACGAGATTACGAAGAGTAGAACACGAAGAGGACGAAGATCACGAAGAACAGAACACGAATAGGACGAGATTACGAAGAGGTGAATCACGAAGAAGACGAGATCACGAAGAGCTGAATCATGAAGAGGCCGAGATCACGAAGAGCAGAATTCGAAGAGGACGAGATGACTAAGAGCTAAACACGAAGAGGACGAGATCACGAAGAATAGAACACGAAGAGGACGAGATCACGAAGAGCTGAATCACAAAGAGGACGAGATCACAAAGAGCTGAATCACGAAGACGACGAGATCACGAAGAGCTGAATCACAAAGTGGATGACATCACGAAGAGCAGAACACGAAGATCACGAAGGGCAGAATACGAAGAGGACGAGATCACGAAGAGCTGAATCACGAAGAGGACGAGATCACAAAGAGCAGAACATGAAGAGGACAAGATCACGAAGAGCTGAATCACGGAGATGACGATATCACAAAAGGACAGAGCACGAAGAGCTGAATCACAAAGAGGACGAGATCACGAAGAGCTGAATCACGAAGAGCAGAACACGAAGATCAAGAAGAGGAGAATACGAGGAGGACGAGATCACAAAGAGCTAAATCACGAAGAGGACGAGATCACGAAGAATAGAACACGAAGAGGACAAAGATCACGAAGAATAGAACACGAAGAGGACAAGATCACGAAAGGCAGAACACGAAGAGGACGAGATCACGAAGAGCTGAATCACAAAGAGGACGAGATCACGAAGGGTAGAACACGAAGAGGACAAGATGACGAAGAGCTGAATCACGAAGAGGACGAGATCTCGAAGAGCTGAATCACGAAGAGGATGAGATCACGAAGAGCAAAACACGAAGATCACGAAGAGCAGAACACGAAGAGGAGGAGATCACGTAGAGCAGAACATGAAGAGGACAAGATCACGAAGAGCTGAATCACGGAGATGACGATATCACGAAAGGGCAGAGCACGAAGACGACGAGATCACGAAGAGCTGAATCACAAAGAGGACGAGATCACGAAGAACTGAATCACGAAGAGCAGAACACGAAGATCAAGAAGAGGAGAATACGAGGAGGACGAGATCACAAAGAGCTAAATCACGAAGAGGACGAGATCACGAAGAATAGAACACGAAGAGGACAAGATCACAAAAGGCAGAGCACGAAGAGGACGAGATCACGAAGAGCTGAATCACAAAGAGGACGAGATCACGAAGGGTAGAACACGAAGAGGACGAGATGACGAAGAGCTGAATCACGAAGAGGACGAGATCACGAAGAGCTGAATCACGAAGAGGATGAGATCACGAAGAGCAGAACACGAAGATCACGAAGAGCAGAACACGAAGAGGACAAGATGACGAAGAGCTGAATCACGAAGAGGACGAGATCACGAAGAGGTGAATCACGAAGAGGATGAGATCACGAAGAGCAGAACACAAAGATCACGAAGAGTAGAACACGAAAAGGAGGAGATCACGTAGAGCAGAACACGAAGAGGACGAAGGGTAGAACACGAAGAGGACGAGATCACGAAGAGCTCACTCACGAAGAGGACAAGATCACGAAGAGCAGAACTCGAAGAGGACAAGATCACGAAGAGTTGAATCACGGAGAGGACGAGATCACGAAAGGCAGAGCACGAAGAGGACGAGATCAAGAAGAGCAGAACACGAAGAGGACGAAGATCACAAAGAGCTGAATCACGATGAGGACGAGATCACGAAGAGCTAAACACGGAGAGGACAAGATCAACCGAAGCACGAAGAACTGTAGGGAGGGCGAATTGAATCAAACCACGGAGCCTCTCCTTTTCCCCGACTAGTAGTCAATTCCTTGTGCATAAAGGAACCCTAATTTTCTAGTCACACACGTCACGCGGAAGCGCTGTCAAAATTTCACTAAAATTAGGGTTGCAATCAACTCAACTCAACCAAGTGATCAATCTACAAGAATAAGAGAACGCAGCGGGATGCTCATGCGTAGCTTAGTCTTAAGGTGGGGTTAATCATGTGAAGTATATGTGGCTTGCACGTGAATGGTTGGTTACAATTTTTGAGTAAACATGTATGTTGAGGGTGCATTGCTGGTCGCTGGCTGTGAGGTCCAGGGTCGAGTCAAATGATTAATTGAAGGCTGCCATCATGTTAAGCACAAAAAACTTTTAAGAATATAAAAAACAACCATACGAAACGGAGTTATAGTCAAGGAGATAAATGGTATTATAAGTCTGTAGAAAATATGGGGGCCTGTCTGCTGCTGACTGATTCCAGGGTCACTTCTAAGCCTGGAGCGGACCTTTAAGGGTCTAATCAAGTTTGTGATGCTGAATCGAAGCCATGTGAGTTGAAAACGTTGGATTCGGAGCTCTAGAGCAAAAGTTACCTCCGTTCAAAGATGGGTGCAATTAAAAGGCTGGATATAGTCACCACCTCACTAATCAACCACAAGGAACCTAAGTAAGCATGAGATGTGTCACCATGCTCGTATAAGTTGTGTGTGAATGGGCTCAGGATTGGTTACACAAGGAACTAGGCCCCGAATTAGGATCTTGTGTTCAAGATAAGCCACCCTTAAGGGGCGGTTTATTTGGTTCACATTTTTGGTGCGTCTGCCAGGAGGAGGCGTGTCCATTGCTTGGTAGGGTTAATCATTCTACCGTTGGATACAGATACAAACGCAAATAGCCTTATGGTGTATGGAGGAGCATGGGATAGCTTGAGATAAGTGCCCGACTTGCTCATGTGTGATTGAGTAATTGTTAAGTATGAATGTTTTGTGAATATTTTGAAATAGTGTGAATGCATGAATGCCAAGTTGTGTTTAAAGGTGGGGGTCTAGAAGGGAGTGTGGAATCCCCGACCCTCTAACCACAAAATACCTTGTGTTGGAGGGATCCCCTTCTAGGCTTGTGGCTTGAGTTGAGCAAAGGGCCTAAGAGTGAAAGGTTGAGGCCCTCCCACGGAAATCCACAAGGATTTCCAGTGAGCCCCTAGGTTGAAGGGGAAGGGTGCATGAGCCCGGGTATGGGACAAGGGCGCCCCTTCCTTCCCCCCGCGCTTGACTAACCACCAAGGTAAGTACAACTTGGAATGGAATGAGGTGTTTGAATCATGTGTTGCAAGTAATCGTGTGCGTGACCAATTGAGCCACCGTGGAGGGGAGTTGGAGTCGTGGACGCATCCAAGACGTAGGGGCGCTGATTGGAAGGAGCGCTGCGTACGGTATGTGCACTATACCGTCTTTTAGGACCGCGAGTAGTAAATAGGACCAACTTGGATGTGGGACCGCATTAGCGCTAGAAAACCCTGATTTCCCACTCGAGCCGTGTGGAACACTTGCCTTAGAACTGCTAGGGTGGGCCAACCACGAAATTACATGCAATGAATCTTCTGCTAACAAGTGGGTTGGCTGGAGTTGCTTAAAGGTAAGTTATCCCCCTCTAAAACATTGTATGCGACCTATGGGTTGGCCTTAGAATCGTTAAAGTGCGATTAGGTCCACGGTCGACTTCAACTAATGGTGACAGGGTGGCTGGAGATGCATCGAGGTATGTCTTCTTCACGGTGATAACATTGTATACACACCTTGTTGCATGCCGTCCCGTGATTGTGTCGTTTTCCTCCTAGTGGGTAATGCCTAGTTCAAGGTGGTAAAAGGTGGAAGGGAGGATACCAAAGATACCGAGGAACCCCACCTTTTATCAAATTGAGGTCTAGGTCAGCCCCACAGTAAGGATCTGTACCGTGTGGTGCCAATTGGGGAACAGCTTTCCAACGGGGTGATACTCGTGGAGACATTCCTCAATCTGGTTAACCTTTTGTCGTTGCCCTTGAAGGGTAGTCCTTAATAGGATTCTTCGGCGGCCTCATCGAGCTAAAACTCCACCACTAAAATTGGGTCTTGGTCTTGAGTCAGTCCATCCTCGTGATAGAATTGGGAGTAGGAGTGTTGGAAACACCCACTCCCTGATCGAATTAGGCCGTGCTTCGTGTAGATCCACCCACGACCTCGACAACTTGGACGGGAAGCCTTTTGGAGGACATGACTACCATCCACAACCCACTAGACCCTATTTTTGGACCCTAGAAGAGATGTCCCGTGCCACAAGGTCCCAAAGACCTTCCCTCACACCACCGTGAGAACTGGCGAGTGAAAGAAGGAGTAGGTCTAGGAAACTCACCGAGGACACAGCAGAAGGATTCTTGGAGGTACAACTAGAGGCTCTACCAGCCCCCTTCCTTGCCTTTCCTCCATCTTTTCCTTCAACTTCATTCAATCCGGTGAACACCACCAACACCACTAGCCCACGAAGCACCCCCTCAGCCCCTACCATGGCCTTTGGAGGACCACCCCCGGTCCGGCCTCCCATTAATCCCTTGGTTCAGCCAAGGGGTTTACCAATCTTAGTACCCGAGGGCTTGCAAGCGGCGCCCATGCCACCCAATTTGCCCACCTTTAGAGGAACCAAGGATGAAGACCCTTCCGCATACGTGGAACGTTTTCTAGAGCTCCTCATGACGTGCCTCATCACCAACACCGGTTATTTCCTAGTGTGGTTCTCGTGTACCTTGAAGGACGCCGCCTACGAGTGGTATAGGAATCACCCCCCCGGTACCTTTGAGGATTAGGATAGCCTCATGAGGGCCTTTTTAGAGCACTTTAGAGCCAAGGTAGGTCAAAGTAATGCCCTCACAACCCTAGTGTGAGCCAAATAAACCGCCCCTAAAGGGTGGCTTATCTTGAAAACAAGATCCTAATACGGGGCCTAGTTACTTGTGTAACCAATCCTCAGCCCATTCATACACAAGTTATACAAGCATGATGACACATCTCATGTTCACTTAGGTTCCTTGGGGGAATGCTATTTTGTGAGCAGTGAGTGGTGAGCGATAAGCAGTGAGCTGAAAAAAAATGGGTTTGAGCAGAAAAAAATGAGTTTAGGTTTAGGGGTACGGTTTAGGGAAATAGTTTTTAGCTTGGGAGAGGATCTATGGCCGTGGATTATTATACACTATAATTGAAACTTTGGTTTAAAACAAAAGAGTGAATCAGTATAGTTTCATGAAATGCCCTATGGCCGTGGATGAAAGGACTCGCATTCTTATTATGAGGGAAACTAGGGTTGGCGCCCGTCGTCCCGACGGGGAGAGCGGAGTTTGGTGTATTAAATTTACGTTTGTATGTTTTGTATTTTAAAACCTATAAGCTCAAATTGAATCTAAATGGAAAAGTACATATATTTTTGGAGTGCATGTAAATGTTACCCTAGTTTAAATCCACTTCAAAAATAAAGTGGAACCCCGTCCTAACCGACAGACCATGGGCAATCTTAAGTTAAACAAATGTATGTAGATAAAAACTTTAAATTTTAGATTAGATCAAATCCAAATCCTAATGAAAGGACACATTCAAAGGATTCCTCTATATGGTACATTCAAAGGATTCCTCTATATGGTACATTCAAAGGATTCCTTCAAAGGACACATTCAATGGATTCCTCCAAAGGGCACATGCAAAGAAATTGTGGATCTGTTTTGTAGCGTTCATTTATTTGACGGTCCATTTTCATTTATGTGTTCATCCATCAGACGGATTTCTCATCCTGAATTTTTTTTTAGATATAGATACACATTTTGATGTGTTAGCATGATCTAGAGACTATAGTATTTTATTTGAACATTGATTTAGAATCTTAGAATTTAGGGTTTAGGGTTTAGGGTAGACAAGATTATATCTGTATTGTACAATTATTATACAACTCTTCAAAAAATACCTTTTCTTGGTTTATCTGCCCATTTTTAATTTTGATATTTTGTATGCAAGAAGTCATGTATCTATTTGCTCATCAGAAATTATCTCATTTATTTTCTTAGAATGTATTTTTATATGTACGGTTTAGGGTCCTAGCAATACTCCGTGCGCCATACATTGTACATTCTATCATTCACTCTTGCATTCTATGTGGTACTAAATACTAATTCATTACTCAATGACAAAGTAGAATAACAACCAAAACTTCAATTTTTAACATCTGCCATTGCAAATTATGTGCAGCCTTGAGTTGCATACTTAGCTTGAAAAGTAGAATACATATCTATTTGACAAATTCGTACGCAGTTACAAATTCAAATAAGTTTTGATTCAGATTAGTAATTTTCAGTGTCCGAATACCAAATAAGATGGAAACAAACTAAAGGGCATGTTTCAATATATAATTGTTTAGGAATAATTAAAACCAATACAAGATCAATATCCAATTTTGGTAGACCCTAGTTGGACTAGCAAATACGATCTTACTGAATCAGAAATGAAAATTAATACACCAAACAACTACTCCGTATCATCTGAACTACCCTCGCTTCCATTACCAACCTCTGCCTCTGCATCTATATAATGGATAACATCTTTGTCATACCTCCGCCGTTGACGTGTTGGGAGAAGAGATTTCATAGTTGATAGAATCTCTGCAGTTCTTCGAGCCCAAATAGGGAGAGAAAAAGAAGAATCTGAAGATAAAACTAGCGGCATAGCTCTGCAAAAGAAACAGAGAAACAATAGGTTTAGAATTCAAATGAAAACCGTATACATATTTTGTTAACAACGATGAAAACAAAAGAATGTTTTGAACTTACTTACAAGAAGGAATACGACTACTTTTTTGCTTCTTCTGTGGTGGTTCTCCTTGAGTACGACGTACATTCCTCCTATTCTCTACAGTCAATTTTGCGTTTGCCTTTGGAATTAGCGGTGCGAGCAAGGCTTGGAAAATCTCCGAGTCTTCTTCAAAAGCCAATATGTGACGACCCAATGATTGGCACACCCGAATAGTTGGTCCTAAAAAATACAAAGCGTTAGAAAATATAAAATATAGGTGGGGTATATGAATAAGTTAAGTATACAATAATATTAAACAAATGCTTACCCGTAGAGGCATTCCAATCTAAAACAATATCCCCAACTTTTGTGAGGGATTCAAGAACTGTCTTCATGAGATCAACCGCTTTCTCTCGAGCCCCCCGCCAAGGTGAGTCTCCATTCTTGAGCTGTGAAGCAATATTCACCGGATTGAACAAGATGTCGAGCTCTCGAAGTGGAGAGCGAACTGAAAATGTCGAGACGATGGGAGCGTCACGAACAAACAGCTGAACACAGAAACGCGTTCCCTGATAAATAAAAATAAAGAATATTATGGATTAGAAAGACGAAGGGGATGTTGAAGACTACAGCTCAAAACTATGAAGACAATTGGAAACGAGCTTACTGTTGCAGAAGGATCTCGAGGCAGAGCTAGAGGAAGCTCGTTCAAAGCCCACCAGTCGATGAGGAGTTTGAAGTCGTATGTGGAAGCACAATCATCAATCTCAAGTTGTAACTCCCTATCATTTGGATGAAGTAGAAGCAACGCAGCGTTGTCATGAAGATAGTTGTCAGAGAACTCAAAAATCGTATCAATATAACTCTCCGGCCTCAAATTCCATGCAGGGATGACATCAATGGATTGAGAAATCCCAGGAACTGACAAACTCTCAGGAATGTCAGCCACTATAAGATCCAATCCGGTGTGTTTGCAATTTTCGTTTGAAACTGATCGCGATCTACCTGCACCAACCTAGAAGCAAAAAAAACCAATGATTGTACAACAACTATGTAAATCTGATTATGAAAAAATTAAAATCAAGAAGGATAACATAGTCTAACCTTCGAAATAAATTGATGTAGTTCCTCCCAAAGTTGCGGTGGACCTCCAATCTCTGAAAGAGACTGCATGGTAGAAAACATTGATATGTTTTTGATGAAACATTCTGATGAGACAGCTGGCACTAGCGGAACGGATGCCTCAGAAACTAAAAATTGACGTTGCTTGCGCTGTTGCACTTCCATCCTTATAACTTCAACATGGCTTGATCCTGCGGCGTGAGATGACGCCATTAATGGAGGAGAGTTCCATGCCTCGACCTCCTTCTTAGGCAAATCTGATGCATCTGGCATGAAAGAAAGATCCAATGAACCTCTCTCAGCAAGGGCGGCTGCAACAGCTGCATCTATCTCAGCCTTCTTTGCAACCTCCGCGTCTTTGATAAGTTTTTCCTTCTCAGCCTTCGATAAACGCTTCTTCTTTCCAGACGTCTCCTCTTGGACTAGAACTGGTGGGGATGACGACTGCTCCACAATTTCTACCTCTGGCTCCTCCAATGTTGTTGACGTGAGAAGTTCAGAAATATCTACAAGACCTTGAAAGAGGTCTTTCTCCGCATCTGGAACGAAGTTGATAGAGCATTCCAGGTACCATCCACCACCGTGTAATACTCGAGTAGAATACCTCTTCTTCTGAAGCTCGGTAAAGATGCACAAGTCTGATGAAGGCTGAATCCAAGTTGACAGAAATGAAGGGCACACAGATTGCTGAAGAGCGTTTTTAGGTATCAGCTCTCTCACAATGTACGTGAAGAGACAAAATCTGACTTTAATAAGCGATTTAGAATAAGAAGATATTTAAACAACAATGAACTAGGACAGCCACTAGAGACATACCTGTATAGAAGTCGTTTGATGGCGAGATCAGCTCCAGGCAACACATCAAACTTTGTATTCTTCTGAAATGGTGGTTTTAACCCTGGATGCACAATGACCATATACGCCTTCTCCCATAAAACCATGCGCCATTTTTCTACATATTCGGAGGGCTTTTCAATACTTGGGGAAGCGTCCCAGTTCACTGAAATTGTGCCCGTTGCACAAATTTCGTCAAAATGGGCAATAAATTTGTCCTCCAGCTGATAACATGAATTTGAAAAGTCAGTACTCATACGTAATGATCATGATGCAAAAACTGTCACATAAGTCATTAGAAACTGATAAGTAATTTCAATACCTGTGCCCAAAAAGTTGCACGATTGAGAAAGGAATCAAGAGCGCCATCTTTGATTTGCGTAGCTGGAAAGCGGAAAGCCGATCTCACCATTGCTGGAGAGTTCCAAAAATGCAGCCACCTGCCTTTGAAATGAGGCTCCACCGCTGCCGTTGCCACTTTTTGTAACTTTTCAATGGTCATTTCAGTCTTTTTAAAGTGACTGAAATGAAAATTGATCTGCCAAAAGTAATGAAGTTAAAATAAAATCACTATGTATCAACAAACAAGATTCTAATCAATTCTAATTATGCTTTACATTTCAAACAATTTATGTTCATAATTGTTTACCTCATGGAAGAAGTCCTCGCCATTCTTGGGATTGGCAACTGCAAGGTACTTCTGAAAGTCCTTGCCCTTAATTGCCTTCACGGTATTGGCTGCGGCGTCGCTCATGACCTTCCATACTCCTTCAGCACTTCTCTCCTCCACTGATGTCCTCTTCTCGTATTCAATGGCCGCTTCATCAGAAGCCCGAGAAATATCTTGCTGCAATCATGTTTCAAAATATTGGTATACTTCACAAACTCAAACGTGGTTACAAAGTCAAAAATTACAAATATTTATCGAGTGCTAAACCCTACCCGATATAAGAACGATATGAAAACATCAACTATTAACGGGAACCATGCTGCACGGGATTGCCGAACTTTCATGCACGTCTTGAATTCCTCAGCTGTCAAGAGATCCTTGAAATCTTCTAACTTCAGCCCACCATAAAATCGTATACGTTGGAGTTTTGCAGGAAGGCTGGTCTTCACAAAATCGTTTTGTGTTGACCTGAATGGGCACACGCAGAAAATAAGTTCTAGTTAGCTCTAAGTAGAAAAAAAGAACTGAATGATTTCATAAGAGAATGGATAAGTGTTAGAGAATGTACCAGTTGACATCGTGCATGCAATTCAGTAACACAG
Source organism: Bryoerythrophyllum caledonicum (assembly GCA_963971425.1). Lineage (NCBI taxonomy): Eukaryota > Viridiplantae > Streptophyta > Bryopsida > Pottiales > Pottiaceae > Bryoerythrophyllum > Bryoerythrophyllum caledonicum. The sequence goes on from OZ020524.1 coordinate 7,243,670, forward strand.
ATATCCTCCCTGTCGGATTCAATACGATACACTGGACATTATAGTGCCAATTTGGGTCATTGCCATGCTGTTCTTGAATGAAACGCCACCACGCATTGTACCTATGATTTCCGTCCCAAACATAAAACATTTTGCCACTGAATGCAGCTAACTCTGGAGTAGAGCTCAACATCTCCTCAAACTTATCATTTGCTGCAATCCAATGTGAATCCCAGGTTGACTTTATATGTGGGGAAACATCATGTGTCATTTCTTGGTCATCATAGATGGATATGTAGAATGCACGATCTCCAACAATATAGCCGCCTTCAAATCTCTTCTGCAACGCACACACGTCAATCTCTTGAATCGGCCGAACTCATGGAAGAGCAATCATCCTGCAAAGTGGCACATAAAAAGGACCCTTCGTAACGCGCATGTTCTCCAGGACAGTCACGAAATTAGACTTCTGATGAAGTCGTCTTGCTCTTTCGCCCTCGAATGAACTGACCAATCTATCCGGACACTTTGGTGACGAATCTTCAGAATCGCTAGTGGGATCGTTCTACAAAAGGCAATATGAGTAACTTAGCAGAAATTATACCAAGGTATGATAAATCCAAAGTATTGCTAGGAAGAAATTGAAGAAGTGACTAACCTGAATAACGGGGCTGTGATTATGATCACCGACATCTTGAGTGTCATTTTCATCTCCCTAGTATCAAACAAACAATACAGTATTTAGGAAATATATTCCTCAAAGTTAACTTATCCATTCCAAATTCCACCATCCACATGCACTAATATCCAGAGTCAAAATAAATGAACTTTACATAGTATCACCATCTACATGAACTATATATTTTTTAGATTTGAGCATGAAAATACCAATCATTATTAAATTTCAGAGCTTCGTACTCACCCCATTACTTGGTGTAGTATTCACCAATGGTGAACTTTCCAACATGTTGTCCCGAAGATCCTCGCCCGCTTTGCCAAGATCAGCCTGCCGTGCCCACAATATTTTACAAACATATCAGAGAGAATAGTGTACGAGGCTTTAGTGTTTGGCAACTCTTGAACTTTCAGGCATTAAATTTTTGGACTTTGGGTTGCTTCTTGGTGCCAAAGACCAGAATCAAGAAATAAACCACGTTTGTCTTGCCACAATTAAGTCGTGCTCCATGCTTCTGAACCAGAAACACTAAATACAATACATAAGCCCTCGCCCACGAGGCTTCAGTGGAACAGCAATATTGACCTCCTCTCAAAAAATATAAGAACGTTCAGGATATAAGGCAAGCAGAAAAATTGCCACGATCTGCCTGGCTCAATATTCCTGCTGAAAAATAATATCTATAGTGGATCCCTAAATTATTTACGGTGCTCGCCTCGAGTCAAATCCAACGACCAAACAATAACCTCGTGAACCCGAAAAACTGCGTCCCCGAGCCAGTAACACAAGTCCACTACATTTGCCCGTACCAACACAAGTCCATTGTAGCACAGGTCCAGTACATTCGACCCAGTATCACAGGTCCACTGTAGCACAGAGTCACTACATTCGCACGAGTCAACTCCAGAACTATGAAGACCAGAGTAATCGGGAAACTGTAGTCCTTGTACACGTTCACAGTGATCAGAACACTGTCGAAGGAGGCCTCGTGCACGAGGTCTCCTTCCGTCATTCTCCAAGTCCTGTCGGGATATAAGGCAAGCAGAAAAATTGGCAGGATCTGTCTAGCTCAATATTCCTAGCTGATAATTAATTCCTACGATGGATCCCTAAACCATTTACGGTGCTCGCCTCGAGTCAAATCCAGCGACTTAACAACAACCTCGTGAACCCGGAAAAATGCGTCCCCGAGCCAATAACACAGGTCCACTACAATCGCGCCTGCCAACACAAGTCCACTGTAGCACATGTCCAGTACATTCGAGCCAGTATCACAGGTCCACGGTAGCACATGGTCCGGTGATTCACGCGAGTCAACTCCAGAACTATGAAGGCTAGAGTAATCAGGACACTGTTGACCTCGTGCACGTTCACAGTGATCAGGATCTGCCGAAGGAGGCCTCGTGCACGAGGTCTCCTTCCGACCTTCTCCAAGTCCTGTTGGGATAGGAGGAGAGGAAGATTTTTAGGACAAGAGGAGAGGAAGGAATTCGGGAGAACAGAAAGTAGTCGGGAGTCCTGAGTCACAAACCCGAAAAACTGCTTCCCCGAGCCACTAATCGGGAGCCAGCAATCGGTCCACTCCATTCCAGCATGTCCACTCTAACATGCGGGAATCGGTCAACTTCAATCGTGCCATTCCACTCCAGCGACACCACGAGACCATCCATAGTAATCAGGACAGTTATTGGGACACTGTAGCAGCAATCGGGACAGTGTAGCTGTGGTTTACAAGGATCGGCACCCTGTTGAAGGAGGCCTCGTGAACGAGGTCTCCTTCCAACCTCGACGCTGTCATGTCGGGATAGGTGGACGGGAAGGATATCGGGACAGGAAGAGATGAGAGGCCTAGAAGGAATATCGGGACATGAAGGAATATCGAGACCGGAAACTCCAGCATCAGGACTCATGCACCATCATGCACCAACATGGATGAGGCCTCGTCCACGAGGTCTACTCCCGGTCTTCTTCAGGTGATGTCGGGACAGTTGGACAAGAAGGAATTCGGGACATGAGTTTGATCTTGGGAGGAAGGAGTCGTGACCTGGAAATACTGTAGGGGATCAGAACTGTAGCTCTTGCATGATCATCTAGACTCCTGCAACAACACGCACCAACATGGATGAGGCCTCGTGAACGAGGTCTCCTCGCGACCTCGTTCAGGACATGTCGGGACAGGTGGACAAGAAGTAATTCGGGACAGGTGATGGAGTTCGGGAGTCTGGAGTTGCCATCGGGACTCGACAGCGAAGAATTCAAGCAAAAAACCAAATGCTGAAAGGAATCGCGGAACCTGCCAGGCGCGGTTGCAGTGTCGCCCCAAGACTCCGTCAATGTGTGCTAGCACCTCGAATGATTGTCCAGTTGCTAAATGGCAGTACACGAGAAGCGTTGACAAGCGAGGTAAAAGCCATACTGCTCATCAGCACTGGAGCACACTTACACGTCACCAGCCCAGGCCGCTATCATGCACCAAAGACTATCATGCACTATCCCGACAGCACCACTACTGCGCCAACCACTATCACCAGAATCGGTACTCATGCACCAACCATTATCACCATGTATCGGTATCAGCACTCAACCGAGTAGCACATGAGCCAACCGTTAACACATGAGTCAACCGATAGCACCACTCATGCACCAACCACTATCACCATAATCGGTACTCATGCACCCACCGCTATCACCATGTATCGGAATCACCACTCAACCGATATCACCACTCTCCTGTCCACATAAGTCAACTGATATCACCACTCAACCGAAATCACCACTTTCCTGTCCACATGAGTCAACTGATATCACCATTCAACCGATAGCGATGAGTCAACCGATATCACCACTCATACACCAACCACTATCACCAGAATCTGTAATCATGAACCAACCACGATATTGTTTGTATCAGCAATAACTTGGACTTATCGCCGGTACTTCAGAATCGCGATATTGTTTGAATCAGCAATAACTTGGACTTATCGCCGGTACTTCAGAATCGCGATATTGTTTGTATCAGCAATAACTTGGATTTATTGCCGGTACTTCAGAATCCAAACTTATCGCGATAACTTGCACATATCGCCGAACCTAAACTTCAGAATCAAGATATCGTGGTTGGTCGATAAATTGCACATATCGCACGTATCAACGAACCAAAACTTCAGAATCTTGATTCTGAACTTGCACATATCAGAATCAAGATAATGTTTGTATCAACGAACCTAAACTTGCACTAATCGCGATAATGTTTGATAATGTTCAGGCAGAATCGCCGATACTCGAACTTGTAAGTTGTGATACTGGAACCCGAACCCGAACTTGCAAGTTGTGATACTCGAACTCGATACTCGAACTTCGAAGTTGCGATACTCGAACCCGAACTAGCACCATCTGTTGAAATCTGCACACCGATACTTCAGCAAGGAAGTCGGGAATAGTCTTGAAAAATAACCGGGATAAGTCTGGAATAGGTACACGAACAGTAACCGGAAATAGTCTGGAACAGGAATACCAGGCCGTAGAACCAGGTAGTAAGTCGGAACAGTCTCGAACCGGTGTGGAAGTCGGAATAGACACTAACCGAGCCAGTCCCATAGGAGGCCTTGTGCACGAGGTCTCCTTTCGACCTTCTTCAGGTCATGCCGGGCAAGAATCTTTGGGTAGATAAAACTTCGGGAGAGGTAACCAAGAAAGTTGGAGAGGGATTCCTAACGGTTTGTAATACGTCGAGAGAGAGCGCTTCAGGAATTGAATCCAAGCGCAAACCAACGACGTCACAAATTTCTGCACTTTTTCTACATACTCCAAACCCTAACCCGAAGCAAGTCCACATAAAGGTCAGTTATCATACCTCAACGCTTGGTGACGGTACTGCCGGTGCACCCATTTCCTTGCTCGTGCCTCCCGATACCTGCCACACCTACAGAATGCGTAAGAACATGAACAGAGACCTTCACCAAGAGACCTTCACTGCAATCTCTTTTCGGCCTGTGAAAGTAAGAGACGAAGAGAAGAGGTCAGGAAGCCGCCGTCGTAGAAAAGCATTCCTGGGCGTGGACAGACGTTTACCCTAAACCGAACTATCTTCGTGGAGAAAAATCATCCATTCTCAATTGTTCACACGAATAATATGAACAGCCTAACATGTTGAGATGGCCGTCCAAGATAACTTAGCCCCTAAGGTAGTTTTGACCGTAGGATCTCAATTAAGACTAATTCAGTAACATACTCAAAAAAATTCATAAACTGTGACCGCACGGATTGAAATATTTTAGTGTTTGAAGTCAAGCACATGATTCATTATGTTTGCTGTGTTAACTGGATCAGCAGACTTTGACTTCACTTAGAGTCAAAATTTTGCACTACACAAAGTCTAAATCCATTACCATCTTGTTAAGCATGATGTTAGTTCCTTATACACCAATTTTTGGAGGTAGAAGACAGGTGTAGCATATTCAAAACAACTGTGCATGGAAGGGAGGTTCAAAATTTGCCAATTCTCACTTTAATTTTTTGTGAACTTATTATATTTAAGATTGGTAATCCGAATGGTCAATAAGAAGGTTTACACCACATATTGTTGTTTGTATCATAAAAATTATAAAGTGGAAAATATAAAGTTTTCTAGGATTTATGTGGAAAAGGAGAAGTTTTTTGGTACCTTGGCCGACAATGAGTGACAATTTGTGAAAATATTTGACTTGGATTGGTATGCTATTTTTCACATAAGACAAGAGACTATATTTGTACAACAAATACGACTCAATTCATTATCTTTGAGAAGATGCCATTTGGGACCTTGATAGAGTAAGGACTTTTCAAGTTCCAAAAACAAACACACACTTGCTTCATTGTGAAAGGTCAACCTAAACTTGTGCCCCATGTATTTGATGCAGATGAGTATCTATGATCAATACTTTATCATTTACGTGTTTTTGGAAATTGGTGTACTGAGATTAGGGCCGTGCTATATAAGTTATGAATGTGAAGTGAAAATACATCTGACTTGAGTATGAATAGTGAAAGCTAACCTCTTCTCTCGAAGGCCTCGTTTGTGGAGATGATATACTACCCGATATATCGTGGCATTGTGCTTCGCTTCCTCCCGCAACTTTTGCCTGACAAACCCATGCGAAAGAAGTTCAATAGACAGGCTTAAAACACTTTGATATCACACGTACATAGCATGGAATAACATTTGAGAAGAAATTCAAAGACAACTTTGGGGCTAGCATGTAACCGACCCTACTGGTCGAATATCTTCAACAACGCTATTACCAATACCTGAGACAATGACTCTCCTTCATTCTCTTCAATGTTTTGAAGTTTGCAATCACTATCACGCTCGGTGGAGTTAAAGGACAACACCTTTGCGGTTTCGGAAATGTCCACCTGACTACAAAATGCCTTTCGCTTTCCCATCCTAGATCTCTGCAACTCCTTACGACTTGAGAACAAAATACCTCGCTTTCTACGCCTCCTCTTCTTCTCACACGATGGAACAAGAGATTGGTAGCTACACTTTCCAGTCATCTGAGATATGCCAGATTTCCCATCTCACCCAACTTATCTAATTCATCAATTCGTGAATTGAAGATGTTGCTCATGAAAATCAACAGAAGTCTACTGTCCACAGTACACTTCATTATTGCTATATTCAATAGTGAAATTTTTTGTCAGAGCTTATCATAGCTATTTAGTTGTCACCCGCTGTCATTTATCAGTATTAATAATTAGAAATTATTGATTAGCACAACCTTTATGACCTGGTGAGACTATATTTACTTGCACTACCGCTATTTTGTACATTTTGTTGAGATTTTTGGAAGCGCGCTTAGCTAATCTTACATGCTTACTAATAACTTAAGTGTATAAATGTACATCCCAAAGTTCGACTACTACACGTTGATTTACACTAAAAATACCTCACTCATTTCACTTTCCAACTGGAAATTTATCTATTTTGTGGTCAAGTAGATCGGAGATGTTGCTTATAGCAAGAACGCCATCATTTTGAACATTTTTAGTCTCCATTATGTGTTTAATCTAGCGCGACGCATAAACCGGATCTAGACTTGCCAAAAATTTTGTCATAAACTTTATCATGCTTTTCAACTATTATTTGACAAAATATAATAATTGATTATTTTGAAGTATAAATCTAATTAGGTCGCTTGGTTTAACTCTCTCATTCCATACTTGAACTTCTAAAACTTTTCGTGATGTCGTCTGCTGATGTAGGTAGTCTAGGCACAGTTATGATTCATAGTGATGGTCAAGAAATCCCGATTACGTTCCGTGTGTCTTTCGATGGTCATTGCTCTGTTAGTGCGAGTCGACTTTCTTCTAGATTCCATTTACTGGAGGCTTCAATTTATGTTGATGAAGAAGTACGTGATTTAGAGTCCGGAGTTCTTACTCACACCATAGGTCAGGAAGCCGTCACTACTAACGAAGGAAAATCCTGGCTGCTCAAGTGTGGAACTTTTAAAGTGTACGGCGTTAGAGATAATACGCACAGTTCATCCAACCAAATGTTGGCATCTCGTGTCTCTATTACAAGCAACCAACAGGATAGTGGTCCTCGGACAATCAAAGTTGAGCCGGGTTCTGAAACAATTCACATTTTGAGTGATGACTCAGATACAGACACCCCTGTTCTCGTTTACCTAGAAAAACCAGATTCTACTCCATCTCTTGTCAATGTAGATTCTCCAGTACGTGATACCTCCCTTGACAATCGACCCCTTTATGTGAAACCTCCACATCTACCATCTAGATCCCCTCCATCTTCCATAGTAGATTGTATAAGGAACCTAGGTGCCAGAAAGGGGTCAAAGTCCATACTGTCGAGGGTTGATTTTTCAAAGGTCCCCATTTCTATCGTGGATTGCTTGCCTCCGAGCTTTGATGGGGATGTCATTTTTGTTTTGCCTCCAGCTTCAATGTTGTCTTCGCAGTCACATGCCAAGCTATTACAAGGCATGGACAAACGTCATGATGGTCATGCATGGACTCGTACTGTCACAACCCACATTCAGAATGACATGGGTCTGTCATTTAGAATGTCATCTTGTCTTGGGCACCTGCAGTGTGTCAATAACAAGTGTGCGTATCTTGATAGAATTCATAGGCCAACTCCCGTGAATGAGACCGAGTGGGATGGATCATCGTATTTACGATTTGAAATTGATTCAAATCCTCCCAAGAATTCTTCAATTGTCTGCAAAATCTGTCAGACTCCTCTTACTTGTTTGAACGTTTGTTCAGCCAGGATTTACTACATTTTAAGTCCCCCTCCGATGTCTCGTGCATGTGTCCATATTGGTCATCACAAGCATCCAGTCAAGAAGGGTGTAGACAGGGAGTCTGTGGAGCGTCTTACGACCCTACTGAGTGACCAGGTGGAAAGAACACCCACTGCCACAAATTCAGCTATTATTTTAAAGGCCGGCAAAGACTTCGTAGCGTCTATTCTACTTAATCCTGAAGGTGCACCTGAGAAAAGTCTATCATCTGAGGAGTTGTTGCCCGTCCTCGAGACTTGCAAGAACTTGACATCTCCAAATCTGCGCAACCAGGTCACATCATTTCGGTACCTCCGGCGCTATGGAGTCATGGACAGTATTACGAAGCTCAGAGGATCCAGCAAATGGGCGTACCTGCAAAATAACATGTTCCCTGGACAAGGTTCTCAATCAGATAAGGTATTTGTTTTCAAGATGTCTGAAGTTGGCCCGGGGAGTGGTGTTGACCTTGTTAGACGAATGCAATCTGATGGAGATTTGTGCAAATCATGGATGATGTTTGATCATGTCAAGCGTGTGAAGGGTTGGACCACGATGGCTTGTCATGTGTACGACTCATCATATTGTCGTGTCATGACCATAGCTGTTTGTGACATGCAATCTGAGGATGTTGAGGCCCAGCTTGTATTTTGGAAGAACTTGAATGTCGTGGTAGAACGACATGGCATTTTGAAACCTCAGTTTCAAGGATTTATGGCGGACAGTGCCCAAGCTAATTGGAATGCAGTGCGGATCATCTACGGCTCCGGTGATGCAAAGATCCCAATGGAAAATCGTGAACGCACGTGTCTATTTCACTGGACGCAATCTCTGGAGAAGCATACAAAAGCCGATATTCGACCTGACCTACAAGAGCAGCACCGCTCTCTATGTAAACAGTACAAGAATGCTGATTCGTTGGAAGATGCAGAGAGGAAGTACCTTGCCATCCGGTCATGGTGGTTGTCATCAGGCGCTACAACCGAAGAAGGTGTTCTTCGCCTCGACCTGTGGCTAGCATTTTGGCACTTTCGTTACCGTCAATGGGGTGGATTTCTTGAGCTTGTAAGTGATGTCTTTTTTGCACATTTGTTTTTTAAAAAAAATTGAGTTGTTATCGGTACGGTGATTTTCTCGCTAACATTTTAGTCCATTTGTCAGAATTTAACAGTGGAGGAACTTGTGGAAATGCCTTCCTGCAATCTCGCTGAGACGGTGCACAACAAGTGGCTTCAACAATCCGGAAAACGAGGAAATGATCTCTACGTAGCAACGGTGGATGATTATGTCCGAGCATTTACGCAAGTTCTAGCATACTATCAGTTCTCCAAAGGCGAGCGTGCAGGCACGAGACCTTAGTAAGGAAGATCTCCGTCTTCAACTTGCCCAACGTAATGCAAAAAGCTCCGGAGATCCAAAGAAGTTGCATGCGGCGTTAGAAGAGATGAGAGGCGCTTCGGAATTTTGCACTAGAGAGCCACACTTGGAAGGCGAAGAGGTTTTCTTCTCTGTGAAGCGGAAGGCAGATATTCCCATAGGATCAGAGTTTGACTCACATCGCCCTGACAAAATTAGTGTCTCTCGACCCATGAAGAGAACACGCTACGGTGCCCACGCCACCATTGTCGATCTTACTTCAGAAGAGGTGCCTACCCCTACTGTACAACTGAATCCACCTGAAGTGCAGAGTAGTCCACATGAAGAGCCGACAACAACCGTCCCAATTCCATATCATACAAAGACAGTCCTTGAGACATCTTGTAATGAGAAGGAGTGGCATATAGCGCGACTTACGAAGACCTCAGCGAAAGCATGTTTTGCACAACATGCTATCACAAAAAGAAAATGCGTGGCGAAAATAATTCAGTACAACAAAGCTTCTGCTGCTCCTACTTACACAGGCATGATGACGTCATACAAGAAAAACAAGGTAGAGCAAATGCAGTTTTTCTTTTGCAATGATGATATTGAGCGTTGTGTGAAGGGCACTAGGCGCAAGTGGGTTGTTGCTAAACCGCCTGTGCCAGAGATTTGGCCCATAAAGCTTGGTACTAATCTTACACAAGAAGAAGTGTTTGCTCTCGAATATGCTGGATTTCGCTTGGCTGAACGACCGGCCTTTGCACCGCACCAGTTCTCTGATTTCAATGGTGTCATCAATTTTGATGACTTCCCGGCACCAATTTTCCCAGACGAATATTCAAAGCGCACATTTGGGAAGAATATTCGACGCAACTCCAAGGCACCAACAACAAAGCATTCCAACAGCTACGCATCAGCGCTTTCAATAAGTGGTAAAATTCTGAAAGCCACCCTGCTTCCTTCTCCAGCACTAGGTTCAATTGTATCATTTGAGTCTCGTCAAGGATCCAAATCATCCCAGTATCTTATCACTGTCGGTCAATTTTCAAGTTGTGATTGTCCTTTCTTTAAGGATATGGCAGCAAAGTCATTAGGAAAGCGTGGTCAATGGGTAAATTGCAAACATATGTATTATGTTTTTACCCGGCTTTGTAATCTGCTTCCTGAAGTAGATCAGTTTATCCACGCACCTAGTTTCAGCTACAACGAGATCAAACGCGTGTTAGAAAACCTGCTACCACACTGTCACATTGTAAAAACAGTGTGACAAATAGTTCTATTGTACTTCTTATTCCTTTTCTAACTAAAATGGCGGTGAGACGGAAAGGGCCACCGTGTAATACTTGTCGTACATACGTCTCCCCTACTGTATTATTATCATCACCAATATTCTCTTACAAAGTATCATCCTTATGAAAAACCAAAAATGATGTATGATTTAACCCTAAACCGAATTAGATAAATAGTTATTCTGTATCTACTATTGATTTCATTCTATATGTTCCCAAATTCTAGTCTGCACTTTTAATACTATCGAGGTAAGGAAGAATTAGGTTGTAAACAAAAAGTTAAGTTCATCATATATGCAATCTTCCCCGCATTGCATATTTATGTTTTGAGAGTGGGAACAATATGGCCTAAACTTCAACTTTATATTGGAACAATTATTAATTTGATGGTACGATGTTAAAAAAGATAGTCTTCAAAACATGCATGATTTTAAGTACATTCAGGCGGCATATAAAATTTCTTTCATTCCTTATGTGCGTAACTGATTACAAATATATTCATTTCCACGGTTATAGGCTCATATATTCTTTTACAACATGAGGCCAAAGTTTTAACCAATCTCTTTTTTCACGGTTATAGGTTCATTCATTTTCCACGATGCTGACCAAATTATGAACCCAAAATAGTCAAACTTCTAATTTTAATGTACATCAGCATATTCTTGAAACTAATATCCATGTATTTTAAGAAAAATCCTGCCAAAAACCCTAACTTTTCTGCTCACCGCTCACCGCTCACTGCTTTCTGTTCACAAAATAGCTTCGCTCAGGTTCCTTGTGGTTGATTAGTGAGGTTGTGATTTAATCCAGCCTTCTAATTGAACCCACCTTTGAACAAGTGTAACTTTTGCTCTAGGGCTCTGAATGCAACGTTTCCAACTCTTATGGGTTCAATTCAGCATTCCGAACTTGATTAGACCCTAAATGATCAGTTTCAGGCTTAGGTGTGACCCTGGAACCATTTGGCAGCAGACAGGCTTCCCTATTTTCTACAAACTTATAATCCTAATTATCTCCTTGACTCTAACTCCGATTCTTATGTTTGTTTTTTTTATAATCTTATAAGTTTTTTGTGCTTAACATGATGGCAACATTCAATTGATCATTTGACTCGACCCTAGACCTCACAGCCAGCGACCAGCAGCGCACCTTCAACCTATATGTTTACTCAACAATTGTAACCATCATTCACGTGCACGCCATACATGCTTCACATGATTAACCCCTCCTTAACACTAAGCTACGCTTGAGCATCCAACTGCATTCTCTTATTCTTATAGAGTGATTACTCAGTAGAGTTGAGTTGATTGCAACCCTAATTCTACTGAAATTTGGACAGCACTTCCGCGTGACATGTTGTGACTAGAAAATGGGGGTTCCCTCATACACAAGGAATTGACTTCTAGCCGGGGAGAAGAAGAGGCTCCCTGGTTTGATTCAATTCACCCTCCTTCCATTAGTTCTGTGATCCAGCTTCAGCTCGTTCTCTTCATGGTTCACCTCAGCTCCTGCTCTTCGTATTGCTGCTCTTCGTGATCTCGTCCTCCTCGTGTTGCTGCTCTTCGTGCTCTCGTCCTCTTCGTGTTGCTGCTCTTTGTAATCTCGTCCTCTTCGTGTTGCTGCTCTTCCTGATCTCGTCCTCTTCGTTGTTCAGCTCAGCTCGTGCTCGTCATGTTGCAACTCTTCGTGATCTCCTCCTCTTCGTGTTGCTGCTCTTCGTGATCTCGTCCTCTTCGTGTTGCTGCTCTTCGTGATCTCGTCCTCTTTGTGGTTCAGCGCAGCTCCTGCTATTCGTATTGCTGCTCTTCGTGATCTCGTCCTCTTCTAGGTTCAGCTCAGTTCCTGCTCTTCGTGTTGCTGCTCATCTTGATCTCGTCCTCTTCGTGTTGTTGCTCTTCGTGATCTCGTCCTCTTCGTGGTTCAGCTCAGCTCCTGCTCTTCGTGTTGCTGCTCTTTGTGATCTCGTCATTTTCGTGTTGCTGCTCTTCGTAATCTCGTCCTCTTCGTGTTGCTGCTCTTCGTAATCTCGTCCTCTTTGTGGTTCAGCTCAACTCCTGCTCTTCGTATTGCTGCTCTTTGTAATCTCGTCCTTTTCGTGTTGCTGCTCTTTGTGATCTCGTCCTCTTGGTGTTGCTGCACTTCGTGATCTCGTCCTCTTCGAGGTTCAGCTCAGCTCGTGCTGTTCATGTTGCTGCTCTTCGTGATCTCCTCCTCTTCGTGATGCTGCTCTTCGTGATCTCGTCATTTTTCTGTTGCTGCTCTTCGTGATCTTGTCCTCTTCGTGTTGTTGCTCTTCGTGATCTCGTCCTCTTTGTGGTTCAGCTGAGCTCTTGCTCTTCGTATTGCTGCTCTTCGTGATCTCGCCATTTTTGTGTTGCTGCTCTTCGTGATGTCGTCCTCTTCCTGGTTCAGCCCAGCTCCTGCTCTTCGTGTTGCTGCTCTTCGTGATCTCGTCCTCTTCCTATTGTTGCTCTTCGTGATCTCATCCTCTTCGTGTTGTTGCTCTTCGTGATCTCGTCCTCTTCGTGTTGTTGCTCTTCGTGATCTCGTCCTCTTTGTGGTTCAGCTCAGCTCGTGCTGATCGTGTTGCTGCTCTTCGTGATCTCGTCATTTTCGTGTTGTTGCTCTTGGTGATCTCGTCCTCTTCGAGTGGCTGCTCTTCGTAATCTCGTCCTCTTTGTGGTTCAGCTCAGCTCCTGCTCTTCGTATTGCTGCTCTTCGTGATCTCGTCCTCTTTGTGTTGTTGCTCATCGTGATCTCATCCTCTTCGTGGTTTAGCTCAGCTCCTGCTCTTTGTGTTCCTGCTCTTCGTGATCTCGTCCTCTTCGTCTTGCTGCTCTTCGTTATCTCGTCCTCTTCGTACTTCAGCTCAGCTCCTGCTCTTCGTATTGCTTCTCTTCGTGATTTCGTCCTCTTCGTGTTGCTACTGTTCGTGATCTCGTCCTCTTCGTGTTGCTGCTCTCCGTGATCTCGTCCTCTTCGTGTTGTTGCTCTTCGTGATCTCGTCCTCTTTGTGGTTCAGCTCAGCTCGTGCTGTTCGTGTTGCTGCTCTTCATAATCCCGTCCTCTTTGGGGTTCTGCTCAGTTCCTGCTCTTCGTATTCCTGCTCTTTGTAATCTCGTCCTATTTCCTGTTGCTGCTCTTTGTGATCTCGTCCTCTTCGTGTTGCTGCTCTTCATGATCTCGTCCTCTTCGTGTTGCTGCTCTTCGTGATCTCGTCCTCTTCCTGGTTCAGCTCAGCTCCTGCTCTTCTTGTTGTTGCTCTTCGTGATCTCGTCCTCTTCGTGTTGTTGCTCTTTGTGATCTCGTCCTCTTTGTGGTTCAGCTCAGCTCCTGCTCTTTGTGTTGCTGCTCTTTGTGATCTCTTGCTCTTTGTGTTGCTACTCTTCGTGATCTCGTCCTCTTCGTGGTTCAGCTCAGCTCCTGCTCTTCGTGATCTCGTCCTCGTCGTGTTGTTGCTCTTCGTGATCTCGTCCTCTTTGTGGTTCAGCTCAACTCCTGCTCTTCGTGTTGCTGCTCTTGGTGATCTCGTCCTCTTCGTGTTGCTGCTCTTCGTGATCTCATCCTCTTCGTGTTGCTGCTCTTCATGATCTCGTCCTCTTCGTGTTGTTGCTCTTCCTGATCTCGTGCTCTTGTGGTTCAGCTCATCTCCTTCTCTTCGTGTTGGTGCTCTTCGTGATCTCGTCCTCTTCGTGTTCCTGCTCTTCGTGATCTCGTCCTCTTCGTGTTCCTGCTCTTCGTGATCTCGTCCTCTTTGTGGTTAAGCTCAGCTCCTGCTCATCGTGATCTCGTCCTCGTCGTGTTGTTGCTCTGCGTGATCTTGTCCTCTTCCTGGTTCTGCTCAGCTCCTGCTCTTCGTGTTGCTGCTCTTCTTGATCTCATCCTCTTCGTGTTGTTGCTCTTTGTGATCTCGTCCTCTTTGTGGTTCAGCTCAGCTCCTGCTCTTCGTGTTGCTGCTCTTTGTGATCTCTTGCTCTTCGTGTTGCTACTCTTCGTGATCTCGTCCTCTTCGTGGTTCAGCTCTGCTCCTGCTCTTCGTGATCTCGTCCTCGTCATGTTGTTGCTCTTCGTGATCTCGTCCTCTTTGTGGTTCAGCTCAGCTCCTGCTCTTCGTATTGCTGCTCTTCGTGATCTCGTCCTCTTTGTGGTTTTGCTCAGCTCCTGCTCTTTGTGTTGCTGCTCTTCGTGATCTCGTTGTCTTCGTGTTGCTGCTCTTTGTAATCTTGTCCTCTTCCTGGTTCTGCTCAGCTCCTGCTCTTCGTGTTGCTGCTCTTCGTGATCTCGTCCTCTTCGTGTTGTTGCTCTTCCTGATCTCGTCGTCTTCGTTGTTCAGCTCAGCTCCTGCTGTGCGTGTTGCTGCTCTTCGTGATCTCGTACTCTTCGTTTTCCTGCTCTTCGTGATGTCGTCCTCTTCGTGTTGCTGCTCTGCGTGATTTCGTCCTCTTCGTGTTGTTGCTCTTCGTGATCTCGTCCTCTTTGTGGTTCAGCTCAGCTCCTGCTCTTCGTGTTGCTGCTCTTCGTGATCTCGTACTCTTCGTGTTGTTGCTCTTTGTGATCTCGTCCTCTGGTTGTTGCTCTTCTTCATAATCTCGTCGTCTTCGTGTTGCTGCTCTTCGTGATCTCGTCTTCTTCGTGGTTAGCTTAGCTCGTGCTCTTCGTGTTGTTGCTCTTCGTGATCTCGTCCTCTTCGTGTTGCTCCTCTTCGTGATCTCGACCTCTTCGTGTTGCTGCTCTTCGTGATCTCGTCCTCTTCGTGTTGCTGCTTTTCGTGATCTCGTCCTCTTCCTGGTTCAGCTTAGCTCTTGCTCTTCGTGTTGCTGCTCTTCGTGATCTCGTCCTCTTCGTGGTTCAGCTCAGCTCCAACTGTTCGTGTTGCTGCTCTTCGTGATCACGTCATTATCGTGTTGCTGCTCTTCGTGATCTCGTCCGCTTCGTGGTTCAGCTCAGCTCCTGCTCTTCGTGATGCTGCTCTTCGTGATCTCGTCCTCTTCGTGTTGCTGCTCTTCATGATCTCATCCTCTTCGTCTTGCTGCTCTTGATGATCTCGTCCTCTTCGTGTTGTTGCTCTTCCTGATCTCGTGCTCTTGTAGTTCAGCTCATCTCCTTCTCTTCGTGTTGCTGCTCTTCGTGATCTCGTCCTCTTCGTGTTGCTGCTCTTCGTGATCTCGTCCTCTTCGTGTTAAAGCTCTTCGTAATCTCGTCCTCTTTGGGGTTGTGCTCAACTCCTGCTCTTCGTATTCCTGCTCTTTGTAATCTCGTCCTTTTCCTGTTGCTGCTCTTTGTGATCTCGTCCTCTTCGTGTTGCTGCTCTTCATGATCCCGTCCTCTTCGTGTTGCTGCTCTTCGTGATCTCGTCCTCTTTGTGGTTTAGCTCAGCTCCTGCTCTTCGTGTTGCTGCTCTTCGTGATCTCGTCCTCTGCATATTGTTGCTCTTCGTGATCTCGTCCTCTTCGTGGTTCAGCTCAGCTCTTGCTCTTCGTGTTGCTGCTCTTCTTGATCTCGTCCTCTTCGTGTTCCTGCTCTTCGTGATCTCGTCCTCTTTGTGGTTAAGCTCAACTCCTGCTCTTCGTGATCTTCTTGTCTTCAAGTTGTTGCTCTTCGTGATCTCGTCCTCTTCCTGGTTCAGCTCAGCTCCTGCTCTTCGTGTTGCTGCTCTTTGTGATCTCTTCCTCTTCGTGTTCCTACTCTTCGTGATCTCGTCCTCTTCGTGGTTCAACTCAGCTCCTGCTCTTCGTGATCTCGTCCTCGTCATGTTGTTGCTCTTCGTGATCTCGTCCTCTTTGTGGTTCAGCTCAGCTCTTGCTCTTCGTGTTGATGCTCTTCGTGATCTCGTCCTCTTTGTGGTTCAGCTCAGCTCCTGCTCTTCGTGATCTTGTTGTCTTCGTGTTGCTGCTCTTCGTAATCTCGTCCTCCTTGTGGTTCTGCTCAGCTCCTACTCTTCGTGTTGCTGCTCTTCGTGATCTCGTCCTCTTCGTGTTGTTGCTCTTCCTGATCTCGTCGTCTTCGTGGTTTAGCTCAGCTCCTGCTCTGCGTGTTGCTGCTCTTCGTGATCTCGTACTCTTCGTTTTCCTGCTCTTTGTGATATCGTCCTCTTCGTGTTGCTGCTCTTCGTGATCTCGTCCTCTTCGTGTTGCTGCTCTTTGTAATCTCGTCCTCTTTGTGGTTCAGCTCAGCTCCTGCTCTTCGTGTTGCTGCTCTTCGTGATCGTACTCTTCGTGTTGCTGCTCTTCGTGATCTCGTTCTCTGCGTGTTGCTCCTCTTCGTAGTCTCGTCCTCTTCGTGTTGCTGCTCTTCGTGATCTCGTGCTCTTCGTGGTTCAGCTCAGCTCTTGCTCTTGGTGTTGTTGCTCTTCGTGATCTCGTCGTCTTCGTGTTGTTGCTCTTTGTGATCTCGTCCTCTTTGTGGTTTAGCTCAGCTCCTGCTCTTCGTATTGATGTTGTTCGTGATCTCGTCCTCTTCGTGTTGTTGCTCTTCGTGATCTCGTCCTCTTGGTGGTTCAGCTCAGCTCCTGCTCTTCGTGTTGCTGCTCTTCGTGATCTCGTCCTCTTTGTGGTTCAGTTCAGCTCCTGCTGGTCGTGTTGTTGCTCTTCGTGATCTCGTCATTTTTGTGTTGCTGCTCTTCGTGATCTCGTCCTCTTCGTGGTTCAGCTCAGCTCCTGCTCTTGGTGTTGCTGCTCTTCGTGATCTCGTCCTCTTCGTGGTTCAGCTCAGCTCGTGCTCTTCGTGTTGCTGCTCTTCGTGATCTCGTCCTCTTCTGGTCAGCTCAGCTCCTGCTCTTCGTGTTGCTCCTCTTTCCTAATTCATACTTCCTGTGGCCTGGGCTTCCGGCTCTCATTCTCTTAGTTCGCTCTCTTCGCACATTCTCTCCACACCCTGTTCTTTCTCCTCCTACTCTCCTCTCTTTTTCCCGAATGAGCCTACTTCAGGGGTAACCCCCCAACCTTTGCTCTTCTTGCATTCCGAAGGACGTTCCCTGCCGCCTTTTGCCTTTTTCCATTAATGGCTTCCTTCTTACCAAACCTATTAAACCTATAACTACTAATTCCGTGCCACCCTTGCATTTAATAAGAGTGGGTGTCTCACTAACCAAGGAATATCTAAATCTAAACATTGACTCCATGCCACATGGGTGTGCATGATCTCAATAAGGGAGCTATTAGCTAATTTCCAAGGGTGCTAAATCTAATTTAATCACCCTAAATTGAATTCCCCTTGTTTGGGGTAATTCCTAAATTTACTTAGTGAGTGATGAGGGGGTTGTCCAAGCCTTTTGGACCTTTTCCACTATTTTATTATGGGCTTTTAAGCCTCCCATTTTTTTTTCCCCTCACCATCATTTCTCTTCTTCTCTTTTTTTTTTTTCTTTCGTGATTTCTTCATCGTGACCAATTGCGTCTACAACCGGTAGGAGGTAAATTCTTCTCCACCACTATTAATTTTAATTCTTCTTATTGTTTTTTTGTTTTGTTTTTTGGCTTTTCTTCATTTTTTCCTTTCTATTTATTCTTTGGCGAACTACCTAAATTTCGCGATTGCCAATAAATGGTTCCTAGTTAAGGAATTAGCGCACGGAAGGCTATTTAGCTATTTTGATCAAAAACCTCGAGCTAACCAATGGGATAACCCATTTCCACTACTAGTTAACCTTTATGGATGCGATGCGTGGCCCATTCAACATCGTGGGCCGTTTTCGCGGCTCACACATGGCGGCCATTTGGGACAACTCGAAGAGGCAGAGAACCCACTCTCTTGCTGATGGGCACACGGTCAAGTTCCATCTCTTCGTGTTCAAATGGACCGTGGTTGTAACCCCAATTTTGAGGTCCAATCGTGAAGGTTGTGAGCAATTCACACCTTGTACTCTTTGCATCGGTTGCCCGATGTTTGCGTGGGAAAATCCTTGCCGTTAAGGGTTTGGAGTCGCACGGAGTTGTTGGGGAAAACCTCTTTCACGAGATATGGGCCCAACCACAGGGCATCGAACTTGCCCGGGAAATCCAATCTCCTCACATCTTGGAGGAGGACTAGCATGCCCGGTTGTAACGACCGGGCCTTGTTTCGTTGGTCGAAGGCGATCTTTCTTCGAAGTTGGATGGCTTCCATGTTCTGGGCGCTCCATCGGCGCTTCTCATCGAGCTCCTCCAATCGTTCTAACCGATCGGCTAAGGACGTGGCCATGGACCATTGTTCGGTCACGGCCACTCGCAGAGAAGGGATCTCGAATTCTATTGGCAAAATGGCTTCAATGCCGTATACCAATGAGAAGGGAGTAGCATGAGTGGTCACCTTGAAAGTAGTTCGGTAAGCCCATAATGCGGCGGGGAGCTTCATGTCCCAATCCCTCTTGGAAGCGGTGACCGTCTTCGGGTTGAAGCACACTACGGTGGATCACTTAGTACGTCACTTTCTATTTCTGCAGGGGGTCATAAACTTCAACGGCCGGTTTAGAAGTCCTCTAAATGCAAAAGTACTAATGTTTTTAGCAACGATGGTGTCAAACCCGTTGAATATTATAATTCTATTGTACGTCACCTTAAAAAACATAGGGAAGTAACATATATTTGTACTATTTTGCCTCTCAGAAAGTACGTCATCGTCTGCAAAAAATGAACTAAGTACAAATTTCATGTTGTTTGAGGGGGGATAGTACAAATTCACACATTGATTATGAAACTACATGTTTGAATCTTTCAAATGCACACTTGATATGTTGAAAACCTTGTATCGATCATCATGATTTTTCCGGTCAAAGGGCCAAAATCGGCTTTGGCCCTAATTCACTCAA
This sequence comes from Bryoerythrophyllum caledonicum, assembly GCA_963971425.1. Taxonomy (NCBI): domain Eukaryota; kingdom Viridiplantae; phylum Streptophyta; class Bryopsida; order Pottiales; family Pottiaceae; genus Bryoerythrophyllum; species Bryoerythrophyllum caledonicum. The sequence continues at coordinate 7,263,050 of OZ020524.1, forward strand.
AAATCATCCGAACTTTGATTTTTTTGGCTCACGCAGTCATGTGTAGGGCATCTCTATGTGGGTAGCATGCTGCTTTAGTTGAAAGGCCAGTAGTTTTTAGTACACAGAGACCCCTTCCATACTCGGTCCCTGTACAGATTGGTACCAAAAGTACCTTGGTCATGCTTGGAAAGGGCGTCGCCTCTCATAAAGGCTTCTGACAGTGCATGGCTGCTGTCCGTTTCATTTAGTAGTCGTCATTTTTTCATGATCTTTCCTGCCTTCTGACAGTGGACCTGGATTAATTTAGGATCTTCATGGCGATCGGCGGTTGTTTCTCCTCCTCCGAGGTAGTCCGGAACGTCCGAAGGCAATCAGAGTGTGTGCTTGCAATTCCTGTCGTTGAAGTGCTGCAAGAGCTGTTGCGGATAATCAAAACTTGTTGTGAAGCTGCGTGGAGGAACGGAGGATCTACTTTGCGGTGAAATTGTGTGAAAGAATGTGTGTGTGCAAAGCCGACGCTCAAGAAATGGGGAACAACCGAATGGCAGAGCGACGTCTAGGGATTTCTCGTCCAGGACCCCAAGTCCGGGCAGCAGCGGCTGCTGCGGCGGAAGCACAGAGGTTGGTGCGCGCCGAAGACAATCGAATTCGGCAGGCAAGAAGGCGGGCAAAGGTCGCGGCTGCGGCTGAGGCTTTGCGTAACACGCCTGAAGGTGAAGAGTCCACTCGTATGACAGAGCGGTGTCGTGATGTAAATAACTACAGTATGTAAAAAAATAATGTAGATGCAAAAGTGTGGTCTTAGAGCGACCTACAGTTTAATTCAATGTGGGAACAATTGGAGCTTGTTAGCCTAGCTTGGATGTACTACATCTGTCACTTTAGCTCAGGGGTAGGTAGGTGGCCAGTTGGTTGCTTATTTTCCTGCTCTCACTAGCAAGTGCCAAGCCGCAGCCGCCCGAACAGTTCAACAAGTTCAATGAGACTCGAACTCGGCGGTTAACAAACGGGCTCTAACAGCCAACCAAGTCTGCAACTTGGCGATTATCATTGAGCCCGCAATAGTCTTATACTGCTACAGATAAGTCGTTTGTTTCTTAATCTGACTTTACTGTGGACCATCTTTTAGATGGAAAGGCATCTATGGCTACTTAAATTTGTTTAGCCGTTTACTATTAAAGAAATGTCATTGAGTTAATGTTAGGGAAGGCAAGCTTCTTGATGAAGTTATCGAAAAACATATAAAGGGTAGATGGTTGCCGTGCCTTATGCATTACTTCAGGTCATTATTAGTTTGGATTGTTTCTTCTTAGTTTCTATAGGTTGATAGTATGGCTTCTCAAGACCCTGATGATTGGGAGTTTCCTTTAGCTCACTCACCGGATGATCTAATTCAACTTTCTCAACCATCGACATCAAGGCGGCGTGAGCGAGAGGAAGCAGGGCCTTCTGAGCGTCATGTTCAACCACGTACCGCTTTTGATCCTCAACAAGTTCCTTTGACAAGTTTAAGAAGTTTACAACCGGAGGCAAGAACTTTAGTAATCGTCTTGGAGGTTGGAGATGTGCTTATCGAAGGCCATCAAGTGGTGTTTGAAGGGTGTTTTCAAAACACAAATGAAGGTCAAATGGTAACCCGCTTGTCCAATGACCTTGGTCACCGTCTTTGGCTTCAAGGCCCGCTCAGACACTTGGGTAGTGAAAGGCGAGCAAGTTACATTGTTGTTGTTCTTCGTGAGATTCTTGACTTTTTACATGTTTAATCCATCTAGGAGCTGAAGTTGAGACCATTTGTTGTTATTTTTCTTAATATATTTGTAGTTAGTTGTTGTTGAAGAAACCCGGTTTTTAGATTGATGACCAGGTAGTTAGTGTTTAAAAATGCAAAGAATAGAAGGGATTGAGGGATGATAAGAGTTGATAAGGGAGAGAATTTGAGCAACCAATGGGGTTTAAGATGCCCATGTGGCCTTTGAATGGGCTGAGGTTAGTTGTGATTGGCTCCTTTTCCCGTTTTGGGGGTAGAGTTCTTCTTTACCAAGGAGGGGCTGAACTGCGGGGCTCTCTCGGGTTGTTTTTGTTGTAGTTTGTTTTGGATTTTGAGTATGTTGTAGCCCTTGTTGTTAGCTCTCTATGAAGCTATCACTCGGTCTTAGAGCTAAAAGTATGAGTGAACGGCGCCTTGTCGAACACAAGGGGGTCTGCTGCCCCATGTTTTCATGAGCAATAGGTTTGAAGCCTTGTAGCGAGTTGTACAAAGTATATCTAAATGACATCTTTGATGAGTGTTTGTACACTGTAAATAGCTTTCCAAAGAGCTATCTTATGCTCTATTTTGAGCTTTTGTGAAGTCATAGCATTAGTTTGAAAGAAGACGGGTCAGCTGACTTGAGTTTTTGTAAGAAGTAACTTTGATTGCACATAGCGGCCGGCCAGATGAGTTTCTGGAAGTGAAATTCAGTGTGTGTATGGTGTATTTTAGTGGCTTTTCAAGTAGTTATAGCACGTCTCATTCCGAGTTTGTATGTAACCGTAGTGGTATTTTGAATTAGAAGGTTAATCAAGAGTTTAAAAGAGAGAGTTTGAGTTCGGTTTATACTTAATGAGAGGTTAGATAAATGATTTCAAAGGGAGTAAGGTTATATAGGAGAAGGGTATGAAGTGGTTAGGGTATGTAAGGGTAAGGGTATGTGGGATTGAGGTTAATTAGGGAATTAATTATCTTAATCAAGGTTAATTGTGTTAAATAAGATTAACTAGTCTAATTGTAATCAATTAGCTTAACTAAAATTAAGTGGATTAATCAAGGTTAATCATTTTAGTTAAATATAATTATCTTAACTATCAATTAATTATTATTAAGTGGAATTAGTTAATTTAATCAGAGTTTAATTAAGGCTTGATTTAGGTTAAGGATAATTAATGTTTTGAATTAAGTTTTTGAAAGACAAGTTCTAGAAGACATCTGCATCATGTCTTATTATATGTACATCGAGTTTTATTATACAAGTTGAAGATCGGAGGCCTTTCTGATATGGTGAATGAGGACTTATAAGTTTATATGGATTTGGACACAAATCATATGTTCTATATTTTCCCTTTCCCTCTCTAAACTAAGTGCAGCCAAGAACCCTGGGTTTTCCTGAAGCAAAGACTCTTTACACGACAGCGGTCATCGTCTAGGATTTCTAACAAAATTGCCGGAGCCATTAACGAGGAGTTGAAGGTGTGTCCAACAGTGGATTGTAGGCGTGTGATAGTGGAGAAGCTTCTGAATCACAACACCATTTGGCCACAATTGCCTGAATATTATCCCAGGCCTTCAGAGGCCAAATCAATTTTCGTGTTTCTAGAAAGTTTCAGAACTGAGCTGAAGTCTGTGAAAACCGCCCATTCGAGAGTATTATTAGCTAGGAAAAGAGCCCTCCTTGATGCTGCAGTTAGCGAAGGCTGCGATGGTGCAAGGGCGCTCTCCCGTGTATTACAGGTGCATCCACGGAACATTTCCGCTGCGATGGGGAGGAGGGTCGTCGCTGATCCTGTGAACCAGTTTGCACTTCTGGAGAGGAGGAAGCGTGCTGGCTTGACCGAGTATGTAAAAGAGAAAGTGCACTTGTAGTGGACTAAGCAAACTCGGGTGAGCCCCAACAAGAAAGACGTCACTCGGAAGCGGATGGGGCGAAACGATTACGTGGTGCATGCTACGCAGTACCTTGTTGACACTCAGGTGTGCATGCTATTCCTTCCAGTGCACTTCTTGTTGTTGGTCTTTATGTAGTTGTTGACACAATGTTTACTGCAAGATGACTGTGTGGTGTACTGCTTGCAGCAAGCTTCGCAGTCATGCTTAAAGTGTCCCTCGTTAGTTGAGAAATAGCTCTTTAGGGTTTCAGCTTTCGGAACAGAACGAACAATGTGGGGTTTATGTCTAACCAGTGCATATTTGGCGCTAATTTAGAGGCGTTCTTGAAATGGGTAAAATACTAGAATATTGATTGGGGTCTCTAGATCAGGTCACTTGGGTTTCGGCTTGGTTCTTGCCAGCTTTGAATTGATATGGAAAATTTTCGACTGTTGTAGGTAGATAGACTACGTATTAGTTAAGTTAGTCGGCTGTGAGGTCCTGTTAAAAATACGCTAGTAGGGTTCCATGCACGAATTCAGCCTTCAACACCATTTCTGTTGTGCCTTGGTGGGTACGAGTTTCATGGTGAAACCTACATATTACCTGCAATGCATGTGCTATAAATTCGAGTCTTTCTAAATTTGGGTTGATGATTTATAGCTGAAGCTTTGATAGTTTTATTTGTTTTCATCTTCAGAGCAGTCATGGCCACGTCGTCATAATTATCGACCGTTCCAATACTGTTGATATACGTATTAGATTGTGAATTGTTGTTTGCATTTGTTGTAATCACAGTATTCTTTCAAAGTGTGGCTTAGGGTTTAAAGTACCTCTGATTAGAGGAAATGTGAATTCAATGTAAGGCCTGGGCAAAAGCTGATCATTTTACTTGCTGTTGTACAGTCTGTACAGTAAAATGAATATGTGAGTTGATTGGTTTAGTAGGATACGTGTACTTTAGTCATAGTTTTCTTACTTGGTGTTAGGGAGACAAAAGTGCTGACAATGAATACTTTTATGTACATTGCCAGTAACTTACATTACCTATTAGTATTGAGTTGTCATGATTAAGTACATGCCATCTACTTAGTGATACAATATGGGTAGAGAAACTTGCTCATCAGTATCTTTTGTGGTAAGGCTTGTACACACTTTCGGTGAGAGTGGCTTCTGAGTACTCACATAGTTACTTTTGTGTACATTGTCATACCAACTCTAAGAAAAGTACATTAGGGTGTGATACTTCTCACGGTGTATTATGGAGTACTTAGACTGCATTGTGTACATTGGCTGTTCTAGGTAGTACAAACCATTACTCATTCTACTTAAAGTATTGAAATATCTGGCTAGAACAAGTACTTCTGGTGTTAAGTACATAATGAATATTGTTGTTCTACATCAATGTACTAAAACTGATTTGGATGTAATATAAGTACAAAAGTATTTGGTCTGATTTGTACTTTTTTCTTGGGCAGTATAAATTTCAGTTTATGTAGGAATGTGATTCACTTACTAATGCTCATATGTGTTTTGGATTGGACAGACCCAACTATTTCTGAGTTTCAAGGAAGCCCATCCAGAGTGTCGCATCAGACAAAGAGCGTTTGAATACTTGAAACCGTGGTATGTTAAGACCCTCAAAGATCAGAATACGTGCTGCTGTGTCTATCACGTAGAGATGGACTTGTTGAAAACCGGGCTGAATTCTCTTAGGTCTGCTACCAAAGGTTTGCATTCATCTCAACCTTGCAATTGCAATTGTGTTGTTTGTGGGGACAATTTGGGGCATTGTGAGGCCCATTCTCATTCTTATGATAGATTAACCATGTTGTGGGCGGCTTGTGTCTGTCCTAAAGGCGAGTTGGAGAAATTTCATGCACTAGATTGTTTAATGGGCCGTTGTGTTGATTGTGGGGTGAGAAAACTTGAGTTCTGTCCACAAGAATTGGATTCCAGCAGTGATCAAACAATTAAGTGGAGGTGCTTCAATCATGTTACTTACGGGGTGGATGAAGATACGGACTGAGACAAAAGGAGGATCGAGGAGGTTCACCGGGAGACTTTGCCGGGTGAGTTTGTTGCTTACCTCAAGTCTAAGGTTGGGACATTCATAACACACAACTTCGTAGCAAATTGGCAGGATTCCGAATGTCGAAAGATGATGTAGAATGTACCACCGGGTGTGTTAATATCTCATATTGACTTTGCTGAGAATTATACCTTTGCAATCCAAAATGAAATTCAATCCATGCATTGGTATTCAACTAGTATCTCAATTCTAGTACACATAACCCTTTATAAGTTACCCCCAACAGAAAATGGTGAGGATGGCGGGCTGTGTAAGCATACACATTACTATATGTCTGATGATAAAAAGCACGATAGCCTATTTGTGCAACATTGCCTCCTTCTCCACTGGAATTGGATGTTGGTAGGAGGGTTTCGCCCATCAGAGCATTGGGTGTATTCAGACGGGTGCGCTGCCCAGTTCAAGGGAGCTCGCTCCATGTACTTCGTGGCGCGATACCCTGGTTTGACGGGCTGTACGATGAGGTGGAACTTTTTCGGGAGTGGGCATGGCAAAGGTTACCCCATCCTTAGCATCCTTGAATTTGTACTGAAGTTGGCATTATGTTTTCTCTATTTGTCTAACTTAGTAAGTAGAAATTTTGTATATTTGGAGTACTAACAGAATGAATGTTGAGAGACGTGTACATTATGGGGAGATAGAATGGTAGACCAGATGGTAGCGTGTATTGTTGTTGTAGATTAATTGTACTCGTAGTACAACTGCTAGTTTAGTAATTGCTGGAATGTGGTGAAAACCAAGTATGCTGAGTACGGATGGTGTATTCCTTTCGCAGTTTTCGTATAGATAATACTTTTAGTCCTGCATCATTGATTCGTTTTCTACCTGATATTTTGGTATATTGGGTACCCTTGCTCAAAAATGTACCTCAATAGTGAGGTGTGCGTTTACGAGAGTAGTAATAGTACTCTTCTATGTACTTTCCTTCGATTCAATGTACTCAAGTCATTGAGATTGGCCTGTTGATGACTTCTCCACCAGGTGAATGGGACGGTGCAGGCGCTGTGGTTAAGAGGGCTATTCGGATGCATCAAATTCAGCATCCAGAGGATGAGATGACGAATGCTCAACATTGTGTCGATTTCCTCAAGTCTAGATTCTCACACCGTGTCTTGAGTTCATATGAGCAGTCTAAAGAGTTGCCAGTGTCCCGTGAGTTTTGGCATATTGGAGTAGAAGATGTGGATAGAACTAACAACTGGGATTGTAAAGGCATCCCGGGGTCCAGAGGGTTCCATTCCATTTTAGGGTCATCTCAAACTGACCCAACCTTACTCATGGTACGTGATTTGACATGTTTTTGCGCTCCTTGTATAAATCAGGATTGGGTCCATTGTGAGCAGCAAGCGTATGTTCCGATGTGGCGTGTGGTCCGGTTGAGGCCGAAGGCAGCAGGACCTGTACAAGCACAGATCGCCTCAAATGAAGAGCCAACACTTCCAGCTCACGAGGGTGGCCATGGAAGACTTTCTGATATTGTCAAGCTTGGAGACAACTTCGTGATACCAGCGGAGGAGGGAAATGAAGAGGGCGTTGAATTCTACATCCTACAGTGCAGTAAGCCCAAGTTTTAGGTGGAGGAGGATTTTGATTGTCCTTGGGGTGGTGATTTCACCAAGGGTGACTTTGTTATTGAAGGTACTTACTATCAAAAATACGGGAGGGCCTCGGATACATATGTGTTGCTAGACACATCTATTAAGGCTCATGTAGATGCTCACTTGGTTAGGCATTGCAAATTTGCAATGATATTAGCTTCCCACGTGGTTAGGGGAAATCAAGCTATTTATAGGCTGGGTGTAGATGTGGAGGCACTCATCAAAGAGCAGCTAAGAAATTGGTGGGCATCAGACCTAAACTTAGAATCGTGAGGTTGTGCCAATCCTTTTAGATGTATTTTTGAGATACTGAATGGCAGAGTCTGGCTACGGTGGTTCAGTTCCTGGTGCTTTAAGCACCACGATGAGTATGAGTACTCATACAACCATGGGTTACAAAAGCTACCGGTGGACAGACTTTTTGATGGCCTGCCCTTGTATTGTCCCATATTTCTGAGCTAAATTCACCAATGCATGACTTACACTACCAATTACATTGCTCCAATGTCTGCTGAATTTCCTTTGAATTTAAGAGGGCCTATTTTATTGTGTCCAAAGTGGTCTATGGTACCTTCCCAGGTGTGAGCCAAATAAACCACCCCCTAATGGGTGGCTTATCTTGAACACAAGACCCCAATGTGGGATACAGCCCTTTGTGCAATCAACACTCAAGACCACATGCATACCTCACACTTAGAGCACAACGGTTCATGATGTGTTTAATGCAATGTTTTACTTATCATAAGTGCATTAGGGGTGAATTATGTTTTTAATTATGGGCGGACTTTGAACCTCTTTATCTTTTGCATTATAGCTCCGTTTTTAATGTTTTTTGGCTTAAACAGGATCAACACCTTCTTGCTAACTTGATTAGACGATTATGCTTTGAGTCAGGACCCTTACACGACCTCTACAGACAGATAACAGCAGACAGACCCGAATTCAAGCCAACCTTTACTCAGCTGTAACTTGTTGAGTTGGAATCCAAATTGAACGATTTGACCACCCATATTGACTTATTTTTTGTGCTCTTGCCAATGGATTAATAAAAGTTTAGGTTAGGACCCCGGAGACCACCGAATTCAGACAGCCAGCCGCGACAGAACCCAAGATCCGCAGAAACTTTAGTTGATCATAACTCATTGAGTTTGACTCCGAATTGGGTGTTCTAAAGCTTATTCTTACTGAATTGGTGTGTTCTTCACGATGAGACCTCCCAAAACAGACCGCTGGACCAGAATTACCCTAGAATCAGCAGGCCAAGGCGACGGCAGACCACACCAACAACCAACTCACATACACCAACGACTTCACCATCATCACCATAACTTGAGGAAGATAAAATCAATCGACACATGCAAATAAGCAATGCCCGATAGTTCATGAATTGGTGCAATTGCAATAGGTTCCAATTTGATCAAATACCCAACTCTGGCCAAAATTGAGCATTGCTTCCGCACTGATTTCAACACCGGAAATTTGCAACAACCTAGGATCTTACATCACAACGTCCATCAAAAAGCATGGAATTTCGGAAGAATGAGAACTCCCTGGTTGCCTCTTGCCGAGGCACCCTCGCAGCCGCTGCGCCGGAGCTACTCTCCGTCTCGCGATCTGCAACTGATCTTGCGATCTCGCGATCGGCGCTCCAGCTCCTCCTCCGGATCTGGTGCTCTACTTGTTCCTCGTCCGCCCTTTCTCGCAGCAGCCCGGCGCTCTCCTCGCACAGCAGATCCGTACCCGATCGGAACCCAGCAGCCTTCCAGCACCAACACGCCGCTCCGGATCCTCAACCTCCAGGCCCTTCCCTTCTTCGTCGCACCCTACCGACTCGCAAACGTCTGCTCCAGCCCTCCGAACCCTCTCGCACTTACTGCCGAGACCAAGCACACCAGTCGCGAGCGCCCGCACAGCGTCACCTTGACTCCCTTCAACGGACACCACGAGACGACCACCTTCGGTACCGCCTCCACACAGAACTCCACACCGACAATCTTCGGCGCTCCACCAGGGCTCAGGCCGACCTCCAGCAGAACCTCCGTACCGGACTCCACGAACACCAGGATCACATCCTCCAGCCGCAATCTCCAAGAGCCCACTTCCCACGATCCAGCACTCGCGGCTCCTTCGTCAACACAACAATCAACAGACTCTCCCGATTTCCAACCAGAAACCCTCAGTCTCCACACTCAAGTGCCCCGCGATCTCTCAACTCCCCAACAATCACTCTCGCTCACTGCTCGTGGCTTACGCTCCGCTCTCCCACACACTCTCACAGGCGGGGCTCTTCCCCTCCACACGTCTCCCTCGAGACCCAACGACCCAAAAAAAAAAAAAAGAGAGAGAAACGAAAACAATCCCTGTTCGCAGTCAACCCAGCACCCTCCAGCCCCAACGGCAGCCGCGCTCGCAACTCGCGCTGGAAGTCCAGCGTTTCTTCAGCAGATTCCGGGGAATATTCCCCGGGAAAACCCAAAATTCCCCCTCGCCAGCTCGGGGGAAGGAAGAAAACAAAAATAAAAAAGTTTTTAAAGGCAGCTTCGGCATGCCATTAAGGGCAGCCCATGATCGCCAATAATTGGTGCTAATTTCTCCCCTCGTCACCATCTAACTTTTCTAATTTCTTCCAAGGCCATGTGCCACTACTTCGTGCATGGTTTTTTTAAAAGATTAACTACCAGAGTGGCCACATCATGGTTGCACTCCGAGTTTTGTTTACTTTTGATTTTAGTTTGTTTATTTAATTACTTATTTGTCTACTTACCTCTTTGGTTTTTTAGTTTGTTTTTTCCAAGGCTTCCTCCCATTGTGTTGAAAACACATGTGGTTTGAGGTGTCTCCCCTTTCTTTTTCTTTTTTTTCCCTTTTAATTTTTAGGTTTTTAACAAAATTAAATCTCCAATTGGGGATGATGACCTCCTTCTACATTAGGAAATGGCAAGTAAAAGGCCTTTTCGAGCCCTTTAACCACAATAGGTGGTTTAGTCTAACCATCTCACCCCAACTACCACTTCCTAATGCTAACTAGTTAATCTTAATGCCCAAATGACATCGTGCGCCGGTTTTGGGGCTCACACATGGCGGCCATCTGGGACAACTCGTAGAGGCAGAGAACCCAAAGGCTCTTGCTCTTGGGCACACGGTCAAAATTCCCTTGTTTCGTATTTGAACAAGAACCAAGACCATAAATAAGTAAAATGGGGAAGTTCCAAGAGGATGTAGGTTGTGAATAATTCACACCTTGTACTCCTTGCATCGGTTTCCTGAAGTCCTTGTTGGAAAGTCCTCTCCATTTAAGGTTTGAAGTTGAACAGAATTGTTGGAGAAGACTTCCTTCACGAGGTAAGGACCTAACCATAAGGCATCAAATTTCCCTGGAAAATCCATGCGGCGCGCGTCTTGGAGTAGCACGAGCATTCCCGGTTGTAGTGACCGGACTTTGTTGCGCCTATCGAACGCAATTTTCCTGCGGCGCTGAATGGCCTCCATGTGTTGTGCACTAATACGGCGCCGCTCATCTAATTCCTCCAAGTGGCCCAACCGATTAGAAATTGAGGCAGCGATTGGCCACCTTCCAGACACCGCAACTCGGAGAGAGGGTATTTCTAACTCGATGGGGAGAATGGCTTCCACACCATAAACTAAGGAAAATGGGGTGGCCTGGGTGGTGACCTTAAAAGTGGTTCGGTAAGCCCATAAAGCCGCTGGGAGTTTTGTATCCCAATCACGTTTGGAATCCACGACCGTCTTGCGTAAAATATTCACCAAAGTTTGGTTAACACGTTCAGTGTGGCCATTGGTTTGAGGGTGGTAAGGGGTGGTTTTCCGGTGATTAATCCTAAACCGAGTTGTCATGGCCGCAATCACTTCATTCAAGAAATGCTTGCCACGGTCACTGATGAGGATTTTTGGACATCCAAACCGTGTGATAACTTGTTCAAACAAGAACTTAGCGGCGTGGTTGGCGTCATTGGTTCGCACGGCCTTTGCTTCGGCCCATTTGGTGAGGTACTCGGTAGCGACCACTATATGTTTCATTCCATTGGAAGAACTAGGGTGAACCTCACCGATATAATCAATTCCCCATTTCTCAAAGGGAAGCAAGGGAAGTGAAACTCTCAAAGGCAAGTTGAGCCGGAGATCATTCCTAGCATACCTTTGGCATGCGTCACAACGTTGGGCATACTCGTGGGCATCTTGGAAAAGCGTAGGCCAATAGTAGCCTGCGCGGAGTACCTTTTGGGCCGTCAAGGCTCCAGAAAAGTGGCCACCACACGCGCTGTCGTGGCAAGCTGATAAAATCGTGGGTATTTCCGCGGCTGACACACACCGGCGAAGGAGGCCATCTATACCACGACGATACAACTTTCCACCTACTATGGTGAAGTGACGACTATGGAGGCGGACCTTTCGCCTCTCATTTTTGGACAAGGTCTCAGGTAGGCGGTGGGTGGTAAGAAATTCCGCTACTAGGCCATACCATGCAGGAATAGATGAAACTTTAAATAAAGTCTCATCCACTAATGTCTCATCGATGGGGACCACTCCAGGTTCTTCGGATAAGCGTGAGAGGTGGTCCGCCTGAAGGTGCATTCTCCCAGGCCTATATTCTACCGTATAATCGAATTCCTCCAACAACAAGACCCACCGGGCTAGTCGGCCGCTTAAGTCTGCTTTGTTGACCAGATACTTGATAGCCATATGGTCTACATAAAAGACCACCGGGTTCAAAAGAAGGTAGTGTCGGAACTTCTTCACTGAGAAAACCATTGCAAGACACTCCCTCTCTGTAGTGGAGTAATTTCTCTCTGCGGGGTTCAACTGTCTACTTGCAAAAGCAATTGGATGGTCTTTGTTTTTATCTCCTACAGCTTGGCAAAGTGTACTACCTACCGCCACCGATGATGCATCGCAGAAGACATGGAAGGGTAAATCCCAGTTTGGAGGCCTCAACACTGGATACGAGCTAAGCTCGGTTTTTAAGACATCGAAGGCTTGTTGACACTCCGGAGTCCACTCAAATTTCACCTCCTTCTGCTGAAGCCTAGTAATGGGCATAGATTTTGTGGCGTAGTCATGAATGACCTCACGATACCACCCTACATGTCCAAGAGTCTTCTGAATTTCCTTGACATTCCTAGGAGGGGGCAATTCTACTATGACTCTCACCTTCTCTGGATCTGGCTCTCTACCATCCTTAGAAACCACGAAGCCAAGTAGGACTCCCTTCTCTACTGCCAAGAAGATCTTTTCTGGGTTTAAGGCTATTCCCGTGCGTCTACAACGCTCAAAGCTCTCTTTGACACACTCAAGGTGGGAATCCTTCGAGGATTGGGTACTAAAGTCGTCAATAAAGACCGTCATAGACTTGTGTAAGAGATCGGAAAACGCGTAGGTCATTGCTCTCTGGAAGGCGGCTGGTGCATTGCACAACCCAAATGGCATCACTAAATAAATGAAGGTTCCCCAGGGAGTAGTGAAGGCCGTCTTATGGTAATCCTCAGGTGCTATGGAAATCTGGTTGTAGCCTGAATACCCATCCATGAAGGTGTACAACTCATGACCGCCGACCTCTTCTAAAATGGTATTGATAAACGGGAGGGGGAAATGATCCTTCTGAGTGTGTTGGTTTAATTTCCTATAATCGATACACACTCGAAGTTTTCCATTTTTCTTTTTGACCAACACCATGGGAGAGACCCAGTCAGAGATTTCCACTGGTTTGATAAATCCCGCTTGCAGAAGCTTTTCTAACTCTGCCTTCACTATTAGCTGGAGGTTGGGGTTCATTCGGCGTTCCTTCTGTCTAATGGGAATCGTGTCTGGAAGAAGGGGAATGTGATGTTGGGTCACCTCTGGGGAAATTCCCTTAAGATCCTTGTAAGACCAAGCAAAGACATCACGATACTCTAGGACTAAATCCTTATACTTGGCCATCTCTTCCTCACTTAATCCTACTCCAACCTTAATGCTACGGTTTCCTTCTCCTTCACGTGAGACATCCATTAATTTCCAATCTTGGGGGTGCACATGGGGTTGTTGAGTAGGGCCTCTGTACCAATCACTAGGAATTGGAGGATATATTGGGCCTAAACCTCCAGCTAAAATACCAGAGGACGTCCTCCTAAAATGAAGAGATGGATTGAGAGGCCCTTCGTCCACCAAGACCTCTAGCTCTTGAGCTTGTGTGCCCTCAACATCCATGCCGAATGCCTCTCCCAATTCCAAGTCATCTAATAGAGGAACTAAGCCTTGCTCTAATTCCGACCCCACGAGGATATCTTCCATAAAGTTTACTGAAATAGCCTCGTCCGCGCTTGAGATGGGGTGTTCCTTTAACCATTCTACATACTCCTCGGTTGGGGCCCATTCATAAAGCCCTGGACCCAGACTTTTGAATGGAATTTTGTGGGCCTCTACTGGATGGACCCTATCAGCGGCTTCGTGAGGTAAAAACCTCACCTTCCTTGGGGGAACCTTTGTCAACACTTCCATTGACTCATCCTCAGAAGAGCTGTGGCATCCACGACAAAATCCGTACTTCAAAGGCTTGATATCCACCTCCGTAAGGTTATGTGGCGGTCCATAAGTAATGTGAGGCCTAAGGCCTCCCCAATCTACACGAGCATTGGCAACTCTCAACCATGGACGGCCTAACAACAAGGGGTATGTTTCCTTGTTGGAGCGCATTCGAAGTACCTGGAAGGTGAGAGAATACTCTTCCCCCCCTGTGATGACCTTACAATTACTAATTTGGCCTAAAGGCGCTTCTGCACTTTGGTTGGCCATGTTGATGATGAAAGGTGAGGGTTCCGTGATGTCTAGGCCTAATTTCTCCATGGTGGAGAGAGGCATAATGTTTAACCCACTACCACCATCTACCAATACATGGGGTACTATCTTGTCCACGATGGAAACTTCAATTGTGCATGCCCGAACCTCGGTGGTAGGTGAGGTAGACTTAACCCGGGCAGCTAGTTTAACCTTGGCCTTGGGCCGCCGTTTTACTGGGGTTCCAGTCCTGAGAGCTCTTCTCATGGGAGGAGAGACTTCTAACAATTGGGCAATAGTGATGTCGGCCTTAAGACGACCTAAATCCGACCACAAGTCATACGAGCCCGTCACCACACTTTCTGCAGTGAGAGGAGGTGGTCTAAGCTCGGGAATGGGAATTTGTGGCCCTTCCCATTGTTCACTGAGTTGAGGAGCATGGTTCCCAGGCCTAGAATTCCCTTGGGTGGACCTAGAGTTTGCCCGCTGAGTGTTTTCTATCGCCTCTCTCATGGTCTCATTTAAGTCAGAGAAATGTGGTGAATCCTCATCAGAGCTATCACTTTCCTCTGGTATAGGTGGAGGAGGGCTAGAATATTTAGGATCACGACGATTGGCCCTTGTTTGCACTGCTAGAGCTGGCAGCACACAATGTTGCTTTTCACGAGATGAACTAACCTCGTGGAAAACCACATTGAGCTCCGTGAGAGTGGGGGATTGTTCAGATACAACCTCACTTGAGACTGTAGCAAAACGGACGTCTTGTGGTCCTTGGTTTTGTTGTCCACCTTGAGGTGGTCCTTGGTTAAGAGGAATGTAACCACCTTTGGTGTTCACTCCCATTGGAGGGTTTTGGTTTTGGCGGTTGTTATTGTAATCGTAATAGAGGCTAGGGGGTCTAAGTGTGTTATCAAAGGAAGGATTACGGGCCCCCCTCAAGTGATCTTGGGCTTGCTGCGGGTAATTCCCTGGCGGAAAGGTCATGGGAATTACCTTATCCGGCCTACGGCATACATGGGTGGGGTGATTGCCGCCACAGTTACCACATACTACACTACTCTCTATCCAACACTGCCCAATTGCATGTCTACGCCCACAAACATTGTGAATCTCGTGACGTGGTTTCTGTTGGCCTCCGAAACCTGGACTAGGAGACACATAACCTTGTTGGCCCAGGTTAGGTCCTACTTGCGGTGGGTTCCTATGAGGAGGCACATAAGGCTGTTGACTAGGGTGGTGTTGTTGTGCAGATGCTCCCATGGTGCAAAATGGGCTAGTATGGCCAGGTTGGCCACATTGAGTACACCAAAGTCCCGAAGCATGTTTACCAGACTCTATAGGTGGGGGTGGTTGGTTAGGATTTTGGTTCCTAATCAACATAGCCATTTGATCTTGCATGGCTTTAATTTGTTGGACCAACTGATTTTGGAACCCTTGTTGACCTTGGAGGACCTCATTCCTAAAATCATCCTTCCACGTTGTTCCTTCAACTGGATAAGTGATTTGAGGGAGAGGTGTGGGCGCTCTAGCATTCAAGGGGGGAGCGTAATAATTCCACATGGGGACAGGCGTACCTAAGGTGCCTTGAGCGGATTCACGGGCTACTTCTTTTCCTTTAGGGTGAATAGGTATGAAACTAGGAATGTGGTGCTCTTCCTTCCTCCACAACCTCTCCTGATCTCTATCAATCCGCTCTATCAACCTAGCTTGATCCTTAGCGGCCGCTAACGAAGCGGGGCGAGCCCTAAGGATTTCTCGAATGGTAGTCTCGTTGTTAAACCCTTGGATAAAGAATTGAGTCAAGGTATCATCGGTGAGGAGGTTGCCCACAAATCTAGTGACCACTAGCTCAAACCGGCGAATGTATGTGGTAATATCTTCACCTTGTCCCTGGCGCAAGGCTGCTAAGGCAGTGAGGGCATTACTTTGCCCTACTTCGGGCCTAAAGTTCTCCAAAAACGCCCTCATAAGACTATCCCAGCTGTCAAAGGTGTTAGGAGGATGGTTTCTATACCATTCGTAGGCGGCATCCTTCAATGTGCATGAAAACCAGACTAAGTAGTAGCCCGGATCAGTGATAAGGCAAGTGGTGAGGAGCTCCAAGAACCGCTCTACATGAGCAGATGGGTCTTCATCCTTGGTTCCTTTAAAGATGGGCAAATTTGGGGGCATAGGAGCTGCCTGCAACCCAATGGGTACTACGATGGGCAAACCCCTTGGTTGAACCAAGGGATTGATAGGAATGGCATCCGGAGGAGGTGGCCCTCCAAAATCCATAGTGGAAGGTGGTGGAGTGCCCTCACGTCGAGTAGCACCCACGAAATATTTAGGATCTAGAGAAAAAATAGGCAATAAAAGTCTAGGTGAGAGAGGAGGGATAGGTTGGGCTTCTAGATGTACTTCTAAGAATCCCTCAGAGATATCCACCGTATTGTCACTAGTATTCCTAGATCTAGTCCGTCTTAGAGTCGAGGTTTCCAATGGCGCTTCCAAGGTGGGGCGTTGAGATCGAGTGGAACGGGACATCTACTCCAAGTCAAATCCAAGCTTCAATCCCTGTGGCTTCCATCCAATTCCAGTGTGATAAGGTATCTACTACGCATTCGATCCTATCAACGTGCTTGTGAGTAACGTGAGTATGTGGAATTTGCACGTGTGGCCACTTCCACCTACATCACCTTAATCACACTCTATACGGAGGACCACTAGAACCAAGACAATAATTTTTTTTTTAAAATATTCTTTTAAAGCTCGATGAAGCCGCCGAAGAAACCTGTTCAAAGGACTTACCCATCATGGGCAACGACAAAGAGCTAACTCGTTGAGAAGTGTCTCCACGGGCATCACCCCGTGCAAAGCCAAATCCCAACAAGCGCCATACAATACAAACCCAACTGTGGGGCTGACCTAGATCTTAGCAATAGAAGGTGTGATCCTTGGTAACCCCCTTGGTAACACTCTGGTAACTCCCTCTTGGTAACACTCCGGTAACACCCTCGGTATCCCCCTTCACCTTCCACCGACTAAGTTAGGCATTACCCACTAGGAAGGAAACAACATGGAATACGAGACAAAATCCATAAAATGTGTGGACTTGGATTATCACCGAGCAGAAAACGTACCTGGCTGCGTCGCCAGCCAACCTGTCACAATTAATTCGAATACGACCGTGGACCTACACGCAACTAACGGGACTAATGGCCAACTAGGTAATTAATCAGCAAGTTATAGAGGGAAATTACGTACTTCAAGCAACTTCTGCCAATCCACAGTTAGCACAAGTTCGTTGCATACAAGAGTTTTAGCTGGCCAAGTCTACCGAATCTAAGGCAATTCTCCGCGGGGCACGAGGTTCCGAATTCTTAATCACAATGTCCACCCTAGCATAATTCTAAGTTACTAACGCGGTCCTAATGCCATGAAGAAGGTCTAGGGTACATACCTCAAGCCGCGCTCCTTCCTATCACGACCCCAGCTTCTTGAAAACCCTCCATAGCTCCAACTCTCCTCCATGGCAGCTCATTCAACCATTCATACAATTAACTTGAAACAAAAAATTTAAAAACTCCAACAAATACCAAGTTGTACTCACCTTGGTGGTTGGTCAAGCACGGGGAGAAGGAAGGGGCGCCCTTGTCCCATACCCGGGCTCATGCACCCTTCCCCTTCGGCCTAGAAGCTCACTGGAATTCTTACGAATACCGTGGGAGGGCCTCAACCTTTCACCCCTAGGCCCCGTTGCTCGACACAAAGCCACAAGACTAGAAGGAGATCCCTCCAGCACAATGTGTTTGTGGCTGGAAGGTCGGGAAACCACACTCCCTCCTAGTCCCCCACCTTAAAACACAACTTGGCACACACACAAAACTAACAACTAACAACTAACAACTAATACTTAAGAGAGTTAAGCACTTACCTCAACTACTCAACGCCGCACCACCACCAAAAATCTCATAGCGTTTGCACCTACATCCAAGGTAGAACAACAACACAAATCAATCAATAAACACGCCTGGCTCCCGGCAGACGCACCAAAATGTGAGCCAAATAAACCACCCCCTAATGGGTGGCTTATCTTGAACACAAGACCCCAATGTGGGATACAGCCCTTTGTGCAATCAACACTCAAGACCACATGCATACCTCACACTTAGAGCACAACGGTTCATGATGTGTTTAATGCAATGTTTTACTTATCATAAGTGCATTAGGGGTGAATTATGTTTTTAATTATGGGCGGACTTTGAACCTCTTTATCTTTTGCATTATAGCTCCGTTTTTAATGTTTTTTGGCTTAAACAGGATCAACACCTTCTTGCTAACTTGATTAGACGATTATGCTTTGAGTCAGGACCCTTACACGACCTCTACAGACAGATAACAGCAGACAGACCCGAATTCAAGCCAACCTTTACTCAGCTGTAACTTGTTGAGTTGGAATCCAAATTGAACGATTTGACCACCCATATTGACTTATTTTTTGTGCTCTTGCCAATGGATTAATAAAAGTTTAGGTTAGGACCCCGGAGACCACCGAATTCAGACAGCCAGCCGCGACAGAACCCAAGATCCGCAGAAACTTTAGTTGATCATAACTCATTGAGTTTGACTCCGAATTGGGTGTTCTAAAGCTTATTCTTACTGAATTGGTGTGTTCTTCACGATGAGACCTCCCAAAACAGACCGCTGGACCAGAATTACCCTAGAATCAGCAGGCCAAGGCGACGGCAGACCACACCAACAACCAACTCACATACACCAACGACTTCACCATCATCACCATAACTTGAGGAAGATAAAATCAATCGACACATGCAAATAAGCAATGCCCGATAGTTCATGAATTGGTGCAATTGCAATAGGTTCCAATTTGATCAAATACCCAACTCTGGCCAAAATTGAGCATTGCTTCCGCACTGATTTCAACACCGGAAATTTGCAACAACCTAGGATCTTACATCACAACGTCCATCAAAAAGCATGGAATTTCGGAAGAATGAGAACTCCCTGGTTGCCTCTTGCCGAGGCACCCTCGCAGCCGCTGCGCCGGAGCTACTCTCCGTCTCGCGATCTGCAACTGATCTTGCGATCTCGCGATCGGCGCTCCAGCTCCTCCTCCGGATCTGGTGCTCTACTTGTTCCTCGTCCGCCCTTTCTCGCAGCAGCCCGGCGCTCTCCTCGCACAGCAGATCCGTACCCGATCGGAACCCAGCAGCCTTCCAGCACCAACACGCCGCTCCGGATCCTCAACCTCCAGGCCCTTCCCTTCTTCGTCGCACCCTACCGACTCGCAAACGTCTGCTCCAGCCCTCCGAACCCTCTCGCACTTACTGCCGAGACCAAGCACACCAGTCGCGAGCGCCCGCACAGCGTCACCTTGACTCCCTTCAACGGACACCACGAGACGACCACCTTCGGTACCGCCTCCACACAGAACTCCACACCGACAATCTTCGGCGCTCCACCAGGGCTCAGGCCGACCTCCAGCAGAACCTCCGTACCGGACTCCACGAACACCAGGATCACATCCTCCAGCCGCAATCTCCAAGAGCCCACTTCCCACGATCCAGCACTCGCGGCTCCTTCGTCAACACAACAATCAACAGACTCTCCCGATTTCCAACCAGAAACCCTCAGTCTCCACACTCAAGTGCCCCGCGATCTCTCAACTCCCCAACAATCACTCTCGCTCACTGCTCGTGGCTTACGCTCCGCTCTCCCACACACTCTCACAGGCGGGGCTCTTCCCCTCCACACGTCTCCCTCGAGACCCAACGACCCAAAAAAAAAAAAAAGAGAGAGAAACGAAAACAATCCCTGTTCGCAGTCAACCCAGCACCCTCCAGCCCCAACGGCAGCCGCGCTCGCAACTCGCGCTGGAAGTCCAGCGTTTCTTCAGCAGATTCCGGGGAATATTCCCCGGGAAAACCCAAAATTCCCCCTCGCCAGCTCGGGGGAAGGAAGAAAACAAAAATAAAAAAGTTTTTAAAGGCAGCTTCGGCATGCCATTAAGGGCAGCCCATGATCGCCAATAATTGGTGCTAATTTCTCCCCTCGTCACCATCTAACTTTTCTAATTTCTTCCAAGGCCATGTGCCACTACTTCGTGCATGGTTTTTTTAAAAGATTAACTACCAGAGTGGCCACATCATGGTTGCACTCCGAGTTTTGTTTACTTTTGATTTTAGTTTGTTTATTTAATTACTTATTTGTCTACTTACCTCTTTGGTTTTTTAGTTTGTTTTTTCCAAGGCTTCCTCCCATTGTGTTGAAAACACATGTGGTTTGAGGTGTCTCCCCTTTCTTTTTCTTTTTTTTCCCTTTTAATTTTTAGGTTTTTAACAAAATTAAATCTCCAATTGGGGATGATGACCTCCTTCTACATTAGGAAATGGCAAGTAAAAGGCCTTTTCGAGCCCTTTAACCACAATAGGTGGTTTAGTCTAACCATCTCACCCCAACTACCACTTCCTAATGCTAACTAGTTAATCTTAATGCCCAAATGACATCGTGCGCCGGTTTTGGGGCTCACACCAGGCTTCCCTTACCTTTAAGCAACCAAAACCTATCATTGACGCTTACAGTCAATGTAATTAGTGAAAATTCAGGCTTGTCACATCTGGAATCCAATTTGTAATTTGCACTAAGTGTGAAGGAAAACATAATTTGTGTAAACTACACTGAAATTTAGTCTTCGGACTTATGAACTATGGACTTATGAATTGTATAGTAGAAGTGTATGCAAATTTTTGGACCCAAAGTGACCCAACCTTACTTAGAGGTCATCTCAAACTGACCGAACATCTCAAACTGGCCCAAACTTCCGATACGGCGGACGGCCTGGTCCGAGTTGCTGCCCAGCCTTCTGCCCCGGCACTTCATGCTTCCACACGCACAGGGCGATCCTCCGGATTCCTCCCAGAACGATGTCCCATAGTCCTGGTACATTACACCACAAGCACAAACAGGAATCAGCATTATCAACTACCAATACTGCAAACAAAAATCAAACATACACTAAAGGCCGTGGGATCCTTACCCAAGTTAGCTCTTCAAGAGCGTAGATGTGCCTCTTGGCAAAAAAGGCGACGTGGTAAATATGGGGGTCGGATTGCTCGATCTTCAGAGGAAAATCAATAAGATTAGCGTCTTCGCATCGGTGGTTCACAAACCGTCCTACATTGGCGTACGCAAACCCGTGGATACAAAGGGCATCTGCATCAGACACACCTACTTTTGTCTTCCAATCTGCGTTCAAGTCCAACGTGAAATCACCGTGGACTGTTGACTCCTCATGTCGGTTAATGAGCTCCGCGTTGCTGACCACCTCCCCCACATATTCAAAAACAAAAGTCCCAACCGGGATCGACTCGAATGTTCTAACCCCCCAGCCCTTTACCCCTGTCCAAAACACTCCCACCTTTAACTGCATTCCTCGCTGGACAACCCTGTTTGGGCAGGACATATGACAACCACAAGTTAAATTGTACTCCCAAATGAATTTCCTGGGCACATGCCCGTGACACCCATGTCTCCTATCCGCTGGTCTCCCACCACCTCCTCCTACGTAGCACCCGTGCCCTCGGTCACAAAAGACCAATTTTGGTTCCTTCTGCAAGACACAACAAACCCACATACTCACATACAGACTTGGCAAAAACATTACTTACAACAAAAGTGAGATTACGTGTCAACTCAAACAGAAAGTAAAATGGTTAAACTTACCTCATGCAACATGTGTCGAGCCAACCGACCATGCAGGGAGTAGGCCAAGTGACCACCATTCTTAGCTGCGCATTCACAACTATCTGAATCGAGCAAGCAACTTCTTGCACTACAAGTGCACCTGCCTTCCAAAGCATTACTTATAACCACTTGATCAGAGAGTATGCTCTTAGTTATATACGTAAATGGCATCATGGGGCAATTGCCATCCACGAGTCCAAATACCGGTACTTCAAGTTGTTCCTTTCCTTTAGATAAATCAGAGTAATCTACCCATGCAACCTGCCCAAATAGAAAACAGGGTGAGGCAATCACCGAACGTGAATAACAAGATTTCATATTCATAGATATAAAAGATAAGCAGCCTTATCTTACAAAACTGGAAAACAAGGAAGTAGGCCTACCTATCCAGCAACAGAGCTATCCTATTCGGCATAATCAACACCCTGATGCAAACACTAGAGGGCCAAGTCAGCGTTTTACCCCTTTCTTTTGGGTCGCGGCCTTAGTTTCCACCTGTGGCTTCTCGTATGCTGGGACGTTCGCGACCGACTTCATCTTTTTCACTTTTTTCTTTGGACCTTCACGCCCTGTATTGTCCACCCCCATGTCCATGGCCTGGAGAGCATCTTCCCTTGAAACGAGCGATCGTCGTACTCCACTCAGTCGCCGCGTGCCGTCCACGTCCACCTCCATTGGGTCACTCACATCAAGCATGGCCGGCAATGAACACCGTCTTGAACGGGAGTCCGATGACCTCAGTGGAGATCTCCCCACAACGCCGTGCTCCTCCTCCGATTTCCTTTGTCGTCCTCGCGTCATAGCACGCTCAACACCAGAAAACACCTGGGCAGCTTCTATGGTATCGTCTTCATCTGCCTTGGTCATGTTAGCATCCTCCGGAGCACTAGAGAGTGCTATCACAACGGCTGGGTACACTTCGGGAGAAGACAAAACATCCTTCAATGCCTGAACTGGACATGGTATCTGCACTTGTAGTGGTTGCTCCTGCTTACGGTCACCTGACTTGGACAAGGTCCGACCATCTGTTGTACTCGGCCCCGGCAACGTACGCCCCTGTGCAGCTTCGGCTTCAACAATTTGTACCAGTTGGACAACTACGTTGGTCACGTTCGAGTCATCCTGCTGGGTCTGGAAAGTTGATGGGATTACCATCGGCATGGGTAAACCATCAACCGTACCTGCAATTGATACAGCAAAACCCACTTATCAATAACCCAATACAAGCATTTTGGAATTGGAATTGATGCTTTAACATGGACAATAGTGCAAATACTAAGATTTACCTTGATGGTGGGAGGGTTGTTGGATTGGTACAGCACATTGTTTCCCCCCTTCGGCATCGGACACTTTGAGCAGTGGACGTGCTTGATGTGGCATGGGCCTCACAAAGGTGTCGTCCTTCACAACTGCTGGAGTCCCCACCTTACTGGCCTCAGGGTGGGATGGACCCGGTAGTTTCTTCATGGCCGCTACGCTGAGTATAGAAGGGCCTGCACCATTGAGATTTGCAGGTGATCGAGTCACCGATGGATTATCCACCGTTTTGGGTGCTGGATCACACGGTTCGGTGGTGAGAACCCTGGAAGATGTAGGGTCTGACGGGCTTCCCCAACTGTTCGTCACCAATGTCTGCACAGGACCTGTTTAAGCCACCAGATTAGCTGAAACAATTGGAACTCAAGCGTCACACAGAAAGCCAAGTATCTAATGTACAAAATCTGCAATATAAGTACTCTCCTAAGCGCCCCCTTTGTACCTGCTTGGAAGTCAGAGTACAACGCGGTACAAAGCATGTATCAGAACCACATTAGTAATGTACATGTATACACAAAGTAGCCAAATGTGGTACATATACTACTTCTAAAGCCGCCTCTGCAGACATTCGTGCACACTAAGTACAATATCTGGTATTATGAATACAACTACATACTTATGTTGTATCCATGCACATGGTAAAACTAAAGAATACTACCATGTTCACTCTACCATCACAGCAGAAGTACTATTACTAGTTCATATGTATCCACTATCTGCGTACACATTGTACACTTACTAATTTGCATACTTCTAGGTATATAATTAAAGTACAGACACTACAAGCATTACATCGACTAGTACTAAACAAAAATAGTACGCTAAGTGTTCGAAGTTTGACACTACTCTAAGTAGCAAAGTACCACAAGAGTTCCATTCTTCTATCTAAACTATACAACTGATACATTAAGATCGGGTAATAAACGTACCTGCGAGTAATGGCGCCTTGCCATTCGGGTTTGAAGGCGCACCTTGTATCCGCAACGGTACCTCCAGTGCACAAAGTGGCTGACCTTGCTGCTGGCCCATCTCCTCAGGTACAAAATCCCAGCCAAAACTCAACTACCAGTTTTGATTAGCTACCCCGTGGCATTTGGGTTCAACACAATTGTTCCCTTTGCTAAACACCACTACTGAGCACCATGGATGGTACAGGTGCTGACAACTAGCGACAACGACATCATAATAAGGAAACTCATTCGCACACAATGAGCAATGAGTAATATGAAGATAAGTCTTCTCTAACTTCGACCCTGACGGTTTTGCGTATGTCATGGGCCAAGGCTGAATTCCAGATGGTCGGCTGCCGCTTTGCAACCTAGACAACTCCTCGTTTAATGCTTAGAGCTGCCTCTGTTTGAGCGTGATGCTGGACTCCAAAGACTGAAGCTCCTCCATCTTCCTCTCGGCGTCACGCTTGGCGTTGATCAACTTCGATTCATGATCCACCTTCATCATCTCCAAAATGCACCGCTTTGCCTCGATCATGTCGGCATCGTCCTTGCCGACTCCGCCACACTTCGTCAGCACCGTCCGAGCACAGTTGCCCTCCTCTACTGCAGCCAACGATTGCAGGCACTGCAGCTGTCCCTCGAGCGAACGTACAAGTAACTCCTATGCGTGAGTCCATATCTTCGTCCATCCGAGATGGGATCCTCGATGCACATACCTCCGTCTCTTGCTGTAGGACAACCAAACGCTGCAGTTAGGAAAGTGCCCACCATCAAAGCCTATTCAACTTCTCACAACTTCACAAAAAGCATTGAGCGAATTAGTGAAAAGACGGGTAAGTTGTCTTACCCGCCTTGATGATCCGCCCTTCCCAAATCCTGCTGCAGCGCCTTTTTCAAGCTTCACTTTCTTGAAGGCGTCACGTGTCACTTCAAGGCCTTTTTTTTTGCAAAGAAGCAACTTTGCCCTCTGCGTGTCCCACCTTTGACGCTGCGTATGGTTAGTTTCTTGACCATATGCAGCCCAATTCACCATCCCAACGCCCTCAGCATACTCCAAAGCGATGCCTTGTGCAAATTTTATCTTCAAAAAACTCGGCATCTGGTCTTTATCATGCTGGTACACGAGTGGATGGAGGTACTTCACCCTCGCCAATACACCTTTGTCGGTGCAGTCCTGCCATTTGTAGCCAGCTCTGCCATCCTTGCCACACCGCCTTCCAAACAAACTGCCCACCAGCTCCTCCGATACTTCACCTTTTTTAAACCGATGCGGGTTCTGGCCAGTGCCTTCAAGCTGGAAACTGTGGACGAAATCCTCGATGTGTAGCACCGGCGGTGGCTCCTTGAGGTTCGCCAACGCACCGTCAATGTCATAGAGGTCGAGCTCCTCATCGGAGTCCGATCCACCTTCTTCGTCCTTCACCTTCCCGACCTCCACCTCGTGATCTGCACGAGCCTTCTCTCCACCCTGCTTCCCTCGGCCCATGGTGGTCAACCTGCGAACTCCACTAACGACCACAGATGCAGTTTGCAGGAGAGAGATGAGCCAGAACAGAACAACTGCAAACATAAAAGCTAGCTAAAGTAAACTGGAGCATACGAGAGCACAAGCACGCAATGTGGGAATTGACGCCCAAAACATTAAAATTTATAGCTAAAGTGAGCCACTTTAATAACAACCATCAAAACCTATCTACTTGATAGTCTTCAGAAAGATGTCATTTCGAAGCCTAGCGGGCTTCGGTCCCTTACTCGAACACAATCATGAGAAATTCCACGCATAATCATGTGAAATCTCACACCTATTCATTACCAATATTTCTCACGAATCACCCTAAATCTCCCACACTCGAGACAATTATCAAATATGAAATCACACCAACCACAGCAACTACAGCGATTCAAAGCTCTAAGTTAAACCTGTCTGCATCAGCCATTTCCATCTGCCTGCCCCGTGTCCCTACTATCCTACGGCATTTGCATAACAAGCAATACAGACATGCACAACAACTTCAGCAAAACAGGTAAAAAATCAGAATGCAACACAGAGTGACAGACACGCATAGAACTTCAAGGGAAACTTACATTTGCGGCCGCGTAGGTCTTCAAACGTGGTGGATCTGTCCAGTCACAGCTCGCAAAGAGCAGCTCCGCAGTTCTCCCACCACGCCACCTCCCAGGCGGCCGATCAATAAAGCAAGACATTGGCTCCAGGATCGTTGCAATTCCCGAGTGTAGCAGATCGAACCCTAAACCTTGCCATATCCAGAGTAGCTCACTGTAATTCCCTTTCCTCTATGGCATTGACGCACAAGAAAAATCACACAGACACACCGGAGCGGACAAAACTCACCCTAAACCCTACGCCCTTCACAGCGACATCCAATTTTCAGAACCATTAAACCCTAACACCCTACGCGCGGTACAGTCTTCCCTCAAACACTCTATAGCAAACCATAACAATCCAGACTTTGCTATGCGAGAACTCGAGAATAACAATCACTTTCAAATATTTCTGGACCTACAACTACATTGCAAATACAGACCAGGCAGTGAGATGCTAACCTCCGTAAACTCTTGCGAACACAACAAACAGGT
Organism: Bryoerythrophyllum caledonicum; assembly: GCA_963971425.1. Classification (NCBI taxonomy): domain Eukaryota; kingdom Viridiplantae; phylum Streptophyta; class Bryopsida; order Pottiales; family Pottiaceae; genus Bryoerythrophyllum; species Bryoerythrophyllum caledonicum. The sequence continues at coordinate 7,289,729 of OZ020524.1, forward strand.
TGCTATCACAACGTGAACGGGCGGACAAAAAAAAAGTTCAAGAAATTATCAGATCAGTTGATCTATCCCACCGGACCCTCACAGAAATGGCGATTCTAACCTCCTAGAATCGCAAGCACCACGACAACCTGCAACCAACCCTAAACCACAACAAACAACAAAAAAAAAACCACCCAACACACAACACGCACCACAATTCATGACAAAACACAGTGAGAGTGTGTGCAACGAACACACCGCCACCAGGTGCGAGAAGAAGACGACCGGTGATCACCAATAGCGGAGGTGTGGCAACTGGTGATCACCGGTCACCGCTGCCAAAACAGTTAAGGCCATTACGCACCCCAGCCCCCAAAAATAAACACAGCTCATCTGACCCCCCCCCTAATAAGCACATTAAACCTCTGCCAAACCAGCCACCTGCCGACATGCTTAAATTAATCCCCTTATACTCACAGTACCTTGGCAAAGTGGCTCCAAAAATGCTATTGACTTTTACCACAATTTTGGTACATTAGGTCGTCCGAAAGTGATCCACCGTAGTGTGCTTCCACCCCTTCCTCAAAATATTCACGAGGGTTTGGTTGACCCGCTCTGTGTGACCATTGGTTTGAAGATGATAAGAGGTGGTCTTACGATGATTGATCTTGAACCGGGTGGTCATGGCTTCGATCATCTCGTTCAAAAAATGTTTCCCCCTATCACTTATGAGGATTTTGGGACATCCAAACCGGGTAATGATTTGCTCAAACAAGAACTTGGCCGCATGATTAGCATCATTGGTTTTCAGAGCTCGAGCCTCGGCCCACTTGGTAAGCAATTCGGTTGCCACCACAATGTGCTTCATTCCACTAGAAGAGCTAGGGTGCACCTCCCCCACGTAGTCAATGCCCCACTTCTCGAATGGGACCAAGGGCAAGGATACGCGTAGAGGCATGCTCATTCGAAGGTCATTTCGGGCATACCGTTGACAAGCGTCGCATCGCTTGGTGTACTCATGGGCGTCTTGGAATAATGTGGGCCAAATGTAACCCGCGCGAAGGATTTTTTGGGCCGTCAAGGTCCCAGAGAAGTGCCCGCCACACGCACTGTCATGGCAAGCTGAGAGGATCGTGGGGATTTCCACGGACGTCACACATCGACGTAGCAAGCCGTCAACCCCCCGACGGTACAATTTGCCCCCTACTATGGTAAAGTGGCGGCTATGGAGGCGAACCTTCCGACGCTCGTTTTTGGACAATGAATTCGGTAGAAGGTGGGTGGTAAGGAATTCGGCCACCAAATTGTACCATGAGGGAATGGAGGATACTTTGAACAAGTGCTCGTCTATCAAGGCTTCATCAATGGGGACTACACCGGGTTCCTCTGAGAGGCGTGAGAGGTGATCCGCTTGAAGGTGCATCCGCCCCGGGCGGTATTCCACCGTGTAGTCAAATTCCTCTAAGAGTAAGATCCACCTCGCTAAACGACCACTCAAGTCCGCCTTGTTGACAAGGTACTTGATGGCCATGTGATCCACGTAGAACACTACGGGGTTGAGTAACAAGTAGTGGCGAAATTTTTTGACCGAAAAGACTATTGCCAAGCACTCGCGTTTGGTGGTGGCATAGTTCTTTTTGGCGGGGTTTAAATGTCTACTTGGGAAGGCAATGGGGTGGTCTTTGCCATTATGGCCCACCGGTTGGCATAATGTGCTCCCTACAGCTACCTCCGAGGCATCACAAAAGATGTGGAAGGGCAATTCCCAATTGGGGGGCCTCAAAACCGGGTAGGTGGTTAATTCCCCTTTCAAGACCTCGAAGGCCTATTGGCAATGGGGAGTCCACTCGAACCTTACGTTCTTTTGGATAAGTCGAGTAATGGGCATGGACTTCGTGGCATAGTCATGGATAACCTCCCGATACCACCCTATGTGCCCTAGGGTTCTCTATATCTCTTTGACATTTGAAGGGGGTTGTAACTCCACAATAACCTTCACCTTGTCAGGGTCCGGCTCTCTACCCTCCTTGGAGACCACGAATCCTAGTAAGACCCCCTTTTCTACGGCGAGGAAGATCTTCTCGGGGTTGAGAGCGATGCCGGTGCGCCTACGTCGTTCAAAGCTTTGTCTCGCACATGCTAGGTGTTTGTCCTTCGTGGACTGGGTGCTAAAATCATCAATGAACACCGTCATTGATTTGTGCAAGAGGTCTGAGAAGGCATAGGTCATGGCCCTCTAGAATGCGGAGGGGGCATTACAAAGTCCAAAAGGCATGACCAAATAGATGAATGAGCCCCACGGGGTAGTGAAGGCGGTCTTGTCATAGTCCTCGGGGGCAATGGAGATTTGGTTGTAACCCGAGTAGCCAAAAGAAGAAGAAGAACGCCGGTCTCCGAAGGAGGCCGGCGTGAGTAAAGTGTCTGTTCGTTCCACTTACTAAGACCATGCCCACTGGACAAGGAAAAGCAAGCTGGAACTACTCCCCTCTCTCGAGGGTAGGCACTATGTAACAAGTAACCAAAGAACCACAGATCAACCAACCAACTAACTAATCTCCGAAGGTGGGGGGAAGAATTTACGGGGGGTCCTGCGCATCGGGGAGGGTTTGGTTGTTTTCAATTTTGCGTTTATGTAGAAGAATGGACATGGCATGTTGAATAGCTATGGTGTTAATGTTTTTAAAGGTGGTTTTAATTGTATCAATGGGTATTTTGAAGGCATCTTCAAGAGATTTCATAGATGGGATAAAGGTGGTGGCATGGGCGCCGGATGTGATTACAATAAGGTATCCATAAACGTGTAAAGCTCATGACCACCTACCTCCTCTAAGATGGTGTTGATAAATGGCAAGGGAAAGTGATCTTTTTGGGTGTGGTGGTTGAGTTTCCTATAGTCAATGCACACCCGTAGCTTCCCATTTTTCTTTTTAACCAACACCATGGGGGAGACCCAATCGGATATCTCCACGGGTTTAATGAACCCCGCCTTGAGTAGCTTCTCCAATTCGGCCTTGACAATGAGCTGTAGGTTAGGATTTATACGCCGCTCCTTTTGTCTAATGGGAGTAGTGCCTGGGAGAAGGGGGATGTGATGTTGTGTCACCACCGGGGGAATGCCCTTGAGGTCCTTGTACGACCATGCAAAGATTTCCCGAAACTCGAGCACTAGTGACTTGTGCTTTGCCATCTCCTCCTTGGTCAATCCAACCCCCACTTTTATCCTACGTTCTTCCTCCTCCTCATGAGAGACTACCATCAACTTCCAATCATCATGATGTACGTGTGGTTGATGAGTAGGTCCCTTATACCAGTCATTTGGAACTTGGGGTACGTTGGCCCCGAACTGCCAGCTAGGATACCGGTGGACGTCCTCCTAAAGTGGAGAGATGGATTGAGAGGGCCCTCATCGATTAGTACCTCCAACTCCATCCCTTGGGTGCCATCGATATCCGCTCCGAACACTGCTGCGGGTTCTAGGTTATCTAGGAGAGGAACCAGGCCTACTTCCATCTTGGATTCCACTTCAATCAACTCACCATCCATGAAATGCACGGACATCTCTTCATCCGCGCTTGAGGTAGGGTGTTCTCTCAGCCACTCTACAAACTCACCGCTAGGGACCCACTCATAAAGATCCGGTCCCATGCTCTTGAACGGCATCACGTGAGCCTTCGAGGGTTGGGCGCAATCCACCGCCTAGCGAGGCGCAAATCTCACCCGTTTGGGGGGTTCCTTTGTTAGAACCTCCTGTGATTCGTCTTCCGACGAGCCCATGCAACCGTGGCATAAGCCTAGCCTAGTTGGTTGGATATGGACCGTGGTAGGGTTCTCCGGTGGGCCATAGGTGATGTTGGGGTTCGGTCCTCCCCATTCCACTGTGGCATTGGCAATTCGTAACCAAGGCCTACCTAGTAGCAAGGGGTATACTTCCTTGTTGGAGTGCATTCGAATGACTTGGAATGTGAGGGAATACTCTACCACTCATGTGGTCACTTTACAACCACTAATATGGCCTAACGGGGCCTCCGAGCTTTAATTAGCCATGTTGATTATGTATGGTGAAGGTTCCGTGATGTCTATGCCTAGCTTCTTCATGGTTGAGAGGGGCATAATGTTCAAACCACTACCACCGTCTACTAGTACATTAGGTACAACTTTGTCCACAATTGAAACCTCGATTTGTACCGCCTTGACCTCGATATTGGGGTGTGCAGATTTAACCCGAGCCGCCAGCCTGACCTTTGCCCTAGGCCTTTGCTTCACCGGGGTACCCGACCTAAGGACCTTCCTCATGAGCGGTGATACCTCTAAAAGTTGGGCTATGGTGATGTCCGCCTTGAAGCGACTCAAGTCCGCCCATAAATTGTAAGGTCCCTCTCTCCCTTGTTCCTCGACACGCGGGAACGTGTTTACCTCGGGACTAGGGACTGGTGGACCCTCCCATGGTCCTTGGAGGGTGGACAAGGGTGTTCGAGACCTAGGTATCCCATGGAAAGACCCTAAGTTGGCCCGTTTAGCACCTTCCACCGCCTCCTTGGTGGTATCGTTTAGGTCAGAGAAGTGAGATGAATCTTCCTCTGAGGTCTCACCTTCCTCTAGTATGGGTGGAGGGGGGCTTGAGTACCTAGGCTCCCGGTGGTTAGACCGAGTCTGGACTGCCAATGCGGGTAACTCACAAGTTTCTGCTCCCTTGTTTGTGCTCATTTCGTGGAACACTACATTGAGCTCAGTAAGGGAAGGGCTGTGGGTGGACACGATCTCACTTGACATGGTGGCATAGCGCACATCTTGTGGGCCTTGGTGTTGGTTGCCACCGGGATTTTGTCCTTGGTTTTGTTGGCCCCCGTGGTTTTGTCCTTGGTTAATAGGGATGTAACCGGCCTTGGTATTGACCCCTATTGGAGGGGTCTGATTTTGGCGATCATTATTATAGTTGTAGTAGAGACTAGGAGGCCTAAGGGTATTATTGGAGGTGGGGTTACGTGCACCTCTCAAATGGTCTTGGGCTTATTGAGGGTAGTTCCCTGGTGGAAAGGGCATGGGAATTACCTTGTCCGGTCTACGACATACTTGGGTAGGGTGATTACCCCCGCAATTACCGCATACCACCCCACTTTCGACCCAACATTGCCCCAGTACGTGTCTCTTGCCACTTGGGTGATGGATCTCATACCGTGGTCGTGGAGGCCCCCCATAACCTTGGCTTGGAGATGCATAGCCTTGCGGCACGTAGCTAGTTACCGCCGGTGATTGGTTCCTATGGGGAGGCACATACGGAGGTTGAGTGGCTTGGTGCTGGGGTGCTGCCACTGGAGTGGTGCAAAAAGGGCTAGTGTGGCCTGGTTGACCACATTCAGTGCACCATAAGCCCGAGGCATGTCTACCGGACTCTATGGGTGGAGGTGTGGGGTTAGGGACTTGGTTCTTAATCAACAGGGCCATTTGGTCTTGCATGGCCTTGATTTGTTGAGCTAATTGATCCTGGAAGCCCTGTTGGCCTTGGAGGATTTCGTTCTTCATTTCCTCCTTCCATGTGCCCCACTCTCCATGATAGGTGAGCTCAAGAAGAGCTACTGGTGGCCTAACGTCCAAGGGTGGAGCATAGTAGTTCCACGTAGGAACTTGTGCGCCTGTGGATCCTAAGTTAGGTTCGAAGACTGGTCCCTTGCCCTTGGCGTGGATGGGTATGAAACTAGGAATATGGTGATCTTTCTTTCTCCACATACGCTCTTGGTCTCGATCCACCTGCTCTATTAGCCTAGCTTGTGCCTTGGCCTCATCTAACGATGCGGGGCGGATCTTCAAAATCTCCCTAATGGTTCCTTCATTGTTGAACCCTTGGATAAAGAATTGGGTTATGGTGTCATTGGTGAGGAGGTTTCCCACGAACCTTGTAACCACCAGGTCGAATCTCCTAATGTATGTCGTGATATCCTCCCCTGGACCTTGGCGTAGTGCGGCTAGGGCTGTGAGGGCATTACTTTGACCTACTTCGGATCTAAAGTGCTCCCAAAAGGCCCTCATGAGGCTATGCCAATCCTGGAAGGTGTTGGGGGGGTGGTTCCTATACCACTCGTAAGCGGCATCTTTTAAGGTACACGAGAACCACACTAGGAAATACCCGGTGTTGGTGATGAGGCAAGTAGTGAGGAGCTCTAGAAACCGTTCCACGCGTGCAGAGGAGTCTTCATCCCTGGTTCCTCTAAATGTGGGCAAATTGGGTGGCATAGGCGCCGCTTGCAAGCCCTCGGGTATTACGATTGGTAAACCCCTTGGCTGAACCAAGGGGTTGATGGGAGGTCAAACCGGGGGTGGTCCTCCAGAGGCCATGGTAGGGGCTGAGGTGTTGCCTCGTAAACTAGTGGTGTTGGTGGTGTTCACCGGATTGACCGAAGTTGAAGGAAAGGATGGAGGAAAGGGAAGGAAGGGAGCTGGTAGAGCCTCTAGTTGTACCTCCAAGAATCCTTCTGATGTGTCCTCAGTGAGTTCCCTCGACCTACTCCTTCTTTCACTCGCCGGTTCCCACGGTGGTGTGAGGGAAGGTCTTTGGGACCTTGTGGCACGGGACATCTACTCTAGGGTCCAAGGGTAGGGTCCAGTGGTTCGTTGATGGTAGTCGTGTCCTCCCAAAAGGCTTCCCGTCCAAGTTTCCGAGGTCGTGGGTGGATCTACACGAAGCACGGCCTAATTCGATTGGTGAGTGGGTGTTTCTAACACTCCTACTCCCGATTCTATCACGAGGATGGACTGACTCAAGACCAAGACCCAATTTTAGTGGTGGAGTTTTAGCTCAATGAAGTCGCCAAAGAATCCTATTAAGGACTATCCTTCAAGGGAAAACGACAAAAAGCTAATCGAATTGAGGGATGTCTCCACGAGCATCACCTTGTTGGAAAGTTGTCCCCCAACTGGCGCCACACGGTACAAATCCTTACTGTTGGGCTGACCTAGGCTTCAACTTGATAAAAGATAGGGTTCCCTAGTATCCTTGGTATCCCCCTTCCACCTTTTACCACTTCGAGCTAGGCATCACCCACTAGGAGGAAAACGACACAATCACGGAACGGCATGCAATATTGTGTGTATACAATGTTATCACTGTGAAGAAGACATACCTCGATGCATCTCCAGCCACCCTATCACCATTAGTTGAAGCCGACCGTGGACCTAATCGTACTCTATCGGTGCTAAGGCCAACCAATAAATCACATACAATGTTATAGAAAAGGATAACTTACATTTTAGCAACTCCAGCTCCTCCACTTGTTACCACAAGGTTCAATTGCAAGCAGTTTCGTGGTTGGCCAACCCTAGCGGTTCTAAGGTTATTGTTCCACACGGCTCAAGTGAGGAGGTTGGGTTTTCTAACTTTAATATGGTCACCACGTCCAAGTTATCCTATTTTACTACTCGCGGACCTAAGAGAGGATGTAGGGTACATATTGTATGTCGCGCTCCTTCCAATCAGCACCCCTACGTCTTGGATGCGTCCATGACTCCAACTCCCCACCAAGTAGCTCATTCACACGTACATAGTGTTAACTTGCAACATTTGAGTCAACCATTCAAGTTACACCAAGTTGTCCTTACTTTGGTGGTTAGTCAAGCGCGGGGGGAAGGAAGGGGCGCCCTTGTCCCATACCCGGGCGCATGCACTCTTCCCCTTCGACCTAGAGGCTCACTAGAAATCCTCATGGATTTCCGTGGGAGGGCCTCAACCTTTCACCCCTAGGCCCCTTGCTCAACTCAAGCCACAAGCCTAGAAGGGGATCCCCCCAACACAAGGTGTTTTGTGGTTGGAGGGTCGGGAAATCCACACTCCTTTCTAGACCCCCACCTATAAACACAACTTGGCATCCATGCATTCACCATACTTCCAAACATTCTCAAGGCATTCACAATCCAACAATAACTCAACCATTCATGAGCAAATTGGGCACTTACCTCAAGCTACTCAATGCTGCTCCATGCACCATAAGGCTATTAGCGTTTGTACATACATCCAACGATAGAACGATAAGCACAATCAAACCATGAACACGCCTCCTCCCAGCAGACGCACTAAAATATGAGCCAAATAAACCGCCCCGAAAAGGGTGGCTTATCTTGAACACAAGATCCTAATACGGAGCCTAGTTCCTTGTGTAACCAATCCTCAGCCCATTCATACACAACTTATACAAGCATGGTGACACATCTCATGTTCACTTAGGTTCCTTGTGGTTGATTAGTGAGGTGGTGACTTAATCCAGCCTTCTAATTGAACCCACCTTTGAACAAGTGTAACTTTTGCTCTAGGGCTCCGAATGCAACGTTTCCAACTCTTATGGGTTCAATTCAGCATTCCGAACTTGATTAGACCCTTAATGATCAGTTTCAGGCTTAGGTGTGACCCTGGAACCATTTGGCAGCAGATAGGCTTCCCTATTTTCAACAAACTTATAATCCTAATTATCTCATTGACTCTAACTCCGATTCTTATGTTTGTTTTTTTTTTATTCTTATACGTTTTTTGTGCTTAACATGATGGCAGCATTCAATTGATCATTTGACTCGACCCTAGACCTCACAGCCAGCGACCAGCAGCGCACCTTCAACCTATACGTTTACTCAACAATTGTAACCATCATTCACGTGCACGCCATACATGCTTCACATGATTAACCCCTCTTTAACACTAAGCTACGCTTGAGCATCCAATTGCGTTCTCTTATTCTTATAGAGTGATCACTTAGTTGAGTTAAATTGATTGCAACCCTAATTCTACTGAAATTTGGACAGCGTTTCCGCGTGACGTGTTGTGACTAGAAAAATAGGGTTCCCTCATGCACAAGGATTTGACTACTAGCCGGGGGGAAGGAGAGGCTCCCTGGTTTGATTCAATTCACCCTCCTTCCTTCAGTTGTGTGATCCAGCTTCAGCTCGCCCTCTTCATGGTTCAGCTCAGCTCCTGCTCTTCGTGTTGCTGCTCTTCGTAATCTCGTCCACTTCGTGTTGCAGCTCTTCGTAATCTCGTCCTCTTTGTGATTCAGCTCAGCTCCTGCTCTTCGTATTGCTACTCTTCCTGATCTCATCCTCTTCGTGTTGTTGCTCTTTGTGATCTCATCCTCTTCGTGGTTCAGCTCAGCTCCTGCTCTTCGTGTCGCTGCTCTTCGTGATCTCGTCCTCTTTGAGGTTCAGTTTAGCTCCTGCTCGTCGTGTTGCTGCTCTTCGTGATCTCGTCATTTTCGTGTTGCTGCTCTTCGTGATCTCGTCCTCTTCGTGGTTCAGCTCAGCTCCTACTCTTCGTGTTGCTGCTCTTCGTGATCTCGTCCTCTTCGTGTTGCTACTCTTTGTGATCATGTCCTCTTCGTGGTTCAGCTCAGCTCCTGGTCTTCGTGTTGCTGCTTTTCAAGATCTCGTCCTCTTCGTGGTTCAGCTCAGCTCCTGCTCTTGGTGTTGCTGCTCTTCGTGATCTCGTCCTCTTCGTGTTGCTGCTCTTCGTGATCTCGTCTTCTTCGTGTTGCTGCTCTTTGTGATCTCGTCCTCTTCGTGGTTCAGCTCAGCTCCTGCTCTTCGTGTTGCTGCTCTTACCTAATTCATACTTTCAGTGGCCGGGGCTTCCGGCTCTCATTCTCTCAGTTCGCTCTCTTCGCACATTCTCTCCACACCCTGTTCTCTGTCCTCCTACTCTCCTTTCTCTTTCCCGAATGAGCCTTCTCCAGGGGTAATCCCCCAACCTTTGCTCTTCTTTCGTTCCGAAGGACGTTCCCTGCCGCCTTTTGCCTTCTTCCATTAATGGCTTCCTTCTTACAAAACCTATTAAACCTATGACTACTAATTCCGTGCCACCCTTGCATTTAATAAGAGTGGGTGTCTCACTAACCAAGGAATATCTAAATCTAAACATTGACTCCATGCCACATGGGTGTGCATGATCTCAATAAGTGAGCTATTAGCTAATTTCCAAGGGTGCTAAATCTAATTTAATCTACCTAAATTGAATTCCCCTTGTTTGGGGTAATTCCTAAATTTACTTAGTGAGTGATGAGGGGGTTGTCCAAGCCTTTTGGACCTTTTCCACTATTTTATTAAGGGCTTTTAAGCCTCCCATTTTATTTTTTTCCCCTCACCATCATTTCTCTTCTTCTCTTTTTTTTTTTCTTTCGTGATTTCTTCATCATGACCAATTGCGTCTACAACCGGTAGGAGGTAAATTCTTCTCTACCACTATTAATTTAAATTCTTCTTATTGATTTTTTATTTTGTATTTTGGCTTTTCTTCATTTTTTCCTTTCTATTTATTCTTTGGCGAACTACCTAAATTTCGCGATTGCCAATAAATGGTTCCTAGTTAAGGAATTAGCGCACGGAAGGCTATTTAGCTATTTTGATCAAAAACCTCGAGCTAACCAATGGGATAACCCATTTCCACTACTAGTTAACCTTTATGGACGCGATGCGTGGCCAATTCAACATCGTGGGCCGTTTTTGCGGCTCACACCTAGCCACGCTACGCCAAGGCCCAGGGGAGGAAATCACGACCTACATTAGGAGGTTCGAGCTAGTGGTTACAAGGTTTGTGGGGAACCTCCTCACCAAAGATACCCTAACCCAATTCTTTATTCAAGGGTTCAACAATGAGGGAACCATTAGGGAGATTTTGAAGGTCCGCCGCACATCGTTAGACGCTGCCAAGGCACAAGCTAGGCTAATAGAGCAAGTCGATCGAGACCAAGAGCGTATGTGGAGAAAGGAAGAGCACCACATCCCTAGTTTTATACCTATCCATGCCAAGGGCAAGGGACCAACCCTAGAACCTAACTCAGGAGCCCCAGGTGCACAAGTCCCCATGTGGAACTACTATCCTCCACCCTTGAGCGTTAGGCCACCAGTAGCTCTCCCCGAGCTCACCTATCACGAAGAGTGGGGCACATGGAAGGAGGAAATGAAGAACGAAATCCTCCAAGGCCAACTAGGCTTCCAGGACCAATTAGCTCAACAAATCAAGGCCATGCAAGACCAAATGGCCTTGTTAATTAAAAACCAAGTCCCTAACCCCACACCTCCACCCATAGAGTCTGGTAGACATGCCTTGGACCTATGGTGCACTCAATGTGGCCAACCGGGGCACACTAGTCCCTTCTGGACCACCCCAGCGGCGGCACCGCAGTACCAGGCCGCTCAACCCCCGTATGTGCCTCCCCATAGGAATCAACCACCGGTGGCAACTAACTATGGCCCACAAGGCTATACACCACCAAACCAAGGTCAGGGGGGACCTCCACGACCACGGTATGAAATCCATCACACTTGTGGCAAGAGACACGCACCTGGGCAATGTTGGGTCGAAAGTGGAGTAGTATGTGGTAACTGTGGGGGTAATCACCCTACCCAAGTGTGTCGAAGGCCGGATAAGGTAATCCCCATGCTTTTCCCACCGGGGAACTACCCTCAACAAGCTCAAGACCATTTGAGAGGTGCACGTAACCCCACCACCGATAATATTCTTAGGCCACCTAGCCTCTATTATGACTACAACAACAACCGCCAAAGTCAAACCTCCCCAATGGGGGTTAGTACCAAGGACGGTTACATCCCTATAAACCAAGGGCAAAACCAAGGTGGCCAACAAAGCCATGGTGGCCAACAAAACCATGGAGGGCAACAGAACCACGGGGGCCAACAAAACCAAGGTCCACAGGATGTGCGCTATGCCACCATGTCAAGTGACATCGTGTCAACACATGGCCCTTCCCTCACAGAGCTCAATGTCGTTTTTCACGAAGTTAGTACAATCAAGGAAGCAAAAACTTGTGAGTTGCCCGCATTGGCAATCCAGACTCGGTCTAACCGACAGGAGCCTAGGTACTCGAGCCCCCCTCCACCTATACCAGAAGAGGGTGAGACCTCAAAGGAAGATTCACCTCACTTCTCTGACCTAAACGATACCACCAAGGAGGCGGTGGAAGGCACTAAACGGGCCAACTTAAGGTCCTCCCATGGGACACCTAGGCCCCGAACACCATTGTCCACTTCCTAAGAACCATGGGAAGGTCCACCGATCCCTAGCCCCGAAGTGAACACATTCCTACGTATTGAGGAACACGTGGGAGAAGGGCCTTACGATTTATGGGCGGATTTGAGTCGTCTCAAGGCGGACATCACCATAGCCCAACTACTGGAGGTAACCCCACCCATGAGGAAGGGCCTTAGGTTGGGCACCCCGGTGAAGCGGAGGCCTAAGGCAAAGGTTAGGTTGGCGGCTCGTGTAAAATCCGCACACCCCAATATCGAAGTCAAGGCGGTTCAAATTGAGGTCTCAATAGTAGATAAGGTGGTACCCAACGTACTAGTCGACGGTGGTAGTGGTTTGAACATCATGCCCCTCTCAACTATGGAGAAATTGGGTCTAGACATCACTGAACCATCACCATACATCATCAACATGGCTAATCAAAGCTCGGAGGCCCCGTTAGGCCAAATTAGTGGTTGTAAAATCACCACGGGGGGTGTAGAGTATTCCCTCACCTTCCAAGTCATTCGAATGCACTCCAACAAGGAGGCATACCCCTTGCTACTAGATATGCCTTGGTTGCGAATTGCCAATGCCACAGTAGAATGGGGAGGACCGAACCCCAACATCACCTACGGGCCTCCTGAGAACCCCACTACGGTCCATATCCAACCGAGTAGGCTAGGACTATGCCATGGTTGTATGGGCTCTTCGAACGATGAGTCACAAGAGGTGTTGACAAAAGAACCCGCCAAGAGAATGAGGTTCGCACCACACAAGGCGGTGGATAGAGTCCAACCCTCGAGGGCCAATGTGATGCCGTGTAAAAGCATGGGACCGGGCCTTTATGAGTAGGTTCCCACCGGAGAATTTGTAGACTGGTTGAGGGAGCATCCCACCTCGAGCGCGGATGAAGCCATGTCCGTGCATTTCATGCAGAGTGAGCTCATTGAAATGGAAATCGGGTTGGAACTTAGCCTAGTTCCTCTTCTACATGACCTAGAACCCGCAGCCGTGTTCAGAGTGGATATCGATGGCACCGAAGGGATGGAGTTGGAGGTGTTAATCGATGAGGGCCCTCTCAATCCATCTCTCCACTTTAGGAGGACATCCACCGGGATTCTAGCTAGCGGTTCGAGGGCAACGGATCCCCAAGTTCCAAATGACTGGTGTAAGGGACCTACTCAACAACCACACGTACATCACGATGATTGGAAGTTGATGGTAGTCTCTCATGAGGGGGAAGAAGGGCGTAGGATAAAAGTGGGAGTTGGGTTGACCAAGGAGGAGATGGTGAAATACAAGTCACTAGTGCTCGAGTTTCGGGACATCTTTGCATGGTCGTACAAGGACCTCAAAGGGATTTCCCCGGCGGTGACACAACATCACATCCCCCTTCTCCCAGGCACTACTCCCATTAGACAAAAGGAGCGGCGTATAAATCCTAACCTACAGCTCATTGTCAAGGCCGAATTGGAGAAGCTACTCAAGGCGGGGTTCATTAAACCCGTGGAGATATCTGATTGGGTCTCCCCCATGGTATTGGTTAAAAAGAAAAATGGGAAGCTACGGGTGTGCATTGACTATAGGAAACTCAACCACCACACCCAAAAAGATCACTTTCCCTTGCCATTTATCAACACCATCTTAGAGGAGGTAGGTGGTCATGAGCTTTACACGTTTATGGATGGCTACTCGGGTTACAACCAAATCTCCATTGCCCCCGAGGACTATGACAAGACCGCCTTCACTACCCCGTGGGGCTCATTCATCTATTTGATCATGGCTTTTGGACTTTGTAATGCCCCCTCCGCATTCTAGAGGGCCATGACCTATGCCTTCTCAAACCTCTTGCACAAATCAATGACGGTGTTCATTGATGATTTTAGCACCCAGTCCACGAAGGACAAACACCTAGCATGTGTGAGACAAAGCTTTGAGCGATATAGGCGCACCGGCAACGCTCTCAACTCCGAGAAGATCTTCCTCGCCGTAGTGAAGGGGGTCTTATTAGGATTCGTGGTCTCCAAGGAGGATAGAGAGTCGGACCCTGACAAGGTGAAGGTTATTGTGGAGTTACAATCCCCCACAAATGTCAAGGAGATACAAAAAATCCTAGGACACATAGGGTGGTACCGGGAGGTTATCCATAACTATGCCACAAAGGCCATGCCTATCACTAGGCTCATCCAAAAAAGCGTGAAGATTGAATGGATCCCAAGTTGCCAAGAAGCCTTCGAAATTTTGAAGAAGGAATTAACCACGTACCCGGTTTTGAAGCCCCCCAAATGGGAGATGCCCTTCCACATCTTCTGCGATGCCTCGGCGGTAGCTGTAGGGAGCACATTGTGCCAACTGGTGGGCCTTAATGGCAAAGACCACCCCATTGCCTTCGCAAGTAGACATTTAAACCCCGCCAAAAAGAACTATACCACCACCGAACGTGAGTGCTTGGCAATGGTCTTTTCGGTCAAAAAATTTCGCCACTACTTGTTACTCAACCCCGTAGTGTTCTACGTGGATCACATGGCCATCAAGTACCTTGTCAACAAGGCGGACTTGAGTGGTCGTTTAGCGAGGTGGATCTTACTCTTAGAGGAGTTTGACTACACGGTGGAATACCACCCGGGACGGATGCACCTTCAAGCGGATCACCTCTCACGCCTCTCAGAGGAAATCGGTGTAGTCCCCATTGATGAGGCCTTGATAGATGAGGACTTGTTCAAAGTATCCTCCATTCCCTCATGGTACAATTTGGTGGCCGAATTCCTCACCACCCACCTTCTGCCGGATTCATTGTCTACAAACGAGCGTCGGAAGGTCCGCCTCCATAGCCGCCACTTTACCATAGTAGGGGGCAAATTGTACCGTCGTGGGGTTGACGGCTTGCTACGTCGATGTGTGACGTCCGTGGAAATCCCCACGATCCTCTCAGCTTGCCATGACAGTGCGTGTGGCGGGCACTTCTCTGGGACATTGACGGCCCAAAAAGTCCTTCGCGCGGGTTATTATAGGCCCACATTATTCCAAGACGCCCATGAGTACACCAAGCGATGCGACGCTTGTCAACGGTATGCCCGAAATGACCTTCGAATGAGCATGCCGCTACGCGTATCCTTGCCCTTGGTCCCATTCGAGAAGTGGGGTATTGATTACGTGGGGGAGGTGCACCCTAGCTCTTCTAGTGGAATGAGGCACATTTTGGTAGCAATCGAATATTTCACTAAGTGGGCCGAGGCTCGAGCTCTGAAAACCAATGATGCTAATCACGCGGCCAATTTTTTGGTCGAACAAATCATTACCCGGTTTGGATGTCCCAAAATCCTCATTAGTGATAGGGGGAAACATTTTTTGAACGAGATGATCGAAGCCATGACCAACCGGTTCAAGATCAACCATCGTAAGACCACCCCTTATCATCCTCAAACCAATGGTCACACCGAGCGGGTCAACCAAACCCTCGTGAATATTTTGAGGAAGACGGTCACTGATTCCAAGACGAATTGGGATACTGAACTCCCTGCCGCATTATAGGCCTACCAAACCACCTTCAAGGTGACCATCCATGCTACTCCCTCCTCGTTGGTGTATGGCATTGCAGCCATTTTACCCATCGAGTTCGAGATCCCCTCTCTGCGAGTGGCCGTGACCGATCGATGGTCCATGGCCACGTCCTTAGCCGATCGGTTAGAACGATTGGAGGAGCTCGATGAGATGCGCCGATGGAGCGCCCAGAACATAGAAGCCATCCAACTTCGAAGGAAGATCGCCTTCGACAAACGAAACAAGGCCCGGTCGTTACAACCGGGCATGCTAGTCCTCCTCCAAGATGTGAGGAGACAGGATTTCCCTGGCAAGTTCGATGCCTTCTGGTTGGGCCCATATCTCGTGAAAGAGGTCTTCCCCAACAACTCCGTGCAACTTCAAACCCTAAACGGCAAGGAATTCCCCACGTGAAGTTCAGGCAACCGATGCAAAGAGTACAAGGAGTAAATTGCTCACAACCTTCACGATTGAACCTCCAAATTGGGGTTGCAACCACGGTCCATTTGAACACGAAGAGATGGAACTTGACCATGTGCCCATGAGCAAAAGTTGGGTTCTCTGCCTCTTCGAGTTGTCCCAGATGGCTGCCATGTGTGAGCCGCCAAAACGGCTCCCGATGATGAATGGACCGCACATCGATTGTGTTAGGTTCAACTAGTAGTTGAAGTGGGTAATCCAATAGGATTAACCGATGATTTTTTATCAAGATGGCTAAATGGCCTTTCCATTCACTAATTCCTTAAATAGGAGCCACTTTATGGCAACCACGGATTTTATTAAGTTAACCAAAAAATAATTAGGAAGGAAAAAATCAAGAGAAGATTAGGAAAAAACAAAAACAATAGAAAAGAAAGAGAAATAGAATTGGTGACGAAGAAATTACCTCCTACCGAGTTGGAGGCCGCAATTGGCCACGGTGAAAAAACCACGGAAAAAATTAGGAGAAGAAGAAGAATGATGGTGAGAGAAGGAAAAAAGAAGGAGGCTTAAAAAGCCCTTAAAAAAGTAGAGTAAAAAGGTCCTAAAGAAGTGGGAAAAAACCCTCACCATCACTTGGTAAATTAATCCTAACCCCAAGCAAGGAGAATTCAATTTAGGTAGATTAGTTAGATTTAGCATCCTTGAATTTAGCGTAAGAGCTCACTTATTGGAGGTCATGCACACCCATGTGGCATGGGGTCAAAGTTTAGATTTATATATTCCTTGGTTAGAGGGACACCCACTTTTGTTAAATGCAAGGGTGGCACGGGATTAGTAGTCATAGGGTAAATAGGCTTTATAAGAAGGGGTCATTAATGGACGAAGGCAACATGCGGCGGTGTCGTGGAGAGAGAATTTGCCTTGGGAAAATGCTGGGTTCTTGGCTGCTACCAGTTTCAGTCAAAAGAAAAGAGAGATGCCACAAATATGAATTCCATTAATCTACAATGATGACCAAAATCTTGATCTACATAGAAAGTCGAGTTTTTGGTTCATCTTGACAAACCCTTGCAAATAGTCAAACATGAAGTTGTATAAACATGGGCAGTTGTACCCCTTCCCACTAAATCGGGCTCTTTTACTTCTAAACTAACTATATAAACACATGCAATAGCTTTTTGAAAAGCGAATACAGTAAGGTTTCTATATCCAAAGTTTCAACACAAAAAGATCTTTACAACTATTTCTATGAAGAATCAAAGTTACTGCTCTAAAT
The DNA here is from genome assembly GCA_963971425.1 of Bryoerythrophyllum caledonicum. Classification (NCBI taxonomy): domain Eukaryota; kingdom Viridiplantae; phylum Streptophyta; class Bryopsida; order Pottiales; family Pottiaceae; genus Bryoerythrophyllum; species Bryoerythrophyllum caledonicum. The sequence goes on from OZ020524.1 coordinate 7,306,945, forward strand.
TAATGAAGGCAGCCGACCCCTTCCCATTCAAACTAGCATAACTCTTGCATTATAGCTTGGAAATAAACATGTAATAGCTTTTTGAAAAGCTAACAACAAGACAAACAAGTGTCAAAAGTTTCAACTCTACTGGCTCTAATCATAATGAACTATGGTTACTCAAAGTCTCTGCTTTAAACTTGTGGAATGAAAACCGCTCCTCCGAGAACACCCCTTCAATAGATCAAGTGCCATGGCTCCATAACAACTCGGATTTGAGCTTGTGATAGCTCATTAGATAGCTGATACAACCACCACTATAAGTACAAAGATTCACTATCTCACTCTTTGTATACAAGTTTGTACATGGAATCAAAGTTACTGCTCTCGAAAATTCATGGCAGCAGTACCTTCTTTTATTCAAATCCACACCACAGCTTCTACATAACTCCGATTGGAGCGTGTGATAGCTTGTTAGAAAGCTATTAACAAGTTCTACATCACTCTGAAAACTGACATCAAAACTCACAAAACTGTACCTGTCACACTCGAAAATCCGAGCGTCTTTTATACTAAATGGAGGAGGCTTTGGCCGAGGGAGGAGGGAAGAAAAATCAATGGCCTAAATCAGCCCATGCTTCTCTAGCCTTCCTTTTGACTCACCCTTGGACACCAAAGTCTATTTACTTCCAAATCTTATCCAAATCTTCCCACATAAGCCTAGCTTGACTTTTATTTCCTAACCTATAACTCTACTACAAGTTGGCACTATATTTCTCCTCTTAAACTAACCCCCAAACTAAACATTTCTTATTTCTACTACAAACTATAATACCATAACACTCTGTTTAAGTTTTTTGATCTTAAAAGAGTTAGAGAATAACTTAAATATCATTAGAGCCCACGTACTGCCATCGACCGCGGCTTAGTTCGGCTGGCTAAGCTTTTCGTTGCACCTCGCCGGTCCGGGTTCGATTCCTCGGCTTGTCAGAGCGGCTGGCGCTCGCGCGATCAGGGGACTGCCGGAATCAGCAGCAAATCGAGCTGCTGGACGCTCCTAAGCCCTGAGCTAGTGACAAGATGCAGTAAAGATCCTCTAAGATAAGCTTCTGGCCTGGTAGGGTAATTGACGAAAAAGCCATTTATTCTCCACAATTACCTTAACCAGCTAAATTCCCCATTTTTCTTCTCAATCTTATTTTTTATATCATGAACTATATTGCATCACGACACCGGTCAACATAAATACCGGTCTTTGGCAAAAATCTAGTACTATCAGTGACCATCAACATCAACCCTGGAACCGTACGGTCTCTCACTCTACCAGATAAAAACCACTCTACATGATCTAAAAAATCCTGAATAAGTGGGCGATCCACTGCTGAGTCTAACTCAGCTCCATCATAGGTATACTCTACTTCTGACTCCTCCAACTGCTCTAACCTCTGCGTCTCAACCTGAGCCGCCTATATAGCCCACTCTCGTGCCTATCGAAGCTGATACTCCATGAACTTGCCACTCCATCCAATAGCTTGGCGAGCAAAAGTGAGAGCACTCTGTACGTCGATAGATGGCGCGGACTCCTGTCTACCATGACCTGAAACTACGAATGTTGCCACCATCTCCTCACAGTGTGTCATAAACCTATCTATGGAACATGTTCTACTGTCAAAAGGCCCTCGCAATGCACCCTGAATGCCGCTAACGCTAAACAGATCCTACTCGCTACAAAGTCAACGTCCATCAATCACCATCTCTATCTGAACAGTAATCTCTATCCTAATGCTTGAGAGTCGGCTACTACGCTCATCATCTGTCATAGTCAACCATCTGTCTACCAAATCCTATAGCTGCTCCAATCTGGTACGCATAGTGCTTATAGTACTAGGCGTCTGATCCAGCATCTGCTTCTGTATCACAGAGAGAATCTCGTGACACAGTGTCTGGTAAATCTTGACCCGAGCTATACGCGGGTCAAAAACAGGCATAAAATCCACAGATCCATAGTCCACCTCGTTGCACATCTCGTGCACGGTACCCTCTGTAAACCTCCTAGCTCGTCGTTGTACATCACTGAATTTGAAGAACAACAATTCATCGGTACTGTAGCGAGTGTCATAATCAAATAGATTCTTCTGTGTTGGAATAGAAGAACCCATCTCTGCACGATACCGCTGAATAAACCGATCAAGCACTGGCTCTACTCCCGGATTCTCCCACTTCATTTCAAATAATGAAACTCGGCATAGTTTGGCGCCCAAGGAATAAAGCGACTGTGACATCGCTGAAATCGGAACATTAACCTAGTTACGTGATAGTGTGGAACTATCAGTAGCCATGGTCAATGTCAAGCCATGCACCTCCCGTAGCGTATCTACTACCTCCGCCCTGAATGCATCTCTGCGATCTGAATCACTACCCGCAAACACCTTGACCACTATAGGATCAGAAATGACATGCAGCCAGTCACTAAACTGCGGAAGATCTCGTACCTTCACCCTACGATTTGCCGGACGGACCATGATCCCTAGGTTTAGGGTTTAGGGTTTAAGGGTGTAGGGTTAAGGGTTAAGGGTTTAGGGTTAAGGATTTAGGGTTTAGGGTCTAGGGTTTAAGGGTTTAGGGTTTAAGGGTTAAGGGTTTAGGGTTAAGGGTTTAGGGTTTAGGGTTACAGGGGTGTTCTTTAGGTCTCATGGGTTCTTGATTTGGGCTTCGTTTAGGGTTCCGGATACCGTTGGAATCGCCTCATCATGGAGATTCCGAAAACCTAAAAAAACTTGAGAAAACCTAAGCAGATTGGGAGTTATTTTTTGGGTTGAGGGCCAATCTGCTCGCGCCACGTAGGGTTCCGAGAAACCCGTAAGCGGCTACTTGTGGGCCCCGTTCTCACGATTGTCCCTCACCGTCGGAGCGCCACGTATTTAAAGTGCCTGTGTGTTCCGCGACGGAGTGATCGAGGGCCGGACTGCATGCGGTGGAGTTTGGACAGGGGTTTGGATGTGCCTCACCTTTGTCTTCTATGGAGAGTTCACGAGGTGCAGGGGTTTCCAACTCGTTGGTTCGTCTCGGCATCTACGGGGCCGATCACGGAGTGAGAGGCAGGTTGTGGTTTGCGAGACAAGGGAGGGTTCCGGCCTGTGCGAGGATTATCGCAGAGGTGGAGGTGGGCCGGGGTTTCAAAGTCGGAGGACTGTCTCGGCTCGAGTCAGGCCGCGCACGGAGGCGGAGGTGGGTCGGGATTTGCAAGAAGCGTCTCGGCTCGGCTCGGCCCGGCCCGCGTCTCGGCTCCTGCGAGGCCGACGGCGGAGTTGGAGGCGGGTGAGGGTTACCGAGACAAGGGAGAGTCCGATCTTGTGTGAGAGGTGGAGTTGGGCCGGGGTTCCAAACTGGGAGGATCGTCTCGGATCAAGTCAGGCTACGCACGGAGGCGGAGGTGGGTCGGGATTTGCGAGAAGCGTCTCGGCTCGGTGTAGATGGACGTGAGCTCAAACATGTAAAGTACGCAGAATGTGACTGGATTAGTTTTTAATCTTGGAAAATATGCCAATCACAAATGTGTCCCCGAGGACGTCGACAGCTGCTCCTCTAGCTACTCTGTCTTTCTAATCTTCTGCAGATTTTCTCGCCGTTGGTGACTTGGAGCAGCAGCAAGGAGCATTGGCTTGTGGACGCAGGGCCTCATCCGTTGTGACGTCTTTTCAACGGTATGTCTCTTTCTCCAAGGGAGCTTGTTGCTCTAGCAGGTCGAGTAGACGTCCTCTCAAAGGAAGGGCGGAGATTCTGTACTCTTCTTTCTCACAACTCATGTTCTGCATCAACAACACTGCTCTAACATGCGTCATCGATATCTTCTGCAGAGATATCCCAAGCGGAAGAATGGTGTCCACGTCGGAACTGCAGCTTCAAATTCGGCTTGACGAAGAGCTCCGCCAGGTTGGGGTTCGTGTACACATTGTGTGAGTATCTCTTCTCTCTACCCTTGTACTTGCCATCCACATGTTTGCCCGGGTGATCCCACTTATGCTTCACCGCCTGCTTCTTGCGATGTGCCATGATTCTACAGGTCCTCCCCTACAAGTTTCTTGTGCGCAAATATGCAACACAACGATCGATGGACAAGCTGGTTCCACAAGGCGATCAGAAGCACCAGGCACTGGATGGATGTGCGAGCTGAACTAAGATGCAGCAGCCTGGGGAGAATACCGACTACAACTAGACTACTGGGCTTCGGATGATACGAGAATGTGTCACAAGGTTGGTTTTATAGAGTGTGGGTTGAGATCTTTTGTTCGGGAAAAGGACAATTTCTTGTGGCTTGGGGAGGAAGGAATAATAATGAAAGAAAAGTCTGCAATGTGGCAAGGGAGACTGGGTCAAACACTGGAGGTACCGTGAGCCCAAAGGTAGTGCACTTTATACACCCTAAACCGTGAGCCCAAAGGTAGTAGAATCCAGTGGGTTTTATTGATTCGTAGCTGGTCATGACTGGTGACTGCTCACAACCGGTGATTAGCTAGTTGCGGCAGTTCAGGAATCAAGCGGCATCAACAGACATCGAAGGGGCGCATCACTTTATTCCCAACTGTAATCCTCCAGCCTAACTGACAGAGGAACATGGATTAGGGCTATCAGTACCGGAAGATGGGCACTCGGATCGCAGAGTTCAGGGAGTCGGAGAAATCAATTTCCATTGACCTCCTTAGAATAATATTCCTCAACCATGGGGAGAGTGGGAGCACTGCCACTGTGGAACAAGGGTGTTGCGCCTCGTAGCACCCGCTACTTTGGGCGCCAATTCTACGACCCCCGCGACGTGCCGGAGCCGCCCCAACCCACGGACATTCTCCGCGCGTGCCTCAATTATAAGTACCCTCAGCCATGGAAATGCCAGGATCCCGAAGTGTGGCGCTACGCTGATGTCCTCCTGCCTAGCTTTCATGCCCCAAGAATCACAGGGCATATCAGTCGCATGACACACCTTTGTTACCGACAAGACCATCTGGACCGCATTCAACCTGAAATCTTGCTCGCTAATCCTCACCTTGCTCCCTCCAAGAAACCTCGCCCTCAAACCACCAAACAATAAGGTAAAACCATCAAACAACTCAAAATCATTTCAAGAGTGAAAGATGGAAATATTGGAAGAGTTTTTCTTAGAGGAAATTTAGAAAGGATTTTAATTATTCTCCAAAGAGATGAACACCATGACTGTTGCACTCTAATAGATTTTCAACTCTTCTTAGTAGCGATCCCGAAATCAATTTCTAAAAATTGGTAGAAATGCTACAACTTACATTGAAGGAGTTTTGTAATCTAATTGAGGATATAATACATGGAAATCAATCTAGGTGATACCCCTGCAATATCTATGACATACGGTCTATGTGATACCCATGGATACCTATGTAATACCAGCGGATATCATCACATGAGGTGTCTAAATATTTATAATGTTGGTCAGCATTCTGGCTAATTATTGTTATTGTTTTTTCATTTTTTCACAGTATACTAATAGCAACCATCTCAATATGGTTACTTTTTAATGTCATGTTTTAGAATTGCAAGCTTCCGTTCATAATTTTGTAGCAGATTCTACACAAGGAATCTTTTTATGGTTTTTTTCCTCTTACTTACTAGCATATCTACAATGTTTTTTTTTTCAAATGAAGCAACAATCAAGTCCCAAGTTCTTTTCCTAACTTTTCAACTAATTTTAACTAGTTTAGAAATTTTTGCTTCCTGGTTGAATTTGTTATTGGGTACACGTGTATGACTACAAGTACTTGGTCTTGGTTTTGTACTATGGAAGATGTTTTTTACTACGTAAAACTACTTTATCAAGCAAGAGGAGAAATTATTTTGGATAAATCTAGTAGAGCGAGAGAAAAAAAGATTAATCATAGAGACAAATGTACTTTAAGAGTATTCATGTAGATTACTTGGAATCTCTCATTTTGATTTCTTCAATCCTTCTCTTATCAATGGCAACATAGTGTACCTTATAATAAGAAAGGTTGATTTTTGAGTCGATAAATGATTTGTTTGAGTTCAATTATGTGAATCTACTTATTGTAGTATTTCATTTTTTAGAGGTGGTGAAAATATAAAGAAAATATTGAAATTATCAATGAAATATATAAATTTGATTTGGATAGTGAGATAAAGAGTTGATTAGTTGATATTAACATGCTTCCTATTTTAAAAGAATTGTGGAAAGAATAAGATTGAATCACCTTTTCAATGAAATTTTCTTATTGAGCATAATGCTTAGAAATAAAATAAATATCACAAAATCTACGTAATTATATCATATTTCTATAACACATAGTTCATAACTTGAAATTACTTAATATTTCCAAATAAGAAACATGAGAGTGTTAGGTTTTGCTACTTGAAATTTTGTAAATCTAAATCATTTGTAAATCTAAATCATTTGTAAGTCGTACTCTGTACAATGAGTTTTCCCTAATATTTTCAAATAATGTTCCCTAACATCTAGGATATCAAATCTAAAATAGAAACTAGAATGATTATGAGCACAAAAAGTATAAAAATGCTTACTATTATAATAGTATTACAAAATCGAAATACACAATAGAAATTTATTTAGCTAAAAAAATATCCAAATACTATTTGTTGTTATGTCTTATTGTATATTATCATATTACAATGATTTATTTACATAAATTTTTCAAGAATATTTATAATAATTTTTTGATAAATATGTTTTTTGACGTCATTGGTTGATTTCAAATTTCAGTATATTAGAAGTAGGCAATTTTATGCATAACATTTTTTATAGATCACTTGTAAGATTTTAATTTAACCAAAATTATATTAGAGTCCAATAATATACCTTTTTCATTGTTAACGTTGATAAAACAATGTTTTTGGATGATGAAAAGAATCAAGATGAATATTAAATATGTGAAAATACCAATAATCACTAATTGTTCTTACTTCCTTCACTTTATTCGTTTTTACTTTATTCACTTAGGGGCGGTTTACACTACATACCAAGAGCCATGACCAAGGAAAATGGATTAATTCCATGGTCACACTTCATGGTCACACTTCCATGGTCACACTTCAGAAAAATGTAATTGTTAAAGCCCTTGGGCCTCTCACTAAGTTAATTACATTTTATTATAAACAATTTTTTTGAAGTGTAAATGTTTTAAAAACAATTACATTTTTCCTTATTATAACAATTACATTTTATTATAAACCATAAAGGGCAATTTTGCCTAAAAAAAACGAAGAAAAAAAACCCAGCCGGAACGACCAAATACAGCAAGAATCAAGGCACACAAGACAAATGAGGGAATGATACAAGGAAAGCAATGACATTTTCTTCTTCGAGTTCAAAGTGTAACGCTATGAGGTAATTAAGGGTGGCCGCCATTGTATCTACAATAACATCCCCCAAAGTTTTTTTTAAAATATATATTTTTTTAAATTTTTTTTTTTTTAAAAAATAAAAATAATAATAAAACAACATTTCAGGCCCATGGTCTCCTCGTTCGGCAACGAGAGAACCCTTTTTGCCTCATTCACCGCAAAATCCGGGGGATCCTTCAACATTGTCCACTAGGCCTATTTCTAGGCTTTTTCAGGACCTCAAATACTTTGGTCACTTTTCTTTCTCCCTTGTAGTGTAAACCCAAGTCATCCTGGGAAGAGTTGATGGAGCCAATCACAGATTTTAGAGGTGCATGGAACGAGTTCTTCGTCCGTAGTGTAAACCGCCCCCTTAGTGTTTTTTTTGACACATACCGAATTCCGTTGTTTCATAAAAGTACATCATTCTAGTGCGAATGGGCCAATAAAAAATTGTACAATCCCAACAAGTGCCACCTCGTGTGAACACGTCCCAGGAAAAACACCGGAACTCGACAGTTCCGCACGGAATCGATCATCCTGTTGAAAGCAGGACTTGGAAGTTCCGCACGGAATCGGTCATCCTGTCGAAAGCTAGGGCAAGCTTAAACCCTAAACCCCTGAACGCTAGGAAGACTCGCAAAACCAAGTCTCTCACGTAATCTCTGCAAACTTCTTCTTCTTCTCAAACACAACATCGACCAGCTCCAATTCTGCTCCAATTCCGTCACGATGCGGCCACTAGACGAGGCCGAGATGACGCAGGTGCTGGAGAAGCTGCACAAGTTCGTGGGGAGCAACCTGAAGCACGTGCTGGAGCGGCCCTCGCACGAGGGCCCGGACGGGAAGGGCGGGTACGTGTTCCGGCTGCACAAGCAGCGGTGCTACTACGTGAGCGACGCGCTGGTGCGGCGCGCCACCAACGTCGGGCGGGAGAAGCTGTTCGGACTCGGCACCTGCCTGGGCAAGTTCACCAAGAGCGGTAAGTTTCGCCTCACCGTCACCTGCCTGGACCTCATCGCCGCGCATGCCAAGCACAAGATCTGGCTCAAGCCGTCCGCGGAGATGTCGTTCTTGTACGGGAACCATGTGCTGAAGAGCGGCCTGGGGAGGATTACGGACAACACCGCGCAGTACCAGGGCGTGGTCATTTTCTCTATGTCGGATGTGCCGCTAGGGTTTGGAGTTGCGGCCAAGTCGACGCAGGATTGCAGGAAGCTCGACCCGAATGATATTGTGGCTCTGCATCAGGCGGACCTCGGCGAGTATCTGCGCATGGAGGATGAGCTTTAGGTTTTCCTTTCTCTACCCATGCTCTTGGTATACAGTAACAGATTTGCCAAGTAATGAGACTCTGAAGAAGGTGCTGGCTCTGTTAATTGCTCCAGATTTGCACCACTTGGACAGAGGATGATGGACTTGGCAGCTAGAAAATGAGGAATATGCTAGGTTTTTATCCCCCCCGGCAGCATTAGGGTTTGGTAGTTTTAGGTCTTCATGAATTTCATTTTTCTGTTAAATAGCTTGATTCCATTATCTGCTTCGGAGGAACTGTGTGTTGTTGCTTTGGAGGAACTCATATCACAAGCTTTAGACTTTTCTTTCTCCATGCTCTTCGAAATACAGTAACATATCGGCCTAGTCACAAACTCTGAAGAATGTGTAACTAACTCCAGATGTGCATCATTGGTGCAGAGAATGATGTACTTGACAGCTAGAGAGAGATATCCTAGATTAGGTTTTTCTCCGGCAGCATTAGGTTTTGGTAGTTTTTAGGTCTCAACTAATCCAAACAGGTCACGATGATACTACAGTTTACTTCAATGGGATATGCGGGGCATTATTTTCAAATCTGCTGAATAGAATGAATCACAATCGAGGTTGAAAAGAGACGCAAAGTTGTTTTTTTCTTGTTTCTTGTCATTCAAAAATCGCATTGAAATATAATGGATACTTCCATAAAATCATGCAACAGTATATAATATACATCTTGTACCGATTTCCTCAATCACAAACTGGTATGAACGCAGCAATTCCTCTCAGTTCTCGGGTGAGTCTCGTTTGTTTTCATCGATTTCGTCGCTTCAGTGAGCTTAATGGAAACATTCATTACTACGGCAGTTTCATGCTTTCCAAACTAGTATTCGAGTTCTGAAACACAGTACATAAAACTGTTTGTAAAATCACCCTCAGTTTCAATGAGATACCTGTCTTTTGCTTAGAATAATACTACTCTGTCCTCATTCGGAGTGTCCGGAGCTCTGCGAGACGGACAAGCCTCTCGTCCTTCTGGAGTCGGGTGCGGCACAGGCAGCGTGACCATGATTTTTACTCTGTCTGCGATTCCTGTGGAGAGAACGGCGCATCTATTGTTGAAGTGGTGTCAGTCTTTGAAGATGTTTCCAGACTACGGTTTGTCTACTGAGAGAGCCCAAATCAAACCCTAAATTGAATACACTTAATCCTCCCATGAGTTATAGCTAAATCTAGTGCTGTTGGATGGAGGTGATAAGACTTTAGTGGAGGTCAAAAGTTAGTGGTGGCTTTTAGTAGAGGACTTGGTAACTATAGCACAATTTCATCTCCATCCACCTATTGTCATTTCCTAAAATTGGCCTAGCATCAAGCGCCACGTCAGGTGGCATGTGAAAATGTCATATGACCGTACCGACTTGAGTTGGCCCTCTTGTACCATATTCCAAAGCAAGTTGGATGGTTGAAAAGCTCAAAAAGTGTTTTAAAACCATTCGAAATAGTCTTGGAAGGAAGATGGCAGCACATGTGAGGATTGTGGCACTATCGTAATTGAATAGTGATCTTGTTGTGATTGAATAGTGACATGTGAAGGAATAGCAACACTCTTGAGTAATGTAGTGTAATAGTAATTGATTGGTCTCAAAATCATAAAACAACATCATCTACCGATTATGTGCTTTAATTCTCAGACACGTCAACACTAGTCACATGGCAGCACTAGTTAGAACTTTGTTGAGGTTATAGTTAGCTAAAGTTTTAAGTTAGTGGCATTATAACTTAGTTGAGGTATAACTTATGGGAGGGATGATTGTACGTTTCGAAAATAGCTATTGGATGTCGATGAGGAGCTTGTGGATCCCTCCTAGATAACTTGTCCTGCACAAAAGTCACTCTATGTCCTACTGTTTGTATTTGCACTTGTAGATCGCCTGATGATCTTGAGCAAGTAATGAATGGTTTTCTCAACAATAATTGTTTGTGCACTATCAGGTCGACTCAAGCTAAATATGTATCCATATTGTAGATATTGGAAAAATTGCATTGTGCAGATTCACTAAACATTTACATGTTTAGGTCAGCTCAAGGTTCAAATATTATTTTGGGAGGCTCCCAATCTCCCAATATAATGATAATGGTGTTCAAACCTTTTCTCTTTCTTTATAGTATCGACGCCATGGTGAATGAAAAGGGACGTACAAACGCAACGGGGATCATAGTAGAAATCTGCAACAGCATTTGCGAATGACAAAAATGGATACTTTCAAATAAAACTTGCATCCTTGAAATCGAAAGGAATGCAGAGCTTCAACATCTTTCAGATCTATCTAGTACACCAAACACTGAATATAGTGTGGATTCATAATTGATGTGGATCACCGACACTCATTTTCATCCAGCACATGCATGTCAAAATTGATTGGCTATTCATTTTCAAGCAAGTGTGTCAGTCGCCAATTAGATGTAAATTTCCAATTAGTGTAGAAATTTGAACTACTCTAGTCCACACTATATTCAGTGTTTGGTGTACTCTTTACTAGCAAAAGCTGATGGATGAGCAGTGGATGATTCAGTTCGTTTGAGTCAATGTCGCGCATCCTTTGGTTGTAATCATGTCCGTGAGCGCCTCAGTATCACCTAAGTATCACCATGGATTAGTTGAGAAGTGCACATCTTAAACTGGTTGTGGTCAATGTGCACCTTGAAGATTTTTTTTTCCTATCTTTTCCTTTTGAGGTTAGCTATCTTTAACCCATTCAGACCTCTAAGCTCAGGAGGCATGGGAGAATCTACGAGTGTAATAGATCATGTAAAACATCATTTACAAAAAGGGTACATTTCATTGCAACTCCAATTCATGGAAATCACTCTAATTCGCCCATCAGACTCTGACACACATTCTCACCGCATTTGTTGGAAGCGTACACATCCACACAAGTTATCTTTGTTTATGGATTGGCCTGCAATGAACTCGCGGATTTCTTAATTACAGATTACTTCCAAAATGACCACCTATGGGCCTCTTGTCCTTAAAGGGTTAATCCCTCAATGTCATTTGGGAAGCATATATACATGCACGTACTTTATTGTGTAGAATACCAAAATGTATTAAAGTTTAGAAAGACTTACACCTTGGGATTGAAGATTCTTCAACTAGTATATTTCATTTGGAGGTCACTTCAATAGGCAAACCTTATCATGTTCAAATACGACACCGTACATGTAGAATACTATGGCCACAAGTGGTACCTTCTAACGTTTAAGGTTTAACCCCGAAAGGACCAAGTGTCTATTCCGGAGATAATATTTTTTAGTCTGATTGTACAATTATCTTTCATCACGTATGATAAAAATTCACAAATTTTAACTAAATCATCTCAACAAAATTTAGAAGAAGATCATACAGTTACATTCTCCATAAGTTAATCTTGGCAGTTTTTTATTGATGGAGCAAAGATTTCTCTAGAATATTTTGGTCCTTAAGAGGTTAAACCAACACCAAAAACGTGAAAACTACACTTTGTGTGAAAATTGACACAATTTATATTATTGATTATAGAAAATAAGTGTTCAATTTTATTGAAAAAACTTATAAACCTTATCAGTAACTCATCAAAAACATCTATATAAATTTATCAAGAAATTTGATATCTTTTGTAAATTTTTATGATTTTTGATTGACCTTGAACTTTTTTTATTGATTTTTGCTACCTTGAAAAAATAAAATGTGGATCATTGAAGATGAAATTTACTTCTCTTTACATTTAATTTTAGAAAGAATATATTGAAGATTGAACAAGTCATGGGGTTTATATAAACAATTGAAAACTTTATATAGCTCAATGTTTATGATGCACCATTTAAATATTTTGAGGCTAGGATAAACACACTATTTGTAAAATTTCTACATGGCATGGTGTATGAAATGTATTGAATGATGGTTTCACAAATAGCTACAATGCTAATTTGAAAAGAACAACGGTTATACATAATGATGGTCCAAGAGGAAGTTCCAAAACAACTATTCACATTACCAACATAGGTTGGAGACATCAACATCATGAATGTATTTGTATCATATATCTGAAAGTCTCACATACAAACATGAAGTTTTCACAAATATTGTATTAAAATTTCTTTAAAAACAAATAAGAGTTTCTCAAATTTGGAATTGATTCATTTGAATCAAATCTATTCTCATGTTATGTGAAATAAAAAATAAATCTATCAAAGATTACCAAAATTTAAGTGGAGAAAGGGTCCTATCTTCAAATTTGTAATCATCTCTACAATGTGTTTGTTGATTTTATTTTATTTTAATATTTTTTACTAGGATAATTTAAATGAAGCTTATTTTGAATATATCATTCTTAAAGGATGTCGATGATCAATTTTTCATTAAATTGACAAAAGCATTTTTCATGATATTTAAAAAAAATCAGAAGCATGAATATATTCAAAGAAATAGTAAGTCAAAATTCAAGGCCATCATCTACAATGAGTATAGCAACAATAAACAATGAACAAGAAGTTGATGATGACAGAGATGAAGACGAAGATAATGCATTGGTACTTCTCTCTATCAATAATAAGTGAATGTGATTCAATTAGTATACAAACGTACGCAGAAGCTATAGAATATTTTGAATAAATTAAAAATCTTCTATAGTTAATCATAAAAATATAGGATAGTACAAATATACTTTTAAAAGTTTTTTAAATCAATGAATATTAAATCAAATTTCACGATTTAGTTTAATATAATTGATAACATTAAAATTGACTCTGACGCAGTCCAATTTACAAGCAACATTGAGTAAAGAATCGATAGTAATCAAGAATAGTGACACTCAAAAAGATTGTCTCATGAATAGAGAATCTTTAAAATATTTAGGTATATCTAAAGCAAATCTCCATATTTATATAATTATACTAAATATTATTAAATTTAAGTGACTTATAAAACTTACAATAATAATGAAATTCAAGTATTATCACTATATATATTTATATATTTTGATAATATATTGAATAACTTATTAATCACTAGGTGATTGTACATCAACCACAAAACCATCCCAACTTATGGATTGTGATTTGTTTCCAAGACCAATGTCTTTGATACATAGACAAGAAGCTATTACCTATACCTTGAACAAATGCTTCAATTACTTTTTATGTTATGCAATTAATTAATTGGAAAATTAAAATAAGAATTACATATATTACCAATATTTGCTTCAAATGGACAAGAGAAACAATGTATTATAATACTATGAAATGCCCAAAAATTTATTGTCTTAAATGAACATGAAACAGAAAGGAGCTTTGATATCAATGGCTACAATTATGTACATACAAACTTCCTTTGGAATAATTAATTGTTTCAACACTATGTATAAAAATTAAGTAATTTATTTTTTATTGAAGAAATTAAAATTTGAATCAAAATTTTGATTTCATATTATTCAAAACTTAGATGTCCTATTCTTTTTCTCAGCATATATCTAATTATATTGAGATTCTATATTTTATTGAAGTTTTGTTGACTTTTCCAGGGATAACAATTTATTTGAAATTCACAAACCTATTGGGGATTTGAATGATTTATTTTGTGGTCCACCTCCTAGTTTTGTTCACGGAGACTTTGATGAAGTTAATTTGTCTCCAATTATGAGTGCAAAATCCAAAGCATCATTAGATGATAACAAATCTATACTAAACAATTCAATATCTTCATATGAGTTGGGCAAAGAAGAAGTTTCTGTAACTTAATCACAACCATATTTGATTGATAAACTAATAACATTTGAAAAATAAATAGGTGATACATTTAAATTTATAAATAAATAAATAAATAATGAACTCTAGTCTCTAAAGGAGACCAACATAAATAATAGTGTGTAATCATTCCTTATATTCAGCCCATATCCAAAGGACAAAGGTTAGTAGAGAATAACTATAGTCCCTTTAGAAACTATAAACAAGTATAAACATGGATTGATCAAGTCTTTTATGACCATAAATACAATATCTCCTCATTCAAAAGTTGAGCTTTTTGACAAATTGGTACCCAAGTCTATTACTATAATATCATGCTATTTCTTTGATAGTTTGTTTATAAATTATAAATCTATAATCTTCTTTGTACATTTGGTTTTCTTTTTGTAGATTAATAATGAATTGAAAAATTTATTCACTTATATCAAACAATTCAAACCACAAGACATGCACATTGGAACAAGTTTGAAACCATTCTATCTAGAGTATATTCCAGCATTGGGTTATGTTGATGAATTTATCAAAGTTCCTTGTCCTGATGGTGAATTTGATCCTTTAGGTTTGAAGGTAAATAAGATCAACAACTTAAATAAATCATCATTTATAACTTACAATGATGAAACTATACAACCATTATTTTTGTTGAATGCTTTATCATGTATATAGATTCATTGTCATTTTTATATTGAAAGCCTATATTAAAAAACAACATAAGAAATCATTAATAGCACATACAATAAAGTTCTAAGTTATATGAGAAATTTAAATACTAATATAAATTAATTTTCTATTAGAATGATAGCTATTTATTTTGCTACATTGATCATCTATTTATTTATGTAAGATAAAATTCATAATTTATCTCAACAATATAATTTATAAATATAGTGTCGAAGGTGTTGGATGAAGATGGACCAAAGCAAAGTGATCGTGCTGTATTGACATTGCATTTACGCTCAACATCTATGCAACCTATCTTTCAATCTTCTAAGGTGCATATAACAATTTTGTATTCAACTAAGTGAAAACACCAACTGTGAAATGGAATTTTTTAGTTCTTAATCCCTAAAGGACCATTTGTACTTGTGTGGTACAAATCGATTTTGGGCACGTTCCTAAAAATCTATTTTTGAAGATAACTTCTTGAAATTTTTAGTGTGAATAGAAATATGGTTTATCTTAGCAAGGGTTTTTTTTTTCCTTTTTTTGGACTTGGAGGGAAAAACTTATGGTGCTTCAAACATAAAAAACATGTTTCTTTTGGCAGCTAAGTAGGTTTTCTAGAGATGAATAGAGTTACTACAGAGTTGACAATTGCGCTTTTTTGAGGCATGTAGTAGTGAAGGAAAGTTCTTGGCAACCTTCATTGTTTTCATTTTAAAATGCATAGAAATTAAGGATTTTACTTTTTCCTTTAATTTTCTATTTTTATACTAATTCATGAAAACTCTATTCACCGTTCAAATTTTAGATCCAACAATTATTTCTCTAAGTAAAAAATAAAATTGCTTTCCTAAGTAAAGGGCCACTTTCTATACCCCTAATCGTCGCAAGTCCATTTTTCTTATTGTAAGCACCTCCATTACTTGTGATTTTTGGCGTGTGATGACCTTACACGAGGTATAACTTAGATCCATTGAGTTTATTCAATATGTGGTGGAAAAATATGCCATTATCTTGAGTCAAAGTACATTGGCCGTGTTTGGGCGCAGTGGAAAAAAACAATTTTGCACTCTCAAATGCATATATCTTTCAATCCGTCAAATTTTACCAAAAGCTTAGAGTGTCTTCATGTAGTAGTTAAATTAAAGATCCAAGGGTTGAAAATAGTAAAAAATATTTCAAGATGTCTAGTCATATCTCATATCAAAGTGGTAGTTTTGAGGTGGTTTTGGTGAAGCATGGCATGGTCCTTTAGGGGTTAATAGATTGTTGATTCATGGTTTTAACCCTTTAACGCCGAGCTGGCTATGGCGCGGCCATCAATCTACATGTGAAGTAGATAATTCATTTCAAAATCTATTACGCTTGTAGATGGTGGTCGTGCCATAACCAACTCGGGATTAAAGGGTTAAGGCTTGCAATAGATTTCAAGTTTATGAATATAACCATTTATGTTTGAAAAAATAGTGATTCAATGGCATTCATTTACGTTATATTCTCTTTATAATCATTTTAATACCATATGTTAAAAAATGGCTTTTCTATGGTGGTAGTTTTTTTGTTAACTATATTAAAAAATCTAAGATGATGTAAATATGAATAAATTTTGATCCAACCTATTCCACTAGATTGAATGCAATTTCAACTATTTATTAGAACCTTCTATATAATCTAACAACTTTCGTTGAGTGTCAAAAATATTACCATGGTTTTTTTAATAATATATATTTATTTTAATAATAAAATTTCTTCCATTGAATTTCATAATGATTTCATTGAACAATTTTTATAATTTAAAATATAATAGTTGATATAAACATTATGTTATGAGAAAATTTAGCTATAATATAAACAATATGAAAGTGCATATTTTGCATCCTGTATGTAATCTTTTAAAAAAAACAAATGTGTATTTTAAAATTGTGAAGAATAAAACTTGTATAGCAGATTGCATCAATTGATAATGTTGATAAAAATGGAAAGAAGTTAGATGCATGGATTAATAGTATAAGGGACTTACATCGTAGTAAACCACCACTGTCAATGCTTTACTCAAAATCAATGCCAGATGTAGATCAACTTAGACAGGTAATTGTTGTAGCAATATATCACATTATATTTAAGTACATTACATTATGTTATTTAAATATATTTTGATATCATTCATTAGAAAACTTCATTATGAATATTAATGAAAAGAAATCTACAAAACAATACTAAAAGATCATTACTTCAAATCAATTTATAGTTTTGGCCTGTTGTGCTCGAAAAGATATTGAGTGAAATCAAACTACCATCTGCTGAATTAGATGTGGATCTTTCAACATTTATTGATATTTATTGTTCTATTTTTGATATACCCATGTAAGTTTACTAATGTATTTGATTGATAATAAGAAAATTTGTTTAATTTATGATGGTTATAATATTAATTGTAAAGAATGATATCAAAATCTTAAATACAATTATTATATAACACCACTAATCATTCAATCAAAGAATACTTTGGTAACTTCATAGGTACCAAAATAAAATAGAATCACTCCATATTTTATTTACAATATATTTAGAATTAAAAAACCAATCTCATTATAGTGTATCATCAACATACTAGCATAATTGATAACATAGTCACTTATTTGTTGTAAGCATAGTAAGTCCACAAATTTTTATATAAGCTTGTAATGGACCATGTAGTATTGCTAGGTGTTCAATTTTTGACATTTGATATAGTTTATGATATGAACTAGGTACAATTGATCAAATTGTAACTATTTTTGTGACATGTGCCATTATTCACTTCTATTGTATCTCTACATAATACATTACTATCATATACTATATGCATTTGTCAATTTTGGCACCTCCCTCCCAAATTATTTATTTTTCCAAATTGTAATGGTTTGGATACAATGGGTATCAATGGATATCACCTTGACATTACATAAATATCACCTTGACATTACATAAATATCACCTTGGCATTACACATGTATCACCTAGGCATTATACAAATATCACCTTGACATTACACAAATATCACCTTGACATTACATGGATATCACATAGACATATTTCTTGAATTTTGCAAATTTATTGGACATCCTCCATTGTGAATCAATTATGTACGAAACTGACCAACGATTAGGAATTTAGGGTAAACACTAATTTTCTTTTTATCTTAACCTAATGTTTCAAAGTTAACAAATCAATATAATAATATTGATTTATTCAAATATAACATCAAATGAAAGGTAGAAAGGGAACATTGTGTAGAATTGCAAAGAGGTTGGAGCAAAATAAACAAGATGTTTATTACTATGAGCCCTCAAAGGCAAAGGCACAATAAACGAGATGTTTATTACTATGAGCCTTCTAAGGTAAAGGCACAATAAACGAGATGTTTATCATCAGCCTACTAACATGCTTTTAGCACATGTTGGCAATTCGCAGGTTCTAGGGTTTAGAACCCTTAAATAATCATGTCTTTTCTCTAAAAAAATATAATGACTCCATGCTCAAAACGAAAAGCTACAGGATGATGTCTATAGGTGTAGGAATTAAGGTATAGGGTTAGAGCCCTTAAATCATCATGTCTTATCCCTAAAAGATCATGTATTGAGGATGATTTTAGACTCAAAAATAGGGCCACAACTACATAATGATGTCCATGAACAACAAGTGTCATCTCGGAATTTACTCCAAACTGTACACAATCGGAGCGTTTTAGGATTTAGGGTTTAGGGTTTAGGGTTTAGGGTTTAGGGTTCAAGGTTTCAGGGTTCAGGATTTAGGATTTGGGAGCACATAATTTCAACCTGAAAAGTACTCCCTTGCCATTATCCGGAGACGGGGCCCCAGTTTCTCACTTAGCTTGATGAAAACGAAGAACAAGAAGCGGTAGATGACTATCATGGCAACTATGATGGCCAAATCCCCCCACTTTCCTCTGCTGTTTGAAATCCCATATATTTGTGTAAGAACATACTTGCCGGTGATGTCGGCGCCGATTGGCTTCCCGTCTAATCCCAGGAAGTTCTGGAACATGAGACCTGGGAAGTCATTCTTGAACAGCCCCTGCAACCACCACACCATAGCCACTGAATCAAGACCTCCCAGCTTGACCCAACCACATCACAATGTGTGCAGTACCCTAAACCCTTTAAGGACAAGTAAACTTCGAACAATGGGAGAATCTACTAGTGTAATAGATTATGTAGAACAACATCAAGGCACATGCTGGTTGGTCTAGGGCGAACATCATTCAAATGCCTGCTCCAACGGTCTCGTTCCATGGCAGACTGGAGATCCTACTAAATCCTAGTTTCTAACTTAGTGGAGGTCGTCCAGAGCGCCTGGAACTTTCGAGAAAGTGCGGCAACGGCCAGAAAATGGTGGATCATCTTTCAAGGGTTAAGGTCCCGGTCGAACACGAGTGAATGACGAAGAACGCACCTGAATTGCGTAGGTGTGAAATGCCATGTATGATACAGGATACCTCCACACAGGCTTTGGCAGATCCTTTGTCAATCGGAAATAACCCGACAAAAGCATGAAAATTGCCTGCATGCATGCAAATCAACGCACTGATTTAACATGGAAGAGTTGTGTGACATTTAACCCCTGAAGGGCCACACCCAATTTTAGAGGAATTTCTATTCCATTGATTAAAAACTACACTAAAGATCACATTTAGTGTAATGCTCAGTAAATGACTTGTAAATGCTATAAGTTTTTACTTTAAGTGAATATTTTTACCGACTATGTTTATAATGATCCTCTTATTTGAATACTATAGAGAGTTGTGCTCTTGGTAAAAATTGGCATCAAGAGTTAAAACTTATCGCATTTACAAGTCATTTACTGAGCATTACACTAAATGTGATCTTTAGTGTACCAAGATGATTTTTTTTGAAAACGTAACCGTAGGATCTCCTTCCAATGATAATGTGGCAAAAATGTTTTTAACTTTTGACCACATGGATTGAAAGTTCAAAGTGAATCTTTTTGTCCTCGGAACAAACACTTTGTTCTTTAGGGGTTAACTGATTGTCCTAGAACAATCTATTTAGTGTAGGGTTTAGGTTCTAGTATCGAACTAGCATTCTTCATTTTTAAGTTTCAGATTTCGGGGTTTATGTTATGGTTCAAATCTGCATTCCTAGGTTTTAGGCTTTAGACTTTAGGTTTTAGGGTTTAAGGTTTTAGGGTTTAAGGTTTTAGGGTTTAAGGTTTTAGGTTTGAGGTTTTCGGTTTTCGGTTTTCGGTTTTTAGGGTTTCGGGTTTAGAGCCGAGCCTGAATTCCTGCACCGATGACGATGCCGGCGAGGAAGTTGCGGCCGACGACGCTGGACACGGTCATCATGAGGCTCTCGACGCACGTGAGGGCGGCGAAGAGCGTGAGGATGAAGTAGGCGTAGTGGCCGAAGCCGGTGTGCAGCTTCACCATGAAGTACACCAGCGTGCCTGACGACAGTGCAATCAAGAACAGGAACGGCAGCGATGACAACGTGTTGCCCACCACGAAGGCGGCCACGCCGTAGTGCCCGTTCAACCGCTCATGGTAGAACACTCGCATGTCTTCCACGAAGGATGGGAACCCGCCAATCGACATGAATGTCAGGAACGCCGCAACAAAGAACATCACACCTGCCCGAGCCTGCAAGTCACGAAGAGTACATCATCCAGTGTCTGGATTCACCTCCTCATCGCCTCAAATGAATCACTAGAAACTTCCAGGGTTTGGCTGAATGATATACCAATGCAATGGAAAGCCTGGAAGTGTCGGTATTTATCTAGATGCTATACCAATGTTATAACAATGGAAAGAAGGAGGTGGGATGGATGACGTTTGGAAGTGTCGGTATTTATCTAGATGTTTGGAGTCACGCCGTTTATTGAAGTTTAGTTTAGCTTACCAGGATGGAGCTGTACTGGTTTCCCACTCGCCAGAAGATTGTGCCGAGACACAAGCCCACCATGACGTACATTGCGACGCGGAGCCAGTAGTAGCCTGGGTCTCGGGTCATGTTCACGAAGGAGCGCCTGGTGAGCGTCAGGCATTGGCGGAGAAAACTGGCGCTGCCCTTATTAGATCCCTCTCCCGGCCCTCCTCTGCCACTCTGTTGAATCCTGTGATTTAGTACAGTCATGTATCAACCGTGACATGGTTTAGTCTAGAAAGAGAGTGTTTGCTTGAAAAACTCACGCGTTCTGAGAGGATTTGGGATATTCTAGCGCGTGTTGCTGTGGCATACTCGCTCTGTTGGTAGGCAGCTGAGAGTGTCTTCACCACTTCCTCTGTATCCTTCCTTGATTTCAGCAGCAATGGATCCGCTACTTCTGCGTCGACGTCCTGCATACGGCCACAGTCAATGACATTTGCAGAGACTATCAATGACCAACACGCACAAGCACAAAGTCTTTCACTTACTTGGTCCGCTTGGATGCTCTTGAGGGTGGATTTCACAGTGTCGAAGTCGGCGTTGATGATGGCCAAGTAATGGTCTGATGGACTTCGCATTGGTGGGCACGGGTAGCTGCTTGCTGTAAAGAACTATCGATTCATCACCAAAGAAAACTTAGTCACATTGTGTTGTGGATCTAGAACCCGCTTCAGACTATCGAAGACAAAGTTGTAGAGTCCTGGTGTTGCTAACCTCAGAGGCACTCGCCGCCTCCCCGAAGTAGACGGTTCGCCCTTTCGAAAGGAGTGTGAGGTTGTCGAAAAGCGCAAACACTTCACTGCTGGGCTGGTGAATGACCGAAACCACGGTCCGCCCGTCTTTGGCCAGGTTCTTCAGCGTTGACACCACAAAGTACGCAGCAGCACTGCACGGTCCGCAACAATGACCATGATCAAATTCTAAGCAGATGCGATTGCCAGCTGACAATGAAAGACGATGTTCGAGGTTATCGCACCTGTCCAGGCCACTGGTTGGTTCGTCCAGGAAGAGCAAATGAGGGCGGGTGAGGATCTGCAGCGCGATGCTGAGGCGCCGCTTCTCCCCGCCACTGAGACCTCGCACGAAGAAGTTGCCCACGTACGTGTTCTGGCAGCCGGAGAGGCCCATCTCCAGGATCGTCCTGTCCACAATCGCCTTCTTCTCCTCGCTTGTGGTCTTGTCGGACAACCGCAAGTTGGCGGAGTACATGACGCTCTCACGCACCGTCAGAGTGCCTATCAGCACATCCTCTTGCGTCACATACGCCTGCAGGATGCAGCAACCTCGTACGAATCAGTCTCAAATTCATCTCTGCGCAAGAATGTGAATTCAACTGAAGCTCTAAGGCGTACCGCAGTGCCGTAAGAGAGTGTGGCCTTCTTCTCGCCATTGAGCATCATGTCGCCTGTCAGCGCTGCATTGGGAGCTAACCGACCTGTCATGCAGCAAAGGGCAAACACGGTCTCAACTCCGATCATTCTAACCGAACCACACAATCACAGACCTGAGGTCATGCAACCAGGAGTTGAAAGTAAGCTTCAGGAGTTGCAACGTTACCTGCCAATGCGTCAAGCAACGTCGACTTCCCCGACCCACTGGGTCCCATAATCGCCATAATCGACCCTGGTTCCGCATATCCTGCAGGTCACACAAAAAAGCTCAGAGTACCACAACCAGATACTACTTCCTCTAAAGGCATATACCATCATACAATAGCAGAGAGCACGCTGGAAATGAAAGAACCTAGCCCCTAGACACATGAAAAGAGACCGGCAAGGCAACCTGTAGCGCCGACGAGGATAGACCGCGGCGGCTTCCCCCGTTTTGCACTGACGGTCACACAGAGATCGGTCCACACGAGGTAAGCTCCTTCACTGACCATGTCGAAGCACCTCAACCAGCACCGGGTCCGACCAAGGCTCGTTTCCTCACGCACAAATCCACGACGTCGAAGGCAGCGAAAGAGCTAAACTGTGCCGGCACAACTGCACACACTCCACAGAACTTGGAGTAACCCCAGGCACTTTCGCATAAAATTAGTAAACCGGAATGTATTGAGGGACAGCGCCCACCAGTCCATGACCTTGCCCTGCCCTCGAAACTCAACTTGACTTTTCCATCTTTATCTGTGACCAAACCCTCCAACATAGACCACTCGGGACCCGCCATGATGAGTGAACAGTGACATGATGGATAGTTCAGGGCAAGAAGGAGCACACTAGAAATATGGCCCTTTTTCGCCTGTGGACGCTATATTTGGAGAGAGCACTGGAAATCATTTGCTCCCCGCACATGCACCCAGAAAGCAGGTTTCAGGGACCTAACCCCTGCTTTTCGGAGCACTTTCTAGAAATTCGTCCCCTACAAGCTGACCAAACCGTCATGTAAGTTCGGGATGAACCAAATTCTGAACCATGTGCGTCGACCAATTGGTGTGTGAGGGTGTTGGTGGGGAGCCACAAACTGAACGCGAACTGAAAACGTGCCGGTGAGGGAGATGCTCTTATTCCCGTTTGGTGTCGAGTCAGTGACAGCAGATGCGCAGGAAAGTATGATAATGAAAGGTGTGCAGGGGCGTAGTCGTCACCAGTGACGGAGCGGTGTCGTCAGGCGGGCGTCGATACGTGCAAGGACAATGATTCCACGCCTTTGGCTTGAAATACTGCATCTCCAGGATGGTCACCAGCCCCTTTTTTCTTTGGCGATTTGGACCATCAGCCCTTTTATCATTGTTTTCCTCATCGGACTTTCAGGAAAATTCTACTGTCAGCCGTTGAAACTTGTAAAGAAGAAGAAGAAGAAAAAAACCGACAGTAACGCTCACACTAAATTTACGCTGCAACACTGTTGAGCAGACGTGAGAGAAAAGGATGAAATGTACTTGAGCTGGTGTGGGAGTGACGGTCGTCACTCCGTTGAAGTTTGACGGGCGTGATGTTCACAGCGAACGAAGCAGCGAAGTGATTGTAAAGTAGGTCCCAGTTACTAACATAAGACCATAAAGTAGGGGGGACATGCAAAGTGACCCCATTTCATGTTCAGGAAAACTCTAGTGTTGTTTAACCCTTTCAGACCAATGAGTTTTTTCGCCAGCAAGAATCTACGAGTGTAATAGATCATGAAGATTGACGTCTGCACATTTAGTACATTTCATCACGACCCCACTTTGCGGGAATTGCTGTAGCTCACCAATCCTTTGACTGATTTTTTGCATCGATGGTCCCAATAGATGCGCGTCTTCTCCACCTCTATGTTGGAGTAAGATCTTTTCATGTAGGTGGCGTGTAGCGTTTTGCTATTGAGATTATTGTGCCCAAAGGACCTTGAAAATGGACATCAATGGGTCTTGAAGGGTTAAGGAAGAGAAGAACAAGAAGAGCCACTGGTCATACTAGTGTGAATAAAGAGTTTGCTACACTAAAATTGAGAATTAGTGTTAAGCAAAGTGAATGATCTAAAATGTTAATAAGTTTTTACTTGTGATGAATGTTTTTACCAACAATGTTTACAATGATTCCCCTCATTAAATAGTATCAATAGTGGTGCTCATAATAAAAATCTTCATCTAAAGTTAAAACTAATAGCATTCACAAATTAATTAGTGTGGTTACACTAATTCTCAATTTTAGTGTAGTGGTAGTGCCACTACTTAGAGTCTCAAACCATTAGGATGTTATTAGCACATACTATCCAATATGCCTCCTCTAAGTAAGAAAATATTTTAGTGGTGCTAAATGACATTCATTAGTCGGATAAGGTCTCTGCTTTGTGATGGTGACCAACTGGAAGTATAATTAGGAGTTAGATTTGATTGCTATTATAGATCATCTTTAGATAAAGTTGACCACAATAAGATGATTTGATCGAGTCCATAATTTATTTATTTTGTAGAAGGACCCAAGTTGTTTTCTCCTTTTTCTAGTTTGCTTTGCCACTATTGCAATTTAGACCTGGGTGCAATTCAACTTTTATGAGAAACAAATAGTATTGAAACAAGGGGGGTATGATCTTACAATTATTGAAACTTTGCCCTAAATTTGTTGCTTGATTACAATGCTAATCTCTTTGTTGAGGGTGCTCAACTAAAGCTTGGTGTTTTCCAAACTAGAAGTGTTTGTTTTGGGCCGCAATACGCAAGTCTTGCAGTATTCCCTTCAACCAAGGTTATTGAATACATGTACTCGGACGATTGAATACACGTATTCAATGGTCCAAATGTACTTGTTGTATACATATATTTAGTGGTATCATTACACGTTATACTTTAGTTGTTGTTGACGGAGCATTTATTGGTGACCCTCTCCTTTACAACCTGTCTTTGCCTCACTCAATCATGGATTAGAGCAATACCACCAAGTCGCTGGGAAGGTCACTGCAACGGAAAGTCTCCCGGTTCACTGACACTTTTCTATACAATGACTCTCCACCAACGGCGTGACCCTCGACACTTTTTGAGGGGCTCCCTTCAAAACCAGACTCTCACGGAAAGAAGAGCCTCTTCTCTAGTGCACTGGTTCACTCTCTGAACCGCCCTCGCACTGTTCATTTTTCTTGCTTTTCATTGTTCATCGCTTGTGTCGTGCACTTTTGTCAGGGTTATTTGTCATTTTTGCATAAAAGTCAAAATCTATGGTGACGTGGCCCGGGAAGACATGATTCAATTTTGTGGCCGCGAAATATTCCGTAAGGTTCAACGAGCTTGTGAGGAGCCCACTGTTGTATCTCATCCACGACCTAAATTTATCCCCTGTACTTGTCTGATGGCAAGCCCGTTGAACGGCCACTGCTAGCATTGCTCTTAGGGCATATTCAGAATATGGAGTACAATAGAATACATATATCCATGATCGGAATATAAATATATGTATTATGTATTTGATAACCTTGCCTTTAAGCATGGCTTCCAAACTATTTCAAATTGAATCGCTACATTTGTGGTCAATGATTGGAGAGGTACTTATGAGAGGGAGTTCAAAGAGCTAATTATGATAAATCTAGTATGTTAATAGATCATGAGAAATCTATGAGTATTCTAAATTATAGGGAACATCATCTGAGAATCTTTTTTACATTTCACTTTTGTCAGATTTAGGATTAAATACAAATGTTGAACCATGTGATGTGCAAGTAGTTCTTAATTGTGGGAAAAAGGCTAACCATTGAGCAATTGGAGTCGCCAGACATGTTATTCCATAAATAGAGGTTACTTGTTAAGTAACGGACATAATGTCAATGGTTGAATCTTATCAATCTTTCTCAATGATGATTATTTAAGGGTCAAATAGGAAGGGTATGCTTGTAGACTTATATCTATAAAGAAGTACAATCACCAAAGAGAAATAAGGGACTAATGAGATGCAATCTCATAGAATATTCCTTTGACACCCTTCTTTATAGAGCTTTGAAGATGTGCAAAAATTGTGAGAAAATTTCCCACTTCACAACAAGAGATTGACTAAGTAGGGATTATAGAAATTAGACTTCTTTTAGGTAGAAGCTACCATGTCAACATTTCCAATTTCTAGAATAGCTATTCTCTAGCGATAACTCGTATATGTGAGTACAACCATAAAGCCAAGATAACCTTTGATAATGGAAAGTAACCGAATGGTTCATGTCCAATGGTTGTCTTTACTTATGGGCTACTTTGGCATTATAGTTATTATATGTGCCCTTCATTCACTAAATACATAATTATAGTGAGATTCACACAAGTTTCATTCATAGAGAATGTGTTTGATGAATATTATATTCATAAGTAGTGAGAGTTGTTTTAAATTAATGTCCTTTTACATCATTGAATGCTACATGATGTACCATTTCCTCTACAATTGACTAGATACAAAAGTCTTTCCTCCTACTTGTCATATAAATTGAAATAAGATTTGATAAGGCTCACCGTAAATGCAAGTTGGTAAGTTTATACTTATAATTACCCTTGACCAAGTACTTAAATCCTTATTCCTACGTTTCAGGTAAATTGAAATGGGCATTTGAGGCCCACAGAGGTGCTAGGACTCTTCTGCAAGGCTTAGACCTATAGATGGCAAGGAGGAATTTCTATGCCAAGAATTTATGACATGCCTAAATTTAATAGTCTCCATCCTATTTGAAAATCTCCTATTTATAGCATTGATAAAATTGAACTCTAAAATTCTATGACTTTGAATTTTTTGTAGAATCATCTAAAAATTTGAACAAGATGCCTTTCTTGTCAGTAATAACACTACTAAGTTTTCACTTCTAAAAGCAATTATATATAAAAGGGCTTTGAATTGCCGATCGGACTAGAGGAATGAGTGAGTGAGCTCCGTTTTTTCTGGTGAGGGGAGGTGGGGGACTTAGCCTGTGAGCTGCTAACTACGGGCAATAGGAGTTGGCTGGCCCTATTGAGAGCCCTTGTAGTTGCAGATCTGTGGTTGCTTGGTGAGATTTGAGATGCATAGTCAATGTGTTGGAAGGCTCAACACCACATTTGAGGAGGAAGGTTGTTGATGCTCTAAGCCGGTGCAGATCTGTGTGAGTATACTCTGAAGCGGGGAACTTAGTGTTGGGCCAGATCTGTTATCACTTAGCTCACGCAAACATAGATCCATCCCAGATCTGGAGTACCAAGATCAGATCTAGAATCCCCCATCGAAGTCTCCCCTTCCCCTACCCAGGATCTCAAGACTCAAGATTGCACGAAGCCATTACCAAGTGCTGCAACACAGCCCCAACTCGCCATCACAGGCTTCCTCTCACCCTCTCAATTCTTGCAAGTGTTTGTTATTTTTATTTAATGATGTCAATACAATATGCAGCCATATACCAACATTCTTGAGCTTTGTTAAGTGGTTCAATTACAGCAGCTGCAGAACCGCCCCCAAGAAAGGTAGCATAACAGCATCCGCTAAAGCACCAAGATACACTTCACGAGGACCAACAACACCTCCCAACGAGCTGAGGAGCACACCGTGCGAAACTCCAGATCTGCGCAAACAACCATTCCAGTTAATCCCGACAGATCCAGGTACGTCCTCTTCCAATTCTTTCATTTTCATCTTTTCCTGTTACATTAGGCAGATCATCCTCACTTCACAAACTCGAACCTCACCACCACCCAACACCCTCTATCAACTAGATCTTTCCTCCCCCCCTCCCCCACTCTCCCACCAGCTCCCCCCTCACCCCTAGAAACTCCCCCACAAGCAATACCCGTAGTCATACTAGAAACCCCGATTATACTAAACCCCCTCCCAACAGCAGACACAGACAGACAACAGAGGAGAACAAATCACGAAATACCCTGGAACTACATACAGTCCTGCACACCCATAGTTTCGTCCCGCAGTACACCCCAGCTATCCCCGCACCGTACTCCAGTAGAGTCCCCCCGCAGGACACCCCAACAATTCCCGCACCGCACTCTAGTAGAGTCCCCCCGCAGTACTTCCTAGAAGTCCTCGAAGCGTAACAAGACCCCCCCAGAGCTTCCCTCCAGCGATTCCCCGCAGATACCTGCAAAATTCCCCTCCCCGCTGAATATCAATACCCCCCAGGTGCTCTCCCCTAGATCCCCATTACAGACACACTCACTCAAACCCCCCCTACAACCACCTTCACGTAAACCCTGTCTAAAACCACCCTTCCTCCGAACCGCCTTCCCCTTCACCTTTGTTCACAATCCTCACCTCCTTTCCGCCCCCTGCTCGACCGATCCCTGCCCAACTAACCTCCCTGATCCTCCCCTACTCTCCAGCCCTCCTCTCCGACCCATGTTCGACTGATCCCCCTCCTGATCTCCCCCTACCCAAACTCCCCCTTGCCCCCCTCCCTCCTAAACCCCTCCATCGCTCTTCACTCCAAAACCTCCCTAATCTTCTATCTCCCAACGCCCTCCTTCACCCGGGGGCGGTGTGTGTGGGAGTGGGGAGGGTGGATCGATTGTGTGGTGATATTTCTTGGGGTGATGTCATTGTTTATAGTGATGAATGGGTCTCTAATTGTATGAGAGTATGTATGTGTATTGGTATGTGTATTGGGTGGGGGGGATATATTGGGTGACAAAAGAGCTGTCGTGCAATTTTTAGGGCACTTTTAATAAGTTTTGATGGGATGAAGTGGTAGGTTTTATATTCTTCATTGTTCATGATGTGTGTTCCATTAGGTATTGAGATTTGTTTTAGTTCGTAGATATTTTTGGATAGGAGTTTTTGTAATAGCTTTTGAGATAATTGTGTGTTGAGTGTATTATGATTTTGTGTTTCGAGAGTCCAAGCTTTTTCTAATGTTGTTGGTTCTATAAGGAAGTTGGCGAGAGTATTTTTTAAGTGGACTTTTGCTACGTGTTTTAGTAAGAAGGTACGTATAATTGGTGATCTTGTACAATTTGTCTTTTTAATCCTAGGTATGTTTTCGGCCCCCCCATATTGGGCGAGTATGTGGTGTGTTAGGCCTCTATATATTGTTCCAAGTCTACCGCTGTTATTTAGAGCGTTCTGTAATTGTTCTCCTATGCATCTAAGGTATGCATTTTTTAGGGAAAAAGCTTCTAGACCAAAGAGGTTATGCGGCAATTGGGTTATTATATTAGACATGCATTTTGGCATGCCGCATATGGTTTTTTGTGTGGCCGTTATCTTTTGGTCCAGTTTTTTTATGGCGGGCATTGAGTATGGTACTGCGTAGAAGCTATATGCCACGCCCGGTCTTAAAACTGTGTCAATCATTTTTGTTTTTTGTTTCATAGTGGCCGGGCAAGCTACTAGTTCTTTACATTGTAACTTGTTTAATTAGTTTATTGGTAGTGGCATGGATTTGGGTTTTCCATTTTAGGGAGGGGACGAGATTTATTCCTAAATATGTGTATGGTTCGTTTTGGTGTAGTACGGGTATTGGTTGGTTTCGGTAATTAATGTTAGAGGTTTGTATTAGGGCTTTGAATGCGGTGGGATTTGTTTTTGATTTATTTGGGCACCCAGTGACGGCACATTTTGGGACACCTACATCCATTCCTGTCCATTTGCAATATCTGTCTATTTTGTTAAGTTGTATTTTTATATCTTTGATTTTGTTGGTTATGGCCGCAAGGTCGTCCGTGTATGCTGTGGAGTTCATGGTGGTTTGTGATGTCCCAAATGTGTATCCATTGTTGCCTCTGTCTAGCCATCTAAGTAGTGGTTCTAGGAATATGATGAATAGATATGGGCTTAAAGTATCTCCTTGTATTGTTCCCCTTTGGATGGCTATGGGTTTAGTTTTTCCAAAGTGTTCTCCTATGTAGGAGGTTGAGGATTCCGAGTATATATTTCCTACTAGTGTGGTGGCGTCTTTGGGGTATCCAAGATCCGTCATTATGGCTAAGAGTCTAGCGTGGTCAATGGATCCAAAGGCATTTTTAAAATCAACATACAGTATGAATATGTCTTGGTTTGTGAATCGTGCATCTTCTAATGCAACAATTATTGTTTGGATTTGTCTAGCGGTACTTCTTTCTTCGCGAAACCCCTCTTGGCTATCATGTAATATTTTATGTTTTTCGCCATATGATGATAGAATTGATGTGAGTGTGCTAGTGAATAATTTGTAGATGGTGTTGGCTAATGCGATGGGTCTATGGTTGGGTAGTATGGATGGATCTCCTTTCTTGTAGAGTAGGATTGTTGTTCAAGTTTTCCATGAAGCAGGGATTTTTTTTGTTTATAGCAGTGATGGAAGAAGAGATTTAGTAATTTGTGGAATCTAGGGGCATGTTTTTTAATATAGAGTTTGAAATTAGGTCAGGTCCAGGGGTTTTATTATTTCCTAGGTTTTGTAGGCAAGTGTCATTTGTGGCTTGATTAAATTATGTATGTAGTGGGGTATCTTGGTCACCCCTTTTTTCCAGTGTGAATCCATCTAGGTCATGCCATGGGTATTGTCGCACAGCGCATGTGCATCTAATGGGGTGATTTGGTTGATAGTGACATGTTTCTACTATAGGTCTGTTATTTGTCGTTTGTTGGTTGAATATTTCGTTTGCAATGTCTTCTGGGCTGGTTAGTATGTTGTTATATTGGTCGGAGATGTAGTCTAATGGTGGGGATTCCATAGTTTTAAATATTTTTCTGTTTATTCTCTTAGGATTAGTTTTGTATAGTTGCCTATATTTTGATATGGCTTTTCTAATGTTTTCTTGGGTGTGTTTGATGGTGATTTTACGGGCTTGAATATTGGCATTTTTTGCAATTGTTGCTATATTATTTATCCAAGTGTCATGAGGTAGATGTATGGGGGGTGGATTAGGGATTTGTATGTGTTGAAGGTTTTGTAGTTCATTGAGGATAGGGTGGTTACGCCATTGGGAGTTATTGTTTACAATTCTAATGGTTTTTCGTATAGTATGGTATATTGTTAAGTGTTGTTGCCAAGTTTTAGATAATTTACGGGGTAGATATCCACCTTGTTGTGATGTTCGATTTGTCATTTGTGGTATGGGTTGGGCTTTGCATGTTTGTTCAATTGTGTTGGATATGTTTTTGATGAGTATATCTAAAGTGTGGCAGGCTTCTTGCCATAGTGTTTGGGGGAGATGGGTATTAGATTCTAATGTGTTTATTAGGGAGTCAATGTGTAATGAGTTTTCCTCGAAGAATTTTATGTTGAATGATTCTAAATTGCTTTGAGGGATAGGGTTGAGGATACGTATGTGGTTGTTGTTTGAGGTGGTTGTTGTACGGTTTATGAATGTGTTGTTTGGGATGTGGAGTTGTATGGGTGAGTGCTCGGAGTTTAGTTGGATGTTATTATTAGTAGTGGAGGTGAATGTGTTATGGTTGGTGGCACGGACATAAAATCCATCGATTAGGCTCTAGTTGCTGTAGTTGTGTCCTCCTTATCTAGAGTATGTAGTGTTTGTGGGTATATAGTTAAAGTTTAGGTTTTCTGTGAATTGTTTCCATTGTAAGTCTGTCGTATGTGGTGGTGTGTGTTGGTTTTCGTTTCTTCTTCCTATGAGGGCAATGTCTCTATTGAAGTCGCCACATAAGATATGGTTATGATTGGGGTTGTTGGTAATATGGATGGTTATGTTAGTTTTTATGTCTTCGGCAAGTCTAGTGTCTTCAGGGTGGGAAGGCATGTATGTGTGATGGATTAGCCATGGTCTTTGTGGATGATTGGAGATTTCTAGGATTTGGAGGTATGGGGATATGTTCATCGGGGAGGGAATTTTTTTGATGTTGCCAGGGAAGGCGTAGTTTTTGTGTATGAGGGTGAGGAGCCCTCCTCGGCCCGGTGTATATGGTCTTCTTTGTTGTATACATCATGTTAGGGCGAGTATATTATTGAAGCTAAGTTTGTAATTGGGGAATAGTCTTTGTATGTATTTTGTTGATTTAGTGGCAGATATTTTAGTTTCTTGTATGACTATAAATGCCGGTGATGGGTTGGTGTGTTTTACTATGTTTTGTAAGTTTGGGAGTGCGGTGTTAAGGGATGAGGCGTTCCATGTAATTATACTTGTATTGTTGTTGTTGTTGTTCATGTTTGGGTTATGGTTTTGTGGTGGGATGTGGTTTGGCGGCGGAGGTGGGTGTGTGTATTCCGGGAGGGGGTTTAGGATTTTTAGTGATTCATTTATGATTGTATTTGGGAGGTAGGGGAATTTTTGTTTTATCATGTCGTTGGATGGGGGAGTATTTTGGTTGTGTATGAATTCATATAATTCTTTGTGTATCGATGTGTTGTGTTTTATGGTGTTTAGGTTGGTTTCAAGGAATGTTGTGTAGGGGTGGGGGGTGTTAATGTGCCTTTCGGGTGGGTTTTGTAGATTGTGTAGGGTGTGTAGGAATATGTTAGTCCATTGGGTTGTGTTATGATTGTGTATTTAGGATTTGGTTGCAGAGGTCTATGTTAGGGTGAATGGTAATTATTAGAGCATATAGAATGTGTGATGGGTGGTGATCATTATATAGGTTTATATATGTGGCAATATTTGGGTATATGTCCTTATGTTGTTGATGTGAAATGTGTGTGGTTTTGACAAGGGGGGCAAATTTTTGGGCGATGTGTTCGTATTCAGGTTGTAGTTTTATGGTATTAGGTATGAAATATGTTTTGGCCGTTTTTTTGTGTGAAGCATGGTGTCTTTTTAATACGTTTGGCATGGGTCCTGGGTTAGTTTCTATGTCCCCTCCAATTAATGTTAGTATTTTATAGTAGGAGGGTTTATTGTTTTGTTTCGGAGTTTGTTGTGTTTGTATGTTGTATTGGAATTTAATTTTTTGTTCATTTGATTTTATGTATTTGCCTTTGTATGTATGTGTGTATGGGTAAGTATTTCTTTTATGGTGTATGGTTATCTTTGTATATGTGTGTGTATATGTGGTTTTGTTTGGTTTTATATATGCTTTATAATTTGTTTTTGTATTTACATTCGTATTAATATATAAGTCAGTATTTTTGTAAAACTTGGTATTAGTGTTCGTATTTGTATCGGTTTTTTTATTTATGTTTGAATTAGTGTTGGTATCGGGCTTCGTTTCAGTATGCTTATCAGTGTACATATCAGTATACATATCAGTATGTGTACCAGTATACGTACTAATATATGTGCCATTATACATGTAAGTATTCATAATAGTGTATGTACAAGTATGCATATCAGTATGTGTACCAGTATACGTACTAATATATGTGCCATTATACATGTAAGTATTCATAATAGTGTATGTACAAGTATGCATATCAGTATATGTACCTTTATTCGTACCAATATACGTACCTTTATTCATATCAGTATACGTATCTTTATATGTAGTGATATATGTGTCAGCATATATGCTAGTATTCGTTTTAGTGTACGTACCAGTACATGTACTGGTATTTGTATTAGTATACAATTTAGTTTTTTTTAAACTATTAGATGTACAAGTGTATATGGCGGCGTATGTACCAGTTTTTGTACCAATATTTGTACTAAGTGTCGTATAGTATAGTGTTAATTCAAGTTTTGTGTATAGTGTGATATATTCTTTTGTTTAGGGTGTTTGTTATTGTTTTATGTAGGGTACAGATTTTTTTAGTATAGTGTTGAGTATAATATTTGAGGTATTCGGAGTAGTATTTGTATTGAATGTAGTATTGAATACAATATTTGTATTTTGTAGAGGTCCATATAGAGTATAGTCTATATATTCTAGTGAGGTGTATGTATTGTGTATGGTTTTTTGTCTGGTATATTAGTTTTGTATACTTGTATGCTATTGTGTATTTGACTATATTTCTATATGAATACTCTACTTTATATTGTATTTTGTAGTAATCAATGGAATGGATATGTTTGTCTTTGTAGTCCTTGGAGTTCACATGTTTGGCCGGTTTTCTTCAATTCTTGCATTGTTGACTCTTCCCGTGAATGCTCTCATGCTTTGGAGGGTGGCTAGCATTGATTCTTGGATGCACTCCATTTGTGTCTTCAATTCGTCATGTAATTTGTCAGTGTACTCCATGTTCTCTTGCCTTAGTTTCTTGTTGTTCTCCTCCAATAACTCCACTATGTCCTTCTTGGTGATGGTCTCATTCTTCTCTTGCATGTTGAATGTAATGATGGTGTTGACAATTGCGGTATTAATGTCTTTGAATCCAAACTCCTTTACTTGTTCGGCGGTAGGAGGGCCCACCCCTTCTAGGCTTCTTCTATGTGGTGCGAAGTCCACAAAGTTCCCTCCTATTTCATGAGTCTTCTTCACAAAAGTCCTATATACTATGGGGTTAGCACAAAGGACGTTGGCACTACCATTGTGGTGAGTGCCATTGTCTCAGTGGAACCAAATAGAGCGCACATTAGTACCACCCATAACTTTGTATATTTCGTGAGTAGTGTTTGCAAGGTCCAAGCGGATAGGTAGAGGAGATAAGGTGAGTGTTAGTGCATCTTTCCTAGACTTGGTTTCGAAAATACCTTTTGGTCCTTTGGTGTCGAGGACTTGTCTTGCTTGCAAGACCTCACTTCGCATGGTGATGTGATGGGCTAGTATTTTCTTTACTTGTTGAGGGGTGGTGGCGATGACAAAGGCGTGTGAATCTCCAATCGCTTTTTGGACATTCGAAATCTCAAACTTATGGCCATGGTGGAAGCTATTGCCAAGTATTTCTTTGAAGAGTACTTGGGCGGAGACTCCTATCAAGGTGTCGCACTTGATCTTCACGGAGAGGTTAGATCCTTTGGCAATGCCATGATACGACTTGCATACTTTCCCAACTACACACTCATCATCAATGGTTAGAATAAAGGGCCTAAGGCCCTTGAGTAGCATTAGTCCATCAATCTCCGGTTTAAGGAGATGCAACTTAATGTTTCCAACCCAAATCCCTTTGGTTTTCCCATTTTTTATGCTTAAACATTGGATGGCAATTGGATCGATAAGTTCTTTTCCTAGAGCAAAGTTCATTTTCTCTAGTCTTACTTCTACCATTTTTTTAACTTCATCATGCATGAGTGTGTTTTTGGGTGTTTCAAAGAAGATGGCAATGTGAAAGTCAAGGGAGAGGCCAGAGTTCTCACTAGTTTTGATGTCAAAGGGAACTTGGGTGATGTTGTAATGTTGGCCCATCCCATCGCTTGTTACCATAGGGTAAAGTATTTGAGGGATACGGGGAAAAGCCACCCTTGCATTGCATACCTCCATAGCCTCATCTTCTTTCATTCCCCGTGTGATCATGTCTTCAATGGATTCGCCGCTATACAGTTCTTCGGCGCCGTCTTCAACCGCCAAGGTCTCCATGTCTTGGAAACCTAACCAAAATTTAAATTTTGAAGATTCAGTTTCTTGGAGTGGTTTACCTTTTTTTGTGAACGAGACTTTGCTCTTCTTGTGGCTGTTGGCTCCTGTTGTGCCTTGTTGTGGTGCTCTGGTAGG
Source organism: Bryoerythrophyllum caledonicum (assembly GCA_963971425.1). NCBI lineage: Eukaryota > Viridiplantae > Streptophyta > Bryopsida > Pottiales > Pottiaceae > Bryoerythrophyllum > Bryoerythrophyllum caledonicum. The sequence continues at coordinate 7,342,829 of OZ020524.1, forward strand.
ACTTTCCTCAAGGCCTTCCATGTCGATATCGTCGTAGCTAGACCTTCTGGAGTTCCCTGCCATGTTGGAGCAAGTTGGGAGGTCTCGGGGGCTAGTTGGAGGGTCACTGGGGGTAGATAGGAGGTCGCAGGGGTCGTTGCGGGGGGTTCTGGGGTTACTAGAGGGAAGTGGTAGGTCGCTAAGGGGGATGCAGGGTCGCTGGGATGGGGTGGGGGGTCGTAGGCGGGGGTTCAAAAGTCGCTGATATGTTTTGGGGAGGTCGCTGGAGGGTTTGTGTAGGTCACAGGAGCCGTTAGGGGGGTTAATGAGCAGGGAAGGGAGGTCGATGGCAAGTTGGATATGTCGCAGGGATTTTGGTTGGGATGTCTGAGAGGGGGAGTCTCTTTCAGTATACTGCCGGGAGGAGCTTTGTTGTGGGAGGTTGGGCGTGGGTGGTGTCGCCAGGAGTTTCAGACAGGTGAGTAGGGAGAGGATTAAGGGAGGATCAGGGAGGGAGTTTGGTGGAAGAGGGTCAAATAGGTGGTTGGAAGATATGAGATCTAGGGGAGGAGCCGGTTGAGGGTAGAACAGGGAGGGAGCCAGGTGAGATGAGGTCGGGTGAGAGGAAGTCGGGGAGGGATTTAGGTGAGAGTGAGTCAGGGAGGGAGTTTGTTGAGATGAGGTCGAGGCGAGGATTGTCTATGAGAGGAACTGGGAGGGAGTCAGGTGAGGGAGGATTAGGGGAGGAGTCGTATGGGGGTTTGCTAGGGAGGGGGTCGGGAGGGAGAGGGTCAGGGAGGGTTTTAGGATAGGGTTTTGGGAAGGGGTTCATGTGGAGGATGGGAGAGGGTGTCGGGGGAGGGGAGATCAGGGAGGGCTTAGTCTAAAGATCTATGGAGGGAATTGGAAGGGGGGGGGGTTGAGGAAGGGTTTAAGAGCGGGGGGATCATGGAGGGGGTTGGTCAGGCAAAGGTCAGGGAGGGAGACTTCGAGATTTTCTGAAGAAAGTTTTGAGTGTAGGCAGGGAGAGGGGGAGGGTTGTGCACAGAGGAGAAGGGGGAAGCAGTTTGAAGGGAGGGGAGGTCTTGACAGGGGTTTAGTGAGGGTGGATGTGGGGAGATTTTGTGGGAGTTAGTGAGGGGGGGAGACTGGAGAGTGAGAGTCAGCTAGAGATATGGTTGGGAAATAGGAGATTGGGGGGGGATATTGGTAGGGGGTGAAGGAGGGCGTTGGGAGATAGAAGATTAGGGAGGTTTTGGAGTGAAGAGCGATGGAGGGGTTTAGGAGGGAGGGGGGCAAGGGGGGGTTTGGGTAGGGAGAGATCAAGAAGGGGATCAGTCGAATAGGGGTCGGAGAGGAGGGCTTGGAGAGTAGGGGAGGATCAGGGAGGTTAGTTGGGCAGGGATCGGTCGAGCAGGGGGCGGAAAGGAGATGAGGATTGTGAACAAAGGGGAAGGGAAAGGCGGTTCGGAGGAAGGGTGGTTCTAGACAGGGTTTACGTGAAGGTGGTTGTAGGGGGGGTTTGAGTGAGTGTGTCTGTAATGGGGATCTAGGGGAGAGCACCTGGGGGGTATTGATATTCAGCGGGGAGGGGAATTTTGCAGGTATCTGCGGGGAATCGCTGGAGGGAAGCTCTGGGGGGGTCTTGTTACGCTTCGAGGACTTCTAGGAAGTACTGCGGGGGGACTCTACTAGAGTGCGGTGCGGGAATTGTTGGGGTGTCCTGCGGGGGGACTCTATTGGAGTACGGTGCGGGGATAGCTGGGGTGTACTGCGGGACGAAACTATGGGTGTGCAGGACTGTATGTAGTTCCAGGGTATTTCGTGATTTGTTCTCCTCTGTTGTCTGTCTGTGTCTGCTGTTGGGAGGGGGTTTAGTATAATCGGGGTTTCTAGTATGACTACGGGTATTGCTTGTGGGGGAGTTTCTAGGGGTGAGGGGGGAGCTGGTGGGAGAGTGGGGGAGGGGGGGAGGAAAGATCTAGTTGATAGAGGGTGTTGGGTGGTGGTGAGGTTCGAGTTTGTGAAGTGAGGATGATCTGCCTAATGTAACAGGAAAAGATGAAAATGAAAGAATTGGAAGAGGACGTACCTGGATCTGTCGGGATTAACTGGAATGGTTGTTTGCGCAGATCTGGAGTCTCGCACGGTGTGCTCCTCAGCTCGTTGGGAGGTGTTGTTGGTCCTCGTGAAGTGTATCTTGGTGCTTTAGCGGATGCTGTTATGCTACCTTTCCTGGGGGCGGTTCTGCAGCTGCTGTAATTGAACCACTTAACAAAGCTCAAGAATGTTGGAATATGGCTGCATATTGTATTGACATCATTAAATAAAAATAACAAACACTTGCAAGAATTGAGAGGGTGAGAGGAAGCCTGTGATGGCGAGTTGGGGCTGTGTTGCAGCACTTGGTAATGGCTTCGTGCAATCTTGAGTCTTGAGATCCTGGGTAGGGGAAGGGGAGACTTCGATGGGGGATTCTAGATCTGATCTTGGTACTCCAGATCTGGGATGGATCCATGTTTGCGTGAGCTAAGTGATAACAGATCTGGCCCAAGACTAAGTTCCCCGCTTCAGAGTATACTCACACAAATCTGCACCGGCTTAGAGCATCAACAACCTTCCTCCTCAAATGTGGTGTTGAGCCTTCCAACACATTGACTATGCATCTCAAATCTCACCAAGCAACCACAGATCTGCAACTACAAGGGCTCTCAATAGGGCCAGCCAACTCCTATTGCCCGTAGTTAGCAGCTCACAGGCTAAGTCCCCCACCTCCCCTCACCAGAAAAAATGGAGCTCACTCACTCATTACTCTGGTTCCTCTAATGCGAAAATAAAGTGTTCACATTACTGACATTATTAATTCAAGTAGCTAACATGGTTTCCCTTGAAATGTCTCAATGATAATCTTCTAGGTTTATAATACTCTTATTTCAAGAGGTGTAAAAAAATTCTCATTACATTGGGTAGGGTGTAAAATCACAATGTCATTTCTTTGAAAAAATTAGAGATCCGGGTACTTTCCTCATTTTTATTTCTCTACTTTAAAAGAAGCGTAAATCTTTGTTTAAGAATTTTAGAAACTTTGCATTCTATGAGGAATTGTAACTTTTATTGGACAAATTGAGTAAATTGTCAATTTCTAACCCTCATTCTTGCTCAATTGTTTTGCGATGCTTCCAAATCCCTCTTCTTTATTTAAAAATGAGAGTTCAAAAAACTCACAAGTACTATTTCCATTAACAACATATTGGTAATAAATTTAGACCTTGCATAATGCAAAAACATTGATACTGAACTTGGAAGTCAAACTCCATTGATCCTCTTTATACTATAGAGAAAATACCCTTCCCTTCACTTCAAGCACTATTATAATCTTTCAATTCTTTTTTATGAAATGTTTAGAGCATGTATTTTAGTAATCAAGATCAAAATCTTATGGTTGCAAATGGAAATGCAATTTTTTCTTCTCTTTTTCACTCTTTACATCAAAATAAATCGTTCTAAATTATTTAAAATGACACATAGTCAAAGCTTTTTGGAGTAAAAGGTTATGTGTTTGTCAAAATAAAGCAAAGTTTGATTGTGAGTTGCAAATACAAAGTAGGATGTACTATTCAACAACCCTTGTGTAGTAAAACATCTGATAGATCAACGCTATTGTACATATGACAATGCTTACAGCATAGTGTAATCAAGGCCAACAATCATCATTAATACCTATCAAACTCATAGCCTAACTTCTACCTTGGACGTTGTGTAGCCTTAGGAAATGGGGACCAACAATGCCTTATCAATAGACAATTTGACTCCGACCCATTTTTTATATACCTTCTAGATAATGTTACAAGAAGAACTATTGCAAGTGGAGCATATAAAGTATGAATTGAAATTTGATGTTGATGAATTACATCAAATGAGGAAAAGCTTCTTTTTAAAGTAAGGAACAAAACCACCTCTAATAATGTGTCATTGTAGTAATGCAGTCACACTACACCAAATCTCATCATACCCTACGTGTTAGTCGGGTTTGTAGAGAGAGAAGAACTCCGGTTCCCGAAAGGGGACCGGCGTGAATAAAGTGTATGTTTGTTCCACTAATAAGACCATGCCCACCGGACAAGGAATTAGTAAGTTGGAACTACTTCCCTCTTTCCAGGGTAGACACTATGTAACTAAACATCCAACTAACCAGTCAAGTAGCCAAAAACACAAACCAACAAGCAAGTAGCCACGGACCTCAAAACCAACCAATCAAGAAAAATCGAGGCGGGGGAAAAATCAAGGGGGGTCTTGTGTTTCGGGAAGGGCTTGGTTGTTTTCAATTTTGCGTTTATGCAGTAAAATGGACATGGCGTATTGGGTATCGATGGTGTTAATGTTTTTAAAGGTGTTTTTAATTGTATCAATGGGTATTTTGAAGTTATCTTCAAGAGTCTTCATAGATGGAATAAAGGTGGTGGCGCGGGCGCCAGATGTGATTACAATTAGGGGGTCCACATTCCATCCTACGGCAATGATGTCGTCAATAAGGGGTTGGTATTTGTCTATTTTATTTTGAATTGTTTCCGGGAAAAATCTATCGTTGCAATATGTGAATTCAATGAATTGAATGGTGTAATTTTGGTTGATGTTACCGGGTGGTGGGTCATTGTATGGTAAACCTTTAACACAAATGATGTCTGGTTTGAGCCTAGCGTTGCAATGACATCTTTGGGTCATACATGAGCATGGGAGTAGCCAAGGGGGGACCGTATTCTCTTGTGGATTATTGTTAAAACTGCCGGCGTTCATTAGTATGAAACATCTTGATTTATTGTAAGAGGTGATTAGTTTGCGGACTTCCCATACCGCTTTATTATGTCTTTTAACAATTAGGGAGTATATGTGGTGGTTTTGGCATTTGAGTAGAACATGAAGCCATGTGTCGGGGTCCGTTGAGGGGCATATGGGGCATTTTATAGATGGGAATCTTTATATTCCAAAGAAGAGTTGTTTGCGAGCGTTTCCCATATACTGACCAGTACGGAATTTGATGAGGCATGTTATTTGTGAATCTGAGATGATGGGATTTTTCCAAAAATTTGTAGAGAGCTCATTGTCTATGTCGTTGTTGTTAGTCCATTTTTCTATGTTAGGAATATTTTCTGAGATTGTGTCAAGGTTGTTGTAGAGGTCTTGTTTTTTGAGATATTTGTCCAAAAAATCTTGTGAGCCTTTGTCGGGGGTATCTTCTTTGGAAGGCCAATCTTCTTTTTGAAAGTAGTATGGGGTAGCATGGGCATGTTCGTGTGGGTCTTTGGCATTTTTGTATGTTTTTTCACGGCCTTCTTTTGCTAATTTGTCTGCTTGTTCGTTGCCATCAATGTTGGCATGGGCTCTCACTTTGTGGAGGGTTGTGATTTGTGTACGGTTTTGTAGCATTTGGACCATTGATGTTAATATGGTTTGGTCGGGGTGGCTATTGTGGAGGGTAGGGTGTGTTATTTGAGTGTTAAGTAGGTAGAGTGCATTTATACAATCGGTGAATATATGTGCGGGTTCATCATTGTATTTTGTTGTGATGATTTGTAGTGTTTTGTGAATGGCCATGAGTTCTGCTCTAAGGATGTTTTGTAGTCCATGAAGTCTTTTGGCTAGTTTAATTTCTTTGGTCGAATTATATATGCCATAGCCAGTTTTTTCTCTGCGCCAAGAGCCTGGGCTAATTTGTTCTGGTGGTTTGAAGGAGCCGTCAGTGTAATAACTGTGTGTGGGGTTAAATTTTGGTGTGATATGGGTTTGGTAGTCTGGAAGAGAGGGCGGTATGACGGAGTAGTTTAATGTGTTGTTGACATAGTTTAGTTTTGACCAGTTTTTACTTTTGTTTATGGGGGTTTGTATGGGTGTTGGTGGGGCCAATTTTGTGTATAGTTGATGTATGTTTAGATTGTCTATTATGGAGGTAAGTTCCGTGAGTTGTTCTAGGGAGCCAAGGGTTTGATTTTGATGATGGACGCATAATATTTGTAATGTAGATGGCTCGATTCGGGGTTTTTTTAGCTCGGGTGGAATAGTAGGTTCTTTGTATGGTATTGTGTCTGCTTCAAATAATGCAATGATATAGGAGTCTGGGAATGGGTTTGAATGTTGGTTGTTGTTTTGGTACCAATTGTTGTTCGGTGTGATGATGATTGTTTTTGTGTTATTTGGATCGTGTTTGACGGCAAGTCTAGCCCAATGTATGGCTTGTTCCATGTCCTTCTCGTTGTGGGGGTGGGCTATGCCACTACCGATCCATTTGTAGTCAAAGGCCTTTCCTAGCGATCCGAAAATTTTGTCTCTTTCATAAGGTGAGTAGAATTTTTTTAGTTTGGTAGGACATGTGACCGGGGAAGAAAAATATGATTGCTCGATGTTAAAGGATGACATCCGTGATTCTAAAATGGGAGTGGGTATTGTATATTGGGCATTTTTGAGGGGGTCAGTTTTTGGTATTCGGTATTTATACCTTTGGTAGAGCCATATTAGTTCGGTTTCAAAGGGTTGGATCGTTGATTCAATGTTTGTAGGAGTTTGTAATTTTGTATTATATTGATTCCATAGCCATTTGAGTCGAGTAACAGGGATGGTGTGTAAATGACGGCCGTTTTCTTCGTATAGATGTGCTTGATTGTTATCTATTTGAATTGTGTTTGAGGATGTAAGAATATCGTTTTTGAGGTTGCATTCTGTTGTGTAAATGTTTAAGAGTGGGATAATTATGGGTGGTGTTACGGACCTTGAGTCTGAGAATTGTTCTTGGGGTTGGTGGGCTAGGATGATATCCGAGTATGTTTTGTTTTGAATTTTTTGGTAGTATTGTTTTAATTTTTCGGTGTTATGTGTGGAGGTATTGGTGTCGTGCCGTGGAAAAAGGTCTCTTTGGGGGAGCCATTTATTATATGTATTATCATTGTGTTGCCATTGGCATAAATATTTTGTGTAGGTGGTTTGTATGTTATTTGTGTCTGTGTGTTGGATATGTTTATGGCTTGTGATGTTATTAATGGGATATGTGGTAGGGTTTTTGGGATGTATGTTGGGGGACGGGGGTGGTATGTATGTGGAGGGTTAGGGGGATTGATTGGTGTGGGGATATTTCTTGGGATGATGTTATTGTTGAGGGTGATGAATGAGTCTTTAAGTATGAGAGTATGGGTGTATGTTACAAGGAGTGTGACATGTAGTGGGGCAAGTAAGGTGGCAAAATAGTTGTTTAGCAATATTTAGGGCACTTTTTAGTAGTTTGGATGGGGTGAAATGGTAGGTTTTAAAGTCCTCATTGTTCATGATGTGTGTGCCGTTGGGTTAAGTAATTTGGGATAGTTCAAAGACATTTTTTGAGAGGAGTTTTTGAAAGGAGCTTTTGGGAGAGTTGGGCTTTTAGTGTGTTGTGGTTTAGTGTTTCCTGGCGCCATAGTATTTCTAGTGTTGTAGGATTAGTGAGGAAGTTCGGGAGCGTACTTTTAAGGTGGGCTTTAGCTATATGTTTTAATAAGAAGAATGTTCGTGTTATTGGTGATTTTTTGCAGTCACTTTTTTTTAATTCTCGGTATGTTTTCGGCGCCACCATATTGGGCAAGGACATAATGAGTTAGTCCTTTATATATTTTCCCAAGCCTTCCTTTGTCGTTTAGAGCATTTTGTAGTTGTTCGCCTATACATCTGAGATATGCATTTTTGAGGGAGAAAGCTTCAAGTTCGAATAGGTTATGTGGAAGTTGGGTTATTGCATTTGACATACATTTTGGTAGTCCACATATGGTTTTTTGTATGGCTACTATTTTTTTATCAAGTTTTTTGATAGCTGGCATAGAGTATGGTACACCGTAGAAACTATATGCCACACCTGGGCGTAGTACGGTATCTACCATTTTTATTTTTTGTTTCATGGTGGCTAGGCATGTTGTTAGTTCTTTGCATTGTTTAATGAGTTTTGTCGTTGTGGTGTGAATTTGGATTTTCCATTTTAGTGAGGGAACAAGGTTTGTACCTAAGTATATGTATGGTTCATTTTGGTATAGTATGGGGATCTGTTGATTGCGGTAATTGATGTCAGAGGCTTGTATTAGGGCTTTGAAAGTGGTAGGGTTCAGTTTGGATTTGTTTGGGCATCCGGTAGCGGCACATTTTGGGACACCTACGTCCATATCGGCTCATTTACAATATCTATCAATTTTGTTTAATTGTATTTGGATTGATTTGATTTTATTAGTTATGGTGGCTAGGTCGTCTGCGTATGCGGCGGAGTTTATTGTGACCTGTGATGTGCCAAAAGTGTATCCATAATTGCCTCTTTCTAGCCATCTGAGTAGTGGTTCTAAAAATATAATGAACAGGTATGGGCTGAGGGTGTCCCCTTGTATAGTTCCTCTTTGGATGGGTATGGGTTTTGTTTTCCCAAAGTGTTCCCCAATGTAGTAAGTGGATGATTGGGAGTAGATGTTTCCAACAAGTGTAGTTGTCTCTTTTGGGTAGCCAAGGTCCATCATTATTGCTAGTAGTCGGGCATGATGTATTCAGCCAAAGGCATTTTTGAAGTCCACGTATAATATGTATATATCTTGGTTAGTAAATTTTGCGTCTTCTAGTGCGGCTATTATAGTTTGGATTTGTCGAGCGGTACTTCTTTCTGCTCTAAACCCTTCTTGACTATCATGCTGGATTTTGAATTTTTCACCATATGAGGATAGTATAGAGGTGAGTGTACTGGTGAAGAATTTATATATTGTGTTAGCTAGTGCAATTGGCCTATGGTTGGGTAGTATGGATGGGTCGCCTTTTTTGTATAGTAAAATTGTTGCACTTGTTTTCCATGAGGTCGGTATTTGTTTTTGTTTATGGCAGTGGGAGAAGAATAGGAATAATAATTTATGAAATCTTGGGGGCATGTTTTTGAGTATTGAGTTTGGTATGCGATCTGGGCCTGGGGCTTTATTGTTACGAAGATTTTGAAGACATTTGTCGTATGTGGCTCTATTAAGGTATTTATGTATTGGAATTTCTGGTTCTCCTCGTTTGTCAAGGGTATATCCATCAAGGTCGTGCCATGGGTATTTGCGTACTGCACATGTACATTCGTTTGTATGTTGTAATTGGTAATTACATGTTGGTACTATTAGTCTGTTGGTTTTTGTTTGTTGGTTAAATATTTCATTCGCAATGTCTTTGGGGCTAGTTAAAATATTATTATATTGATATGTGATACAATCCATTGGTGGTGTTTCAAGGTTTTTAAAGACTTTTTTGTTAATTTTTTTGGGGCTGATTTCGTATCGTTTTCTGTATTTTGAGATGGCTTTATTGATGTTGTCTTTGGCGTACTTTGAGGTTATTTTACGGGCTTGTATGTTGGCATTTTTTGCAATTAGTGCTATGTCTTTTATCCATGTATCGTGGGGAAGATCCGGCGATGGCGGGGTAGGGATTTGGGTGTGTTGTAGAGTTAGTAGTTCATTGCATATGGGGTGACTACGCCATTGGGGGTTATTTTTCGCAATTCTAATGACCTTCCGTATGGTATGGTATGTAGTTAGGTGTTATTTCCAAGTTTTAGAGAGTTTGCGGGGTAAGTATCCGCCTTGTTGAGAAGTTCTATTTGTCGTTTGAGGTATTGGGTGGGCTTTACAAGTTTGTTCTAATGTATCAGAGATTTTATTGATGAGTTTGTCTAGGGTGTGGCATGTTTCTTGTCATTGTATTTGTGATAGATGACTATTATTTTCAAGAGTGTTTGTGAGGGAGTCTATTTGTATGGAATTTTCTTCAAAGAATTTTGTGTTGAATTGTTCTATATTTTTTTTTGGGATGGGGTTGAGTATGCGTATAGTGTCGTTGTTTAGGATTGTAGGAATTTTGTTAATTAGTGTGTTGTTTGGGATATGTAATTGTATAGGTGAGTGGTCCGAGTTAAGAATAACATCTTTGTATGTTGTAGAGGTGTATTGTGTATTATTGTTTGTGTTTATATAAAAACCATCTATTAGACTCCAATCACTATAATTATAGCCACCTTGTCTAGAGAATTGTGTATCGGTTTTAATGTAGGTGAAGTTTAGGTTGTCAGTGAAGCGGCGCCATTGGTAATCAATGTTTTGAGGGGGGTGTTGTGATTTCCATTTTGGCGACCGATTAGTGCTATGTCTCTGTTGAAGTCTCCACATAATATGTATGTGTGATTGGGGTTATTATTAATTTGAGATGTAATAGTGTTTTGTATGTCTATGATAAATCTAGTATCTTCGGGATGGGATGGCATATACATGTGAATGATTAATGCACCCATCATGGGTGTACTTGTCATCGAGTCTTAGAATGAGTGTGTGAGCTCCGTTTTTCCTGGTGAGGGAGGTGGGGACTTAGCCCAAAAGTGCAAGCTGCGTGCAATAGGAGTTGGTTGGCCCTATTGTGAGCCCTCGTAGTGAGCAAATCTGTGGTAGTTTGGTGGGAACTCAGATGCAAACATGTGTTGAATGGCTCAACATCAGATCTGAGGAGGGAAGTTTGTAGATGCTCTAAGAAGGGACAGATCTGTGCAAGTATGCTCTGAAGCGGGGAACTTAGTGTTGGGGCCTGATCTGCAACCACTTAGTCCATACTGAAAACAACCCATCCTAGATCTGGAGCACCGGGACTAGATCTGAGCTCCTCTCCACCAAGTCTCTCTTTCCCCATCCAGGATCTCAAGTCTCAAGATAGCGCGAAGGCATCACCCAACACTGTTGCTTCACAGCCCCAACTCACCACTACAGACTACTCCTCCCCCTTCCATTCTATGCAATTTCTTGATATTTGAATTTGATTTCGTTAACACATTATGCAATCGTGTGTACACATCTATGTGTGTTATTAAAGGATTTAGATGTAACAACAATAGTGTTGTCCTCATCAGAAGTGAAGCAGCTGCAAACCCTAAAACACGGCGGAGCACACCACGCGCGCCACCTGCAACTCCTAAAACGAAGTGGAGTTCATCACGCACGCCACCAGATCTGCACAAACAACGAAGAACGTCAACTCTACCGGATCCAGGTACGCCTCTTACCTATCTACATTCTCTTTTCTGTTTATGTTTCAGTAGCAAGTTCACCCTTAGCATACAAACCTCTACCTCTCTCCCACTTAACACCACCATTAGAACACCGAGACACAGCACCAGTATTCCCCTCTACACAATAGTGCCTCCCAATAGTCTCCTCCCAATAGAGCCAGACATACCGAATCCCAGCCAGACAACAACCCTCGCAAAACCTCCCTGTAGATCTTCCCTGCAGTGTAGCAAAATTGACACAAATAAACCCGAGAGAAAAAAAGACACAAAGAATCAGAGAAGAATACACGAACCTGTGCCAAACAACAACCCGAGTAGAGCCTCCCAGCATCACCTCCCGCGTAGAGCCTCTCAGTAGATCCCCCGCAGCGCCTCTCTGCAGAACCGCCCCATAGCACCTCCGAACCCTCGTAGAGATTCCCCCCAGAGTCTCTTCCCGTCAAAATGCACTGAAACCCTGCCCCAAAACCCAAACAGTCCATGCGCTTAGATCTCCCTCACAGGAATACAGCAGACCCCCCCTCTCCCTCCCGATCCCGACTCCCAAACTCTACTTGTCCTCCCCCCAGACCCTGGTCTCCCACTCCGACGCCCTCGTAGAGACACAAAACCCCCCCTCCCTCCCGATCCCAACCCCCCGACCTTGTCCTCAGACCCCCCCACAGAGACACAGCGGATTCCCCCCCTCCCTCCCGATCACGACCCCCCGGCATTGCTCCCAAAACACCTCGTAGAGTCGACGCAGACTCCCCCCCTTCCTCCCGATCCCGACCCCCCGACCTTGCTCCCAGACCACCTCGTAGAAACACCGCAGACTCCCCCCCTCCCTCCCGATCCCGACCCCCCGACCTTGCTCCCAGACCCCTCTAAAGAAACGCAGCAGAATTCCCCCCTCTCCCAGTCCAGACCCCCTGACTTCGCCCTCAGACCCCCTCATAGGGGCGCAGGAAACCCCCTCCCTCCTTCTTGATCCCGACCCCCCGACCTTGCTCTCAACCCTCCCTGCAGAGACGCAGAAGACTCCCCCCCTCCCTCCCGATCCCGACCTACAGACATTGCTCCCCCATCCCGACCCACTTATAGAAACACAACAAACCCCCTCCCTCCCTCCCGATTCCTCCCCCCCGATTCTATCCACTCTCTCCCCGACCTTGCCCTCACAACCCAACCTCCTTGAAGCACCACAGCAGACCACCCCTCTCCCTCTTGATACCTCCCCCTCGACTATCCTCCTCACGGCCGTTCTCTCCCACCCCGACCCCCTTACAACCAGACAACAGACTCGCCTACCCCTCCTTTCGAACTTCCCCTCTCCACCTAACAACTCTGAAGTCTTCCTCTCCCTCTACACATCTCCTCTTTTCTCTCCGAATAACTCACGTCCCCTCTCAGACTCCCCCTCCCAGCCTTCAACCAACAAACCCCCTACAGAAATCCCACGACATAGACTCACGACCCCCCACCTAGAACCCAAAAACCCCACTTGCGACACTACAAACCCAGCTTGCGACCCTCCCACTCCCTACAACGACCCACCAAAGTGCCCCTGCGACCCCCTAGAGTGCTCCAGCGACCCCCCAAAGTGCTCCAACGACCCCTCAACTTGCCACGACGACCTCCCACCCTGCCCTAGCGACCTCCCAACATACCTTAGCCCAGCCATGGCAGGGAACTCCAAGAGGACTAGCTACAGCAACGACGACATGGAGGGCCTGGAGGAGAGTCCTATCAGAGCAACACAGAAGGGCACAGCAGAAGCTAGTAGCCACAAGAAGAGCAAAGTCTCGTTCACAAACAAAGGTAAGCCACTCCAAGACCCAGAATTTTCAAAGTTTAAATTTTGGCTAGGTTTCCAAGACATGGAGACCTTGGCGGTGGAAGATGGTGGCGAAGAATTGTATAGTGGTGAATCCATAGAAGACATGGTCACACGTGGAATGAAGGCGGAGGAGGCTACAAAAGTATGCAACGCAAGGGTGGCCTTCCCCCGAATTCCACAAATACTTTACCCCATGGTAACAAGCGATGGAGTGGGCCAACATTACAACATCACCCAAGTTCCCTTTGACATCAAAACTAGTGAGAACTCTGGCCTCTCCCTTGACTTTCACATTGCCATCTTCTTTGAAACACCTAAAAACCCACTCATGCATGATGTAGTAAAAAAAGTGGTTGAAGAGAGACTTAAAAAAATGGACATTGCGCTAGGAGTGGACCTCATTGATCCAATGCTTAAGTATTAAGAATGGGAAAACCAAAGGGGTTTGGGCCGGTAACATTAAGTTACATCTCCTTAAACCAAAGATTGATGGACTAATGCTACTCAAGGGCCTTAGGCCCTTTATTCTAACCATCGATGATGAGTGTGTAGTTGGGAAAGTGTGCAAGTCTTACCATGGTATTGCCAAAGGATCTAACCTTTCCGTGAAGATTAAGTGTGATACTTTGATAGGAGTATCCGCCCAAGTACTCTTTAAGGAGATACTTGGCAATAGCTTTCACCGTGGCCACAAGTTTGAGATTTCGGGTGTCCAAAAAGTGAAGGAAGACTCGCATGCCTTTATTATTGCCACCACCCCTCAACAAGTGAAGAAAATACTAGCACATCACATCACCATGCAAAGTGAAGTCTTGCAAGCAAGACAAGTCCTTGACACCAAAGGCCCTAAAGGTATTTTCGAAACTAAGTCTAGAAAGGATGCTCTAACACTCACCTTATCTCCTTTTCCTATCCGCTTGGACCTTGCAAACACTACCCATGCAATATACAAAGTCATGGGAGGTGCCAATGTGCGCTCTATTTGGTTCCACCGAGACAATGGCACTCACCACAATGGTAGTGCTAATGTCCTTTGTGCTAACCCCATAGTCTATAGAACTTTTGTGAAGAAGACTCACGAAATAGGAGGAAATTTTGTGGACTTCGCACCGCATAGAAGAAGCTTAGAGGGGGTGGATCCTCCTACCGCCGAACAAGTGAAGGAGTTCGGGTTTGAAGACATCAACACCGCAATTGTCAACACCATCACCACATTCAACATGCAAGAGAAGAACGAGCACATCACCAAGAAGGACATAGAGGAGTTATTGGAGGAGAACAACAAGAAACTAAGGCAAGAGAACATGGAGTACACCAACAAACTACATAACGAATTGAAGACACAAATGGAGTGCATCCAAGAATCAATGCTAGCCACCCTTCAAAGCATGAGAGCATTCACAGGAAGAGTCAACAATGCAAGAATTGAAGAAAACTGGCCAAACATGTGAGCTCCAAGGACCACATAGCAAAACATATCCAATCCATAGTTTACTACAAAATACGATATGGAGTAGAGTATCCATATAGAAATATATTCAAATACATAATAGTATACAAGTATATAAATACAAAACTAGTACACCGGACAAAAAACCATACACAATACATACACCTTACTAGAATATATAGAATACACCCTATATGGAACTATACAAAATACAAATACTGTATTCAATGCTATATTCAATACAAAGACTATACCGAATACCTCAAAGACTATACCCAATACTATACAAAAAAATTATTGTAATCTACATAAAATAATACACACCTTCAACAAAAGAATACATCGTAAATTATACACAAAACTTGAATTATTTCTATACTATACGGCATTTAGTACAAAATATAACACAAATACTAGTACAAATACTGATACATACGCTGCCACATATACTAATACATCTACTGGGTCAAATACTAATACATATACTGATACGTACACTAGTACGTATACTGACACATATGTTGACACATACACTGGTGTGTACACCGATACATATACTGATACTTATATTGGTATGTATATTGATACGTATACTCGTATATATATGCGTATGTATATTGATACGTACATAGACAAGCATACTAAAACGAATACTTATAACAATATTAATACAAACATAAATAAAAAAACGGATACAAATACTAATACGAACACTAGTACAAACATTGATAAAAAAAAATATCACAAATATTGATACGAATATAGATACAAATACCAAAACAAATTCTAAAGCACATACAAAACCAAATAAAAGTGCACATACACACACATAAACAAAGATAACCATACACCATTAAAGAAATACACACAAGTATACTGACATATACATACACACACATACAAAGGCAAATACATACAATCAAATAAACAAAAAATTAAATACCAAAACCACATACAAAAACAAAAAACTTCGAAACAAAACAAAAAACCCACCTACTACAAAATACTAATATTAATTGGAGGGGACAATAGAAAAATCAAGGAGAGTAAAAAGAGATATTATAAATTAAATAGGAAGAAGATAGATATTTATAAAATTTCAAAGGTTTCAAAGGTTTCAAATAGAGCAAAAAGAAGAAGAAGAACGCCGGTACCGAAGGGACCGGCGTGAATAAAGTGTCTGTTCGTTCCACTACTAAGACCATGCCCACCGGACAAGGAATTAATAAGTAGGAACTACTTTCCCCTCACGAGGGTAGACACTATGTAACGGGTAGCCAGAGACCCGCCAAGCAAACACCCAACCAACTAAACATCCATCTTACCAAACAAGTAGCCAAAAACATAAACAAACAAGCAGGAAGCCATGAACCACAAGACTAATTAGTCAGGAAAATCGAAGCGGGGAAAATCAAGGGGGGTCTTGTGTGTCGGGAAGGGCTTGGTTGTTTTCAATTTTGCGTTTGTGTAGTAAAATAGACATGGCATATTGAGTAGCGGTGGTGTTAATGTTTTTGAAGGTGTTTCTAATTGTATCAATGGGTATTTTGAAGGTATCTTCTAGAGTCTTTATAGATGGGATAAAGGTGGTGGCACGAGCGCCGGATGTGATTACAACAAGGGGGTCTACATTCCATCCGAGGGCAATGATGTCGTCAATAAGGGGTTGGTATTTATCTATTTTATTTTGGATTGTTTCCGGGGAAAATCTATCGTTGCAATATGTGAATTCAATGAATTGAATGGTCTGTCTTGGTTGATGTTATTGGGTGGTGGGTCATTGTATGGTAAACCTTTAACACAAAGGATGTCTGGTTTGAGCCTAGCGTTGCAATGACATCTTTGGGTCATACACGAGCATGGGAGTAGCCAAGGGGGGACCGTATTCTCTTGTGGATTGTTATTATAAGTACCGGCGTTCATTAGTATAAAACATCTCGATTTATTGTAGGAGGTGATTAGTTTTCAGATTTCCCATACCGCTTTATTATGTCTTTTAACAATTAGAGAGTGTATGTGGTGGTTTTGGCATTTGAGTAGAACATGAAGCCATGTGTCGGGGTCCGTTGAGGGGCATATGGGACATGTTATGGATGGAAATCTTTCTATTCCAAAGAAGAGTTGTTTGCGAGCGTTTCCCATATATTGACCCGTACGGAATTTGATGAGGCATGTTATTTGCGAGTCTGAGATGATGGAATTTTTCCAAAAATTTGTAGAGAGTTCATTGTCTATGTTGTTATTGTTAGTCCATTTTTCTATGTTAGGAATATTTTCTGAGATTGTGTCAAGGTTGTTGTAGAGGCCTTGTTTTTTGAGATATTTGCCTAAAAATCTAATTGGGCCTTTGTCGGGGGTATCTTCTTTGGAAGGCCAATCTTCTTTTTGTAAGTAGTATGGGGTAGCATGGGCATGTTCGTGTGGATCTTTGGCATTTTTGTGTGTTTTTTCTAGCCCTTCTTTTGGTAGTTTGTCTGCTTGTTCGTTGCCATCAATGTTGGCATGGGCTCTCACTTTGTGGAGGGTTGTGATTTGTGTACGGTTTTGTAGCATTTGGACCATTGATGTTAATATGGTTTGGTCGGGTGGCTATTGTGGAGGGTAGGGTGTGTTATTTGAGTGTTAAGTAGGTAGAGTGCATTTATACAATCGGTGAATATATGTGCGGGTTCATCATTGTATTTTGTTGTGATGATTTGTAGTGTTTTGTGAATGGCCATGAGTTCTGCTCTGAGGATATTTTGTAGTCCATGAAGTCTTTTGGCTAGTTTAATTTCTTTGGTAGAATTATATATGCCATAGCTAGCTTTTTCTCTGTGCCAAGATCCCGGGCTAATTTGTTCTGGTGGTTTAAAGGAGCCGTCGGTGTAATAACTATATGTGGGGTTAAATTTTTTTGTGGTATGGGTTTGATAGTCTGGAAGAGGGGGAGGTATGACGGAATAGTTTAATGTGTTGTTGACATAGTTTAGTTTTGACCAGTTTTTACTTTTGTTTATGGGGGTTTGTATGGGTGTTGGTGGGGCCAATTTTGTGTATAGTCGGTGTGTGCCCTGATTGTTTGTTATGGAGGTAAGTTCCGCAAGTTGTTCTAGGGAACCAAGGGTTTGATTTTGATGATGGACGCATAGTATTTGTAATGTTGATGGCTCTATTCGGGATTTTTTTAGCTCGGGTGGAATAGTAGGTTCTTCGTATGGTATTGTGTCTGCTTCAAATATTGCGACGATATGGGAATCTGGGAATAGGTTTGGATGTTGGTTGTTGTTTTGGTACCAATTGTTGTTTGGTGTGATGATGATTGTTTTTGTGTTATTTGGATCGTGTTTGGCGGCAAGTCTAGCCCAATGTATGGCTTGTTCCATGTCCTCGTTGTGGGGGTGGGCTATGCCATTACCGGTCCATTTGTAGTCAAAGGCCTTTCCTAGGGATCCGAATATTTTGTCTCTTTCATAGGGTGAGTAGAATTTTTTTAGTTTGGTAGAACATGTGACCGGGGAAGAGAAGTATGATTGCCCGATATTAAAGGATGAGATCAGTGATTCTAAAATGAGAGTGGGTATTGTATATTGGGCATTTTTGAGGGGGTCAGTTTTTGGTATTCGGTATTTATACCTTTGGTAGAGCCATATTATTTCGGTTTTAAAGGATTGGGTCGTTGGTTCGATGTTTGTAGGAGTTTGTAGTTTTGTATTATATTGATTCCATAGCCATTGGAGTCGGGTAACGGGGATGGTGTGTAAATGACGGCCGTTTTCTTCGTATAGATGTGCTTGATTGTTATCTATTTGAATTGTGTTTGAGGATGTAAGGATATCATTTTCGGGGTTGCATTCTGTTGTGTAGATGTTTAAGAGTGGGATTATTATGGGTGGTGTTACGGACCTTGGGTCTGAGAATTGCTCTTGTGGATGGTGGGTAAGGATGATATCCGAGTATATTTTGTTTTTGATCTTTTGGTAGTATTGATTTAATTTTTCGGTGTTATGTGTGGAGGTATTGGTGTCGTGCCGTGGAAAAAGGTCTCTTTGGGGGAGCCATTTATTGTATGTATTATCATTGTGTTGCCATTGGCATAGATATTTTGTGTAGGTATTTTGTATGTTATTTGTGTCTGTGTGTTGGATATGTTTATGGTTTATGATATTATTAATGGGATATGTGGTAGGATTTTTGGGGATGTATGTTGGGGGGCAGGGGTGGTATGTATGTGGAGGGTTAGGGGGATTGGTTGGTGTGGGAATATTTCTTGGGATGATGTTATTGTTGAGGGTGATGAATGGATCTTTAAGTTTATGAGAGTATGGGTGTATGTTGCGAGGGGTTTGACATATAGTGGGGGCATGTTAGGTGGCAAAATAGTTGTTTAGCAACACTTAGGGCACTCTTTATTAGTTTAGATGGGGTGAAGTGGTAGGTTTTGAAGTCCTCATTGTTCATGATATGTGTACCGTTAGGTAAAGTAATTCGGTTTAGTTCAAAAATATTTTTTGAGAGGAGTTTTTGTAGAAGCTTTTGGGAGAGTTGGGCATTGAGTGTGTTATGATTTAATGTTTCTTGGCGCCATAGTATTTCTAGTGTTGTAGGATTAGTGAGGAAGTTCGGGAGCGTACTTTTAAGGTGGGCTTTAGCTATATGTTTTAATAAGAAGAATGTTCGTGTTATTGGTGATCTTATGCAGTCACCTTTTTTTATTCTAGGTATGTTTTCGGCGCCACCATATTGGGCAAGGACATAGTGAGTTAATCCATTATATATTTTCCCAAGTCTTCCTTTATCGTTTAAAACATTTTGCAGTTGTTCGCCTATACAACGGAGGTATGCGTTTTTGAGGGAGAAAGCTTCAAGTCCAAATATGTTATGTGGTAGTTGGGTTATTGCATTTGACATACATTTTGGTAGTCCACATATGGTTTTTTGTATGGCTACTATTTTTTTATCAAGTTTTTTGATAGCTGGCATAGAGTATGGTACACTGTAGAAACTGTATGCCAAACCTGGGCGTAGTACGGTATCAACCATTTTTATTTTTTGTTTCATGGTGGCTGGGCATGTTGTTAGTTCTTTGCATTGTTTGATGAGTTTTGTCGTGGTGTGGGTTTGGATTTTCCATTTTAGTGAGGGAACAAGGTTTGTGCCTAAGTATATGTACGGTTCATTTTGGTGTAATATGGGGATTGGTTGATTGCGGTAATTGATGTTGGGAGCTTGCATAAGGGCTTTAAAAGTGGTAGGGTTTATTTTGGATTTGTTTGGGCATCTGGTAGCGGCACATTTTGGGACACCTACGTCCATATCGGCTCATTTACAATATCCATCAATTTTGTTTAATTGTATTTGGATTGATTTGATTTTGTTAGTTATGGTGGCTAGGTCATCCGCATATGCGGCAGAGTTTATTATGACCTGTGATGTGCCAAAGGTGTATCCGTAATTTCCTCTTTCTAGCCATCTGAGTAGTGGTTCTAGAAATATAATGAATAGGTATGGGCTGAGGGTATCCCCTTGTATAGTTCTTCTTTGGATGGGTATAGGTTTTGTTTTCCCAAAGTGTTCACCGGTATAACATGTAGATGATTTAGAATAGATGTTTCCAACAAGTGTAGTTGTATCTTTTGGGTAACCAAGGTCCATCATTATTGCTAGAAGTCGGGCATGGTCATTTGAGCCAAAGGCATTTTTGAAGTCCACGTATAGTATGTATATATCTTGGTTAGTAAATTTTGCGTCTTCTAGTGCGGCTATTATAGTTTGTATTTGTCGTGTGGTACTTCTTTCTGCTCTAAATCCTTCTTGACTATCATGTAGGATTTTGAATTTTTCGCCGTATGAGGATAGTATGGAGGTGAGTGTACTAGTAAAGAGTTTGTATATTGTGTTAGCTAGTGCAATTGGTCTATGGTTGGGTAGTATGGACGGGTCGCCTTTTTTGTATAGTAAAATTGTTGTACTTAATTTCCATGAGTTTGGTATCTGTTTTTGTTTATAGCAGTGGGAGAAGAATAGAAATAATAGCTTGTGAAATCTTGGAGGCATGTTTTTTAGTATTGAGTTTGGTATGCGGTCCGGGCCTGGGGCTTTATTATTTCCAAGATTTTGAAGGCATGTGTCGTATGTGGCTCTGTTGAGGTATTTATGTAGTGGAATTTCTGGTTCGCCCCGTTTGTCAAGGGTATATCCGTCTAGGTCGTGCCAAGGGTATTGGCGTATTGCACATGTGCATTCTATTGTATGTTGTGGCTGGTAATTACATGTTGGTACTGTTGGTCTATTGGTTTTTGTTTGTTGGTTAAATATTTCATTCGCAATGTCTTCGGGGCTAGTTAGAATATTATTATATTGATCTTTAATACAATCCATTGGTGGGGATTCAAGGTTTTTGAAGACTTTTTTGTTAATTTTTTGGGGCTGATTTTGTATAGTTGTCTGTATTTTGAGATGGTTTTTTTAATGTTTTCTTTTGTGTATTTTGTGATTATTCTCCGGGCTTGTATGTTGGCATTTTTTGCAATTATTGCGATATCTTTTATCCATGTATCGTGGGGAAGGTCCGGAGGCGGCAGGGTAGGGATTTGGATGTGTTGTATAGTTAGTAGTTCGTTGTGTATGGGGTGGTTACGCCATTGAGGGTTGTTTTTTACAATTCTAATGGTTTTACGTATGGTATGGTATGTGGTTAAGTGTTGTTTCCAAGTTTTAGAAAGTTTGCGGGATAGATACCCGCGTTGTTGAGAGGTTCTGTTTGTCATTTGGGGTATTGGGTGTGCTCTACAAGTTTGTTCTAGTGTATCCGAGATTTTATTGATGATTTTGTCTAGGGTGTGGCATGCTTCTTGCCATTGTGCTTGTGTTAATTGACTATTGTTTTCAAGAGTGTTTATGAAGGAGTCTATTTGTACGGAGTTTTCTTCGAAGAATTTTGTGTTGAATTTTTCTATGTTGGTTTTTGGGATGGGGTTGAGTATGCGTATAGTGTCTTTGTTTGGAATTGTAGGAGTTCTACTAATTAGTGTGTTATTTGGGATGTGCAATTGTATGGATGAGTGGTCCGAGTTGAGAATAATATCTTTGTTTGTTGTGGAGGTGCATTGTGTATTATTGTTTGTATTTATATAGAATCCATCTATTAGACTCCAATCACTATAATTGTAGCCACCTTGTCTAGAGAATTGTGTATCGGTATTGATGTAAGTGAAGTTTAAGTTTTTTGTGAAGCGGCGCCATTGGTAATCAATGTTTTGAGGAGGGGTGTGATGGTTTCCATTTTGGCGGCCAATTAGCGCTATGTCTCTATTGAAGTCTCCACATAATAGGTATGTATGATTGGGATGATTATTAATATGGGATGTAATAGTGTTTTGTATATCTAAGAGAAATCTAGTATCTTCGGAATGGGATGGCATATACATGTGAAAGATTACCCACGGTTGTAGTGGGTGATTAGTGATTTTAATTATTTGAATGTATGGTGATATGTGCATTGGGGTAGGAATTTTGTTGATGTTGCCTGGGAATGTATATTTTTTGTGTATTAATGTAAGGAGGCCACCGCGGCCCGGTGTGTATGGTCTCCTTTGTTGCATGCATCTTGTAAGTGCATGTGTATTATTAAAGATGAGTTTATAGTTTTGAAATATATTTTGTATATATTTTGTAGATTTTGTGGCGGTTAGTTTTGTTTCTTGTATTACTATGAAGGCTGGTGGTGTGTCTGTGTTTGTGACTAGAGTTTGTAAACTCGGAAGGGCAGTGTTTAGTGAGGAGGGATTCCATGTGATTATGTATGTTTTTTCTTGGTTTGATCTAATGTTTTGATTTTGAGGAGGGATGTATGGAAGAGGTGGGGGTGGGTGGGTGTACTCTGGTATAGGGTCTAGACATTTTAGTGATTCATTTATGAGGTTGTTTGGGAGGTACGGGAATTTTAGTTTTATTGTATAATTTGAGGGTGGTATTTCTTGACTATGTAAGAAGTCGTATAATTTTTTATGTATTGAGTTCTCATGGTTTATAATATTTTGGTTGTCTACTAGGAATTTAGTATAAGGGTGTGGAGTGTAAATGTGTCTTTCTGGTGGATTTTGTAAGTTTAGTAGATTTTGTAGAAATGTATTGGTCCATGTAATTGTGTTCAAATTTTGTGTATTTAAGATATGGTTACATTTGTCTATGTTCGGGTGTGTAGTGATTATTAGTGCATATAGAATGTGAAGTGGTGGGTGCGTATTTTTTTGTTGTATGAATTGGGCAATGTTTGGGTGTGTAGTGTTAAGTGTATGGTGTAATGAATGTGTGTTTTTTAAAAAAGGTGCAAAGGATTTTGCAATGTATCCGTATTCCGGTTGTAGTTTTATGGTATTAGGTATGAAGTATATTTTGGCATTTTTCTTATGTGACGTAGGGTGTCTTTTTAGTATATTTGGCATGGGTCCGGGGTTGGTTTCTATGTCTCCTCCTAGAAGTAGTAGGAGTTTGTGATATGTATGTTTAGTGTTGTATTTTAGAGTTTTTATTTTTTGTATACTAATAATAATAATTTTTTTAGGCTTAGTTATGTTATTAGGGTCTTGTTTGTTTGGGGGAATTAGTGTTAGTATTTTATAATAGATGTGTTTTTTGTTTTGTTTTGGAATTTTTTGGTTATGTATGTGGTTTTGGTATTTTATTTTTTGTTTATTTGATTGTGTGTCTTCGTCTTTGTATGTGTGTATGTATGTATTTTTTTGATGTTGTGTGGTTGTCTTTGTATATGGGTGTGTATATGTAGGTTTTATAGAAGGAAGGTTGGAATGAGAGGAGAGTAGCTCCGTGAAACCTGGTGAGGGGAGGTTTTAGGTGTTAGGCGCAAACTAGACACAAGGCAATGAGGGCTGATGGGCCTCATTGCAAATCCCTCTGTGTTCTTTGTTTGTTGCTGATTAGTGTTTCTATGTGGTGGAATGTGTTGGATAGGGATTGCAAGGTCTAGGTCTTTTGTCATAAGCTAGTATGGGTTGCAAAGATCTAGCATTAGTATGGGAGAGTAGATCTGAAGCGGGGCTCTGTGTTGGCCCGGACCTAGCACTAGATCTCGCATTACTCATGACAACTCATGCACAAACAGATCTAGATCTAGTTACTATACCACTAGTTTGAAACCACACCTATCACCTCCTCAACTAGGATACAAGTATATGCACATGAAGAACTACCACTTTCCACAATGCGCACATGTTCAACGTCAAGTTACAAGACTCAAGCACGAAGAGCAACACTCCTCAAACCGAGCTAAGTTCGTTATGAATATTTTGTACTTTGGTATGTCATCACACTGCATTTACAGAGATACTAGGAATGCTCTAGTTATTGGCAGTATTGCTATCCACATACTTGACCGCAGACTACTGAAGCCACACAGCAGTAGTGGTAAGCGACGGCCACCGGGAACGCCGTTAACGCTGTTAGCTCCTGCATCAAATGTCAACAAGTACCAAGTGTCAACAAAGTGGAAACGGCAGCTACCGTGGAGGTTGATTAAACCAAAGGATGCATAGGATATGGAAGTCAACACCGGGCAACACCCAACAGCAGCACCAACAAGGACAAAGAAGGAAGGAAGCAGCACATGGACCCAAGGGAGACTCACACGCCCCACGACAACAAAGGTCAGCTACTCACAAAACAAGAGGATCACCGCAGCATGGCCAGACAAACACCCGGCAACAGTTCATCAACTCTACACCCTAGGGATGCAAGGAAGGTGCGCACCTGCTGACCGCTGGAACCTCCGCTACAGACACAGACAACATACAGTATCGGTAACTGAATGGAAGGAGCAGACGCCGCGGGGGATGATGGTGCCAGAAGACAGGGATCACCAGTGGACTGTAGACCTCCCGAACATGGAAAGAAGCACTACGCAGTACCAAACAACAAAGGCCAGCAGATCTCATCAAGCCCGCAGTTCTCACCAAGTCCGCAAGTCCGCAAGTCCCACCAAGCCCGCAGGTTTCACCCAGCCCAAGCCCGCAGGTCTCACCAAGCAATGAAGAGAGGAACAAAAACAGAAGGAAGCAGTACACGCTCACTGAGGTGGCCAGTAGGTCTCTCCAAGCCCCCATCAACAACTCAAGAGGTGGTCGAATCTGGAACGAATGGCGAGGGTGGCGAGCAGGGACATGAAGATGCTCGCACAGCTCCTCAAAGACTCGGCAGTGCCGAACCCGACGCGACCTCCCTGAATCCGCGCCATCTACAACGAGAAATCCAAGGACTATCACAACATGCCCAAGAATTACCAAGACATGACCAAGAACTACCAAGACATACCCTAAAATTACCACGAGATGTTGCTGGCGCACAGCGACCAGGTGAGCGCCAAGGGAACATGCAACAATTCAGTAGGAAGTCATCATAAAAAAGACGAGATAAACAAGCAACAACGGACAACATCATCACCAACGAGGTAAGTTCCCTAACCTTCTTTTCTTTTCACCCCCCTAACAAAGTATTTCCAGATCAAATGTGTGCAGTATATCTTAAGTCAAAATACAAGAAAATGAGCTACAGCGCTCAATCATGCGAGGACATCCAAGTAAAGATCAGCTACAGCGCTCAATCATGCAAATGCAGCCAAGAAAATATCA
Source organism: Bryoerythrophyllum caledonicum (assembly GCA_963971425.1). NCBI lineage: Eukaryota > Viridiplantae > Streptophyta > Bryopsida > Pottiales > Pottiaceae > Bryoerythrophyllum > Bryoerythrophyllum caledonicum. The sequence continues at coordinate 7,367,773 of OZ020524.1, forward strand.
GCTACAGCCGCCCAAACGACATCTCTACCAACCACGACCTCAAGCCGAACTATTTCAAGTCGTTTTCTCCAACAGACAAACTGTCACAGGGCGCCAACATCGTGCCTATCCAAACTCGGTACAACAGAAGCTGGCAACGAAGATACTCGCTACCCCCAATGGACGGCTACAGGTCAATCCACGCGCCAACAAACCCTAAAGCGGAAAAGATGAAGAAACGGCGCAAGGACTGCCCTCAAGACTCACGCACCCAAACCTTACACCTGACAAGTAAGTATAAGCACTCTTACTCCCAAACCTACCGCTCATCTTCTCCCCTTGCCTCCCACTACCTAGACCTCTTGAGACAACATTGTAGTAGATGTGTAAAACATTTAGTAGAGTTTAGATCTGCTAAAAGTAGACCAGTAGAAATTTACCTTAGCAAGATAGGCGCTGTACCGCTCCTGCACTACGCACTGTCCGCCGCACCGCAGTACGCCACAGACAGCAGAAGTCGCCTCAGGAGACCAAACGGTCACCCCCTAGTCGCCCTCCAAGACGCGGCCCCGACTTGCCATTGCCCTACGCCCCAGCATCAGCCGAAGACACGACCCACAAGCATCAATCGCCCTCTTCATCCAAACCCTCGGGAGATACCGCGGTGGTCGGGGAAGTATAACGATGGCGAGACGCGACTGAACCCCAGTAGGACGAAAGAGAGAATACGACAACGGTTTCCGAAGGAGTTGCCAAGGAGATACCGCGCAGCTGCAGTTTCGTGTATTGCGCCATCGAGGGAGAGAAGTCTTCACCAGCAACGCACAAGAGAGACGCCCTGCCCGACCTTGACGTTCCCCTGTGCGACAGTACAAAAAACCAGAGCTGGTGCGGAGGAGACACAATGTCGCCAACATAGGATATACTGCATACGATTCGAAGGAGCGGAACAAGCAGAACGCTGTTGGGGAATCTGCCTGTCCCTGGCGTGGCCCTGTGAGGTGATACGACAAACAAGAGTTGGTGCGGAGAAGGCAAATTGCTATCGACGTAGGGTCAACTGCATTGTACGTGAAGGAGAGAGACAAGCAGAGCGAGGTGGAGGTAGCCGCCCGCGGAGAGAGCCGTATGACGACGTTGTCGTGTAGAGAGGGGAGCGCTTTGAGAATTCACGGGGAATCTGGCTGCAACCGGAATAGATGGCAGGAGAGTCCAGTCGTGTCTTCAATTCTTCAAATCTTCATATCTTCATCTCTTCGACTCTTCAAACAGCTCCCCGTTGGCCTATCCTGTGGTGGCTCTAAACGGGTTAAGGGTAAAGGTAAGGTAATAAGAACCCACGGCCTCGGACGGATAAAACGGGACGGCCAGACCACAAGCTGAAACCGTCCGAAAGATTGGCTCCTAAAATTCAAACCACGGTGACCAGCAATCGCGCCTCACCGGTGGGAACAACATAAATACGACCGTGTGGGTGATCAACCCCACTTCGCTGCAACAAAATTTACAAACAAAATTGAAAAGAACTAGCCTCCAAATCCGGCTGGGAATAACAAAAAAAAGACAACGAGCCTCCAAATCCGGCTAGGAATAACAAGCCACAAGCCACAACACACGAGTCTTCATGTCTTCTTATCTTCAAGTCTTCAAGTCTTCAAGTCTTCAAGTCTTCAAGTGTTCAAAAAAACACTAAGAAACTCAAAAGAAGTGTTCAAAAACACAATGGAAAAATTTCCATCAAGGCTGTAACCTTCAAACAAGTGCCACAAATGACTCAAAACTCCAACTACTAAGTTTAATAACTTTCTGGAAAGTTAACACAAATAACTAACACTCCTCCAAATTTCAAATCATTCCAAACTATTGTCCGAAAGTTATGTGAGTTCAAAGTTCCGCCCTTTTAGAAATTCAATCGCTCATAACTTCTTCTTTAAAACTCCAAATCTTAATTGTAATAGCTTTTTAGAGAGCTATAACAATGGTGCACACATCTTTTAAATATCAAACCATTCTAAACTACTGTCCAAAAGTTATCGCTTGTTGAAACCTCTGCCCTCTCAATGGATGGCCTCGGGTCTTCACAATTTCAAACCTTCATAACTTTTGCAATTCAACTCTAATAAACTTGAATGATAAGTTTATGCGAAGCTAACCAAAAGTTCTATAACTCCTTCAATTTTCAAAGAAAGACGCAAAAACTACAAACTTTGGTGGCCGCCCGAATCTCTGCTCCTCTTTGTTGGGTGGCAGCAGACCCTCCTCCACTCACACGCTTGTAACTTTTTGCCCACAACTCCAAATCAAGCGAAAATAATCTCTCTGGAAGCGCATCTCAAAGATAAAGAAACCCTCAAAATTTCATTTAAAAAAATTGCTTACAACCAGAGTTCTCACCCATCAAACTCTCGGCTCTTTAGACACACACACCATTTTCTCTCAAAGCACACTAACTCATTTTTCCCCCAAAACCCGACTAGGAGGGAGAGAGAAGATGCCTACCTACCCTTTAGACCCCTAAGGTGGATAAGATCAGCCCATGTGCATATCACATGGGCCTCAAAACACCCATTGGCTCTAGAAAAACTCAAAAGATAAGTATCTACTTATCTTTAAAGGTCAACAAACCTTTAGAGTTCTAACTAGGAGGTAAACTACCCTCTATCTACCATCTTTTAACTTCTAACATTCAAATGAAACACAAAACACAAAAATTTAGTACAAAGCTTCAATAAAAAACAAGTAGAGGTAAAAACTAAAGTCAAAGAACAGTGCTACTCCATCTGCAAGAACTTGAGGATGCGCTTGATAGTACTTGCGATGTAATCTGCACGTTGAGTCTTTGTCAAAGGATTCACTGGCCCTTCTAACCAACGATGGTGGCCTGTGCTTAGCTCGATTGACCTAGGTATACAGAAATAATGGTCTTCGTTCAGGCCCTCGAGACTGCCTTCAAATGTCACTTCACGGGTGCCCGGTTCAACACATCCAGTTTGAAGTAAGATTACTAAAACACGCGCGTCCTTTTGGAGATTACCATGCCAACGCTGCTCAACACGAGGCTGCTTTAGCGGACGAGAAGATCCAGCTTCATCTTGCAGGTGAAATGGCAGTGGTGTTGAAACCGCCGGCTGGGATGGTTGAATTGGCAACTGAGACAAGGAAAGCTATAAATCTACCTCCGGTTTAGACTCTAGATCTTGTGACTCCATAAAGACCCTCCAGTTCGACATATTAGTTCGAACTTCAAATCCAAACACAAACTCTAAGAACGTAAAGGAATACTTCGAATTGGTGAATATTGTTTACGGCTTTCGCCTTTTAAACAATTCCATGAGCAATAAGCGTCACCTTGAAGCTACTGGAAGCGTCACCAATAAGTTTCGTCCTCCTAATCAAAGATCTTTCCAAAAAGGTAAACAACTAAATATTTTATACACTGAAAATATTTACATCAGGACAACGTGGTTGTAGCGTGCCGACGCTTACAGTGCGCTGCCAAGGATGAAGCCCGGTACGAGGGTATACAGGACAGTGCTCTAGGGACGAGACAAGAGAAGCGAGGAGAAGAAACCCTGCCAGCACCAAATCCAACAAGTGAGAAGGCCCCTGGCGGAAACTGCCGCATCTCCAACCAAACAGGCGCACACCCTAGCGACGAATACCTCAACAACTCCCCTCCCCTCCATCAAACGTCCTTCAACCAACCAAGTAAACACTCTGTCATTTTGAA